>JAVFKF010000028.1:880000-1287304 GCA_036926295.1 Pachydiplax longipennis | reverse complement strand
ACATCGAAAAATCGTTTTTAGCTAAATTTTGGACATAAACAACAAAATCATCGCGAAAACGTCGAAAAAAGCGTTTTTAGCTCAACTTTGGACAAAAATGTCAAAATCAACGCGGAAACGTCGAAAAGAGCTCAATTTTGGACAAAAACATTAAAATCAACGCGAAAACGTCGAAAAGAGCGTTTTTAGCTCAACTTTGGACAAAAATGTCAAAATCAACGCGAAAACGTCGAAAAAAGCGGTTTTAGCTTAACTTTTGGACAAAAATATCAAAATTAACGCGAAAACGACGAAAAAAGTGTTTTTAGCTCAACGTTGGACAAAAATGTCAAAATCAACGCGAAAACGTCGAAAAAAGCGTTTTTTCAACAATTTAGGACAAAGATGTCAAAATCAACGCGAAAACTTCGAAAAGAGCGTTTTTAGCTCATTTTTGGACAAAAACATCAAAATCAACGCGAAAACATCGAAGAAAGCGTTTTTAGCTCAATTTTGGACAAAAACAACGAAATCAACGCGAAAACGTCGAAAAAAGCGTTTTTAGCTCAACTTTGGACAAAAATGTCAAAATAAACACGAAAACGTCGAAAAAGCGTTTTTAGCTCAATTTTGGACAAAAACATCAAAATCAACGCGAAAACGTCGAAAAAAGCGTTTTTTCGTCTATTTAGGACAAAAGCATCAAAATCAACGCGAAATCGTCGAAAAGAGCGTTTTTAGCTCATTTTTGGCCAAAAACATCAAAATCAACGCGAAAACATCGAAAAAAGCGTTTTTAGCTAAATTTTGGACATAAACAACAAAATCATCGCGAAAACGTCGAAAAAAGCGTTTTTAGCTCAACTTTGGACAAAAATGTCAAAATCAACGCGGAAACGTCGAAAAGAGCTCAATTTTGGACAAAAACATTAAAATCAACGCGAAAACGTCGAAAAGAGCGTTCTTAGCTCAACTTTGGACAAAAATGTCAAAATCAACGCGAAAACGTCGAAAAAAGCGGTTTTAGCTCAACTTTTGGACAAAAATATCAAAATTAACGCGAAAACGACGAAAAAAGTGTTTTTAGCTCAACGTTGGACAAAAATGTCAAAATCAACGCGAAAACGTCGAAAAAAGCGTTTTTTCAACAATTTAGGACAAAGATGTCAAAATCAACGCGAAAACTTCGAAAAGAGCGTTTTTAGCTCATTTTTGGACAAAAACATCAAAATCAACGCGAAAACATCGAAGAAAGCGTTTTTAGCTCAATTTTGGACAAAAACAACAAAATCAACGCGAAAACGTCGAAAAAGCGTTTTTAGCTCAACTTTGGACAAAAATGTCAAAATAAACACGAAAACGTCGAAAAAGCGTTTTTAGCTCAATTTTGGACAAAAACATCAAAATCAACGCGAAAACGTCGAAAAAAGCGTTTTTTCGTCTATTTAGGACAAAAATATCAAAATCAACGCGAAAACGTCGAAAAAAGAGTTTTTTTGTCAATTTAGGACAAAAATGTCAAAATGAACGCGAAAACGTCGAAAAAAAGCGTTTTTAGCTCAATTCTGGAGAAAAACATCAAAATCAACGCAAAAACGTCGGAAAGGGCGTTTTTAGCTCAATTTTGGACAAAAAAATCAAAATCAACGCAAAAACGTCGAAAAAAGCGTTTTTTCAACAATTTACGACAAAAATGTCAAAATCAACTCCCAAACGTCGAAAAAAGCGTTTTTAGCTCCATTTTGGACAAAAACAACAAAATCAACGCAAAAACGTCGAAAAAAGCGTTTTTAGCTCAATTTTGGACAATAACAACAAAATCAACGCGAAAACGTCGAAAAAAGCGTTTTTAGCTCAACGTTGGACAAAAATGTCAAAATCAACACGAAAACGTCGAAAAAGCGTTTTTAGCTCAATTTTGGACAAAAACATCAAAATCAACGCGAAAACGTCGAAAAAAGCGTTTTTTCAACAATTTAGGACAAAAATGTCAAAATCAACGCGAAAACTTCGAAAAGAGCGTTTTTAGCTCAATTTTAGACAAAAACATCAAAATCGACTCGAAAACGTCGAAAAAAGCGTTTTTAGCTCAATTTTGGACAAAAAATTCAAAATCAACGCGAAAACCTCGAAAAAAGCGTTTTTTCGTCAATTTAGGACAAAAATATCAAAATCAACGCTAAAACGTTGAAAAGAGCGTTTTTAGCTCAATTTTGGACAAAAACAACAAAATCAACGCGAAAACGTCGAAAAAAGCGTTTTTAGCTCAACGTTGGACAAAAATGTCAAAATCAACACGAAAACGTCGAAAAAGCGTTTTTAGCTCAATTTTGGACAAAAACATCAAAATCAACGCGAAAACGTCGAAAAAAGCGTTTTTTCAACAATTTAGGACAAAAATGTCAAAATCAACGCGAAAACTTCGAAAAGAGCGTTTTTACCTCAATTTTCGACAAAAACATCAAAATCAACTCGAAAACGTCGAAAAAGCGTTTTTAGCTCAATTTTGGACAAAAACATCAAAATCAACGCGAAAACGTCGAAAAAAGCGTTTTTTCGTCTATTTAGGACAAAAATATCAAAATCAACGCGAAAACGTCGAAAAAAGAGTTTTTTTTTGTCAATTTAGGACAAAAATATCAAAATCAACGCTAAAACGTTGAAAAGAGCGTTTTTTAGCTCAATTTTGGACAAAAACAACAAAATCAACGCGAAAACGTCGAAAAAAGCGTTTTTAGCTCAACGTTGGACAAAAATGTCAAAATCAACACGAAAACGTCGAAAAAGCGTTTTTAGCTCAATTTTGGACAAAAACATCAAAATCAACGCGAAAACGTCGAAAAAAGCGTTTTTTCAACAATTTAGGACAAAAATGTCAAAATCAACGCGAAAACTTCGAAAAGAGCGTTTTTACCTCAATTTTCGACAAAAACATCAAAATCAACTCGAAAACGTCGAAAAAGCGTTTTTAGCTCAATTTTGGACAAAAACATCAAAATCAACGCGAAAACGTCGAAAAAAGCGTTTTTTCGTCTATTTAGGACAAAAATATCAAAATCAACGCGAAAACGTCGAAAAAAGAGTTTTTTTGTCAATTTAGGACAAAAATGTCAAAATGAACGCGAAAACGTCGAAAAAAGCGTTTTTAGCTCAATTCTGGAGAAAAACATCAAAATCAACGCAAAAACGTCGGAAAGGGCGTTTTTAGCTCTATTTTGGACAAAAAAATCAAAATCAACTCAAAAACGTCGAAAAAAGCGTTTTTTCAACAATTTACGACAAAAATGTCAAAATCAACTCCCAAACGTCGAAAAAGCGTTTTTAGCTCCATTTTGGACAAAAACAACAAAATCAACGCAAAAACGTCGAAAAAAGCGTTTTTAGCTCAATTTTGGACAATAACAACAAAATCAACGCGAAAACGTCGAAAAAAGCGTTTTTAGCTCAACGTTGGACAAAAATGTCAAAATCAACACGAAAACGTCGAAAAAGCGTTTTTAGCTCAATTTTAGACAAAAACATCAAAATCAACGCGAAAACGTCGAAAAAAGCGTTTTTTCAACAATTTAGGACAAAAATGTCAAAATCAACGCGAAAACTTCGAAAAGAGCGTTTTTAGCTCAATTTTAGACAAAAACATCAAAAACGACTCGTAAAAGTCGAAAAAAGCGTTTTTAGCTCAATTTTGGACAAAAAATTCAAAATCAACGCGAAAACCTCGAAAAAAGCGTTTTTTCGTCAATTTAGGACAAAAATATCAAAATCAACGCTAAAACGTTGAAAAGAGCGTTTTTAGCTCAATTTTGGACAAAAACAACAAAATCAACGCGAAAACGTCGAAAAAAGCGTTTTTAGCTCAACGTTGGACAAAAATGTCAAAATCAACACGAAAACGTCGAAAAAGCGTTTTTAGCTCAATTTTGGACAAAAACATCAAAATCAACGCGAAAACGTCGAAAAAAGCGTTTTTTCAACAATTTAGGACAAAAATGTCAAAATCAACGCGAAAACTTCGAAAAGAGCGTTTTTACCTCAATTTTCGACAAAAACATCAAAATCAACTCGAAAACGTCGAAAAAAGCGTTTTTAGCTCAATTTTGGAAAAAAAATCAAAATCAACGCGAAAACCTCGAAAAAAGCGTTTTTTCGTCAATTTAGGACAAAAATATCAAAATCAACGCTAAAACGTTGAAAAGAGCGTTTTTAGCTCAATTTTGGACAAAATCGTCAAAATCAACGCAAAAACTTCGAAAAAAGCGTTTTTAGCTCAATTTTGGACAAAAACAACAAAATCAACGCGAAAACGTCGAAAAAAGCGTTTTTTCAACAATTTAGGACAAAAATGTCAAAATCAAGGCGAAAACTTCGAAAAGAGCGTTTTTAGCTCAATTTTGGACAAAAACATCAAAATGAACTCGAAAACGTCGAAAAAAGCGTTTTTAGCTCAATTTTGGACAAAAAAATCAAAATCAACGCGAAAACGTCGAAAAAAGCGTTTTTACCTCAATTTTGGACAAAATCGTCAAAATCAATGCGAAAACGTAGAAAAAAGCGTTTTTACGTCAATTTAGGCAAAAACATCAAAATCAACGCGAAATCGTCGAAAAGAGCGTTTCTAGCTCAATTTTGGACAAAAAAGTCAAAATCAACGCGAAAACGTCGAAAAAAGCGTTTTTAGCTCAATTCTGGACAAAAACATCAAAATCAACGCAAAAACGTCGAAAAAAGCGTTTTTTTGTCAATTTAAGACAAAAATGTCAAAATAAACGCGAAAACGTCGGAAAAAGCGGTTTTTCTTCAATTTAGGCAAAAACATCAAAATCAACGCGAAATCGTCGAAAAAAGCGTTTTTAGCTCAATTTTGGACAAAAACATCAAAATCAACTCGAAAACGTCGAAAAAAGCGTTTTTAGCTCAATTTTGGACAAAAACAACAAAATCAACGCGAAAACGTCGAAAAAAGCGTTTTTAGCTCAACTTTGGACAAAAATGTCAGAATCAACACGAAAACGTCGAAAAAGCGTATTTAGCTCAATTTTGGACAAAAACATCAAAATCAACGCGAAAACGTCGAAAAAAGCGTTTTTTCAACAATTTAGGACATAAATGTCAAAATCAACGCGAAAACTTCCAATAGAGCGTTTTTAGCTAAATCTTGGACAAAAACATCAAAATCAACTCGAAAACGTCGAAAAAAGCGTTTTTAGCTCAATTTTGCACAAAAAAATCAAAATCAACGCGAAAACGTCGAAAAAAACGTTTTTTCGTCAATTTTGGACAAAAACAACAAAATCAACGCGAAAACGTCGAAAAAAGCGTTTTTAGCTCAACTTTGGACAAAAATGTCAAAATCAACGCGAAAAAGTTGAAAAAAGCGTTTTTAGCTCAACTTTTAGACAAAAACAACAAAATCAACGCGAAAACGTCGAAAAAAGCGTTTTTTCAACAATTTAGGACAAAAGTGTCAAAATCAACGCGAAAACGTAGAAAAGATCGTTTTTAGCTCAATTTTGGACAAAAACATTACAATCAACGCGAAAACGATGAAAAGAGCGTTTTTAGCTCTATTTTGGACAAAAACAACAAAACCTACGCGAAAACGTCGAAAAAAGCTTTTTTAGCTCAACTTTGGACAAAAATGTCAAATTAACGCGAAATCGTCGAAAAGAGCGTTTTTAGCTTAATTTAGGACAAATAAGTCAAAATCAACGCGTAAACGTCGAAAAGAGCGTTTTTAGCTCAATTTTGGACAAAAACATCAAAATAAACGCGAAAACGTCGAAAAAGGCGTTTTTTCAACAATTTAGGACAAAAATGTCAAAATCAACGCGAAAACGTCGAAAATGCGTTTTTAGCTCAATTTTGGACAAAAACATCAAATTCAACGCGAAAACGTCGGAAAAAGCGTTTTTAGCTCTATTCTGGACAAAAACATCAAAATCAACGCCAAAACGTCGAAAGAAGCGTTCTTAGCTCAATTTTGGACAAAAACAACAAAATCAACGCGAAAACGTCGAAAAAAGCTTTTTTACCTTAATTTTGGACAAAAAATCAAAATCAACGCGAAAACGTCAAAAAAAGGGTTTTTAGCTCAATCTTGGGCAAAAATATCAAAATCAACGCGAAAACGTCGAAAAAAGCGTTCTTTCAACAATTTAGGACAAAAATGTCAAAATCAACGCGAAAACGTCGAAAAGAGCGTTTTTAGCTCATTTTTGGACAATAACATCAAAATCAACGCGAAAACAACGAAAAAAGCGTTTTTAGCTCAATTTTGGACAAAAACAACATAATCAACGCGAAAACATCGAAAAAAGCGTTTTTAGCTCAACTTTGGACAAAAATGTCAAAATCAACGCGAAAACGTCGAAAAAAGCGTTTTTTCAACAATTTAGGACAAAAATGTCAAAATCAACGCGAAAACGTCGAAAAAAGCGTTTTTTCAACAATTTAGGACAAAAATGTCAAAATCAACGCGAAAACGTCGAAAAGAGCGTTTTTAGCTCAATTTTGGACAAAAACATAAAAATCAACGCGAAAACGTTGAAAAAAGCGTTATTTCAACAATTTAGGACAAAAATGTCAAAATCAACGCGAAAACGTCGAAAAGAGCGTTTTTAGCTTAATTTAGGACAAAAGTGTCAAAATGAACGCGAAAACGTCGAAAAGAGCGTTTTTAGCTCAATTTTGGACAAAATCGTCAAAATCAATGCGAAAACGTCGAAAAAAGCGTTTTTAGCTCAATTCTGGACAAAAACATCAAAATCGACGCAAAAACGTCGGAAAGGGCGTTTTTAGCTCAATTTTGGACAAAAAAATCAAAATCAACGCGAAAACGTCGAAAAAAGCGTTTTTTTGTCAATTTAGGACAAAAATGTCAAAATGAACGCGAAAACGTCGAAAAAAGCGTTTTTAGCTCAATTTTGGACAAAAAAGTCAAAATCAATGCGAAAACGTCGAAAAAAGCGTTTTTTCGTCAATTTAGGCAAAAACATCAAAATCAACGCGAAATCGTCGAAAAGAGCGTTTTTACCTCAATTTTGGACAAAAAGTCAAAATCAACGCGAAAACGTCGAAAAAAGCGTTTTTAGCTCATTTTTGGACAAAAACATCAAAATCAACGCGAAAACATCGAAAAAAGCGTTTTTAGCTCAATTTTGGACAAAAACAACAAAATCAACGCAAAAACGTCGAAAAAAGCGTTTTTAGCTAAACTTTGGACAAAAATGTCAAAATCAACACGAAAACGTCGAAAAAGCGTTTTTAGCTCAATTTTGGTCAAAAACATCAAAATCAACGCGAAAACATTGAAAAAAGCGTTTTTAGCTCAATTTTGGACAAAAACAACAAAATCAACGCGAAAACGTCGAAAAAAGCGTTTTTAGCTCAATTTTGGACAAAAACAACAAAATCAACGCGAAAACGTCGAAAAAAGCGTTTTTAGCTCAATTCTGGACAAAAACATCAAAATCAACTCAAAAACGTCGAAAAAAGCGTTTTTTTGTCAATTTAAGACAAAAATGTCAAAATCAACGCGAAAACTTCGAAAAGAGCGTTTTTAGCTCAATCTTGGACAAAAACATCAAAATCAACTCGAAAACGTCGAAAAAAGCGTTTTTAGCTCAATTTTGGACAAAAAAATCAAAATCAACGCGAAAACGTCGAAAAAAGCGTTTTTTCGTCAATTTAGGACAAAAATATCAAAATCAACGCTAAAACGTTGAAAAGAGCGTTTTTAGCTCAATTTTGGACAAAATCGTCAAAATCAATGCGAAAACGTCGAAAAAAGCGTTTTTTCGTCAATTTAGGCAAAAACAT
Source organism: Pachydiplax longipennis (assembly GCA_036926295.1). Classification (NCBI taxonomy): domain Eukaryota; kingdom Metazoa; phylum Arthropoda; class Insecta; order Odonata; family Libellulidae; genus Pachydiplax; species Pachydiplax longipennis. The sequence goes on along the minus strand of JAVFKF010000028.1, from coordinate 1,279,507 downwards.
CAAAATTAACGCGAAATCGTCGAAAAGAGCGTTTTTAGCTCAATTTTGGACAAAAAGTAAAAATCAACGCGAAAACGTCGAAGAAAGCGTCTTTAGCTCAATTCTGGACAAAAACATCAAACTCAACGCAAAAATGTCGAAAAAAGCGTTTTTTTGTCAATTTAAGACAAAAATGTCAAAATAAACTCGAAAACGTCGGAAAAAGCGGTTTTTCTTCAATTTAGGCAAAAACATCAAAATCAACGCGAAATCGTCGAAAAGAGCGTTTTTAGCTCAACTTTGGGCAAAAAAGTCAAAATCAACGCGAAAACGTAGAAAAGAGCGTTTTTGGCTCAATTTTGGACAAAAACAACAAAATCAACGCGAAAACGTCGAAAAAAGCGTTTTTAGCTCAATTTTGGACAAAAACATCAAAATCAACTCGAAAACGTCGAAAAAAGCGTTTTTAGCTCAATTTTGGACAAAAACAACAAAATCAACGCGAAAACGTCGAAAAAAGCGTTTTTAGCTCAATTTTGGACAAAAACAACAAAATCAACGCGAAAACGTCGAAAAAAGCGTTTTTAGCTCAATTCTGGACAAAAACATCAAAATCAACTCAAAAACGTCCAAAAAAGCGTTTTTTTGTCAATTTAAGACAAAAATGTCAAAATCAACGCGAAAATTTCGAAAAGAGCGTTTTTAGCTCAATCTTGGACAAAAACATCAAAATCAACTCGAAAACGTCGAAAAAAGCGTTTTTAGCTCAATTTTGGACAAAAAAATCAAAATCAACGCGAAAACGTCGAAAAAAGCGTTTTTTCAAAAATTTAGGACAAAAATGTCAAAATCAACGCGAAAACGTCGAAAAAGCGTTTTTAGCTAAATTTTGGACAAAAAATTCAAAATCAACGCGAAAACGTAGAAAAGAGCGTTTTTAGCTCATTTTTGGACAAAAACATCAAAATCAACGCGAAAACAACGAAAAAAGCGTTTTTAGCTCAATTTTGGACGAAAACAACAAAATCAACGCGAAAACATCGAAAAAAGCGTTTTTAGCTCAACTTTGGACAAAAATGTCAAAATCAACGCGAAAACGTCGAAAAAAGCGTTTTTTCAACAATTTAGGACAAAAATGTCAAAATCAACGCGAAAACGTCGAAAAAAGCGTTTTTTCAACAATTTAGGACAAAAATGTCAAAATCAACGCGAAAACGTCGAAAAGAGCGTTTTTAGCTCAATTTTGGACAAAAACATAAAAATCAACGCGAAAACGTTGAAAAAAGCGTTATTTCAACAATTTAGGACAAAAATGTCAAAATCAACGCGAAAACGTCGAAAAGAGCGTTTTTAGCTTAATTTAGGACAAAAGTGTCAAAATGAACGCGAAAACGTCGAAAAGAGCGTTTTTAGCTCAATTTTGGACAAAATCGTCAAAATCAATGCGAAAACGTCGAAAAAAGCGTTTTTAGCTCAATTCTGGACAAAAACATCAAAATCGACGCAAAAACGTCGGAAAGGGCGTTTTTAGCTCAATTTTGGACAAAAAAATCAAAATCAACGCGAAAACGTCGAAAAAAGCGTTTTTTTGTCAATTTAGGACAAAAATGTCAAAATGAACGCGAAAACGTCGAAAAAAGCGTTTTTAGCTCAATTCTGGACAAAAACATCAAAATCAACGCAAAAACGTCGGAAAGGGCGTTTTTAGCTCAATTTTGGACAAAAAAATCAAAATCAACGCGAAGTGGGTTCGACGCAAGTGGGCCATTTTTGTTCTACCATACATTAAACGGGAAGTAGAGAATCACTTTTAAGAACATCCCCTATCTGCTATCGACTTAAAATTCAGCATAAGGTTGGAAGGGTATTTACCCCAACTTAATTGGAAGGAAAGATAACAATGGTGGACCTTGGCTCGAGGCCAGACTGATTATACTTTCCTGTATGTTTCACTTAGGTGAACTTGGAATTTCCCGAGTACTTTCCAAAGTAATTTGGTACTGCTGTAATACTCACCAATTAGCTTGCAGTATGCAAGCAAATTTTCCTTATATGAATGTATTAGTATTTTGAAGGACCACCTAGGCGGAATATTTGTAGCTCTATTTTCCTATATTGCAGAGGTGTGAGTAAAAACCATTTAGTGAAAGTGTACAGGTGTAAAGTGCTATTAAGGATAGAATATTTGTAATTCAGAATATCCAACTATATCATGAAATGGAATGACAGAAAAAAGAAGTTATAAATTTCAGTTTTCCTTTCTTTTCCAGCATTATAATTTTCCTGTTTGCTTACTAAGAACTAATTTCTCTTCATATTATTCCCGTTAAGATATCAAAGAATTTATAAAAAAGACATGGGGTGTTAACTTCATAAAAAAACCTATAGTGTAATTTTTAAAGACTTACCTTCGGATCTGCCAGTAACAGGATCTCTTGAGGACTTTCCTGTTATACAGTGAATATTCTCCAGATATAGAGCTTTTGCTAGTATTGTACATACATCTTTAGCCCGTCGAAAAAAGCGTTTTTTTGTCAATTTAGGACAAAAATGTCAAAATGAACGCGAAAACGTCGAAAAAAGCGTTTTTAGCTCAATTCTGGACAAAAATATCAAAATCAACGCAAAAACGTCGGAAAGGGCGTTTTTAGCTCAATTTTGGACAAACGTCGAAAAAAGCGTTTTTTCGTCAATTTAGGACAAAAATATCAAAATCAACGCTAAAACGTTGAAAAGAGCGTTTTTAGCTCAATTTTGGACAAAATCGTCAAAATCAATGCGAAAACGTCGAAAAAAGCGTTTTTTCGTCAATTTAGGCAAAAACATCAAAATTAACGCGAAATCGTCGAAAAGAGCGTTTTTAGCTCAATTTTGGACAAAAAGTAAAAATCAACGCGAAAACGTCGAAGAAAGCGTTTTTAGCTCAATTCTGGACAAAAACATCAAACTCAACGCAAAAATGTCGAAAAAAGCGTTTTTTTGTCAATTTAAGACAAAAATGTCAAAATAAACTCGAAAACGTCGGAAAAAGCGGTTTTTCTTCAATTTAGGCAAAAACATCAAAATCAACGCGAAATCGTCGAAAAGAGCGTTTTTAGCTCAACTTTGGGCAAAAAAGTCAAAATCAACGCGAAAACGTAGAAAAGAGCGTTTTTGGCTCAATTTTGGACAAAAACAACAAAATCAACGCGAAAACGTCGAAAAAAGCGTTTTTAGCTCAATTTTGGACAAAAACATCAAAATCAACTCGAAAACGTCGAAAAAAGCGTTTTTAGCTCAATTTTGGACAAAAACAACAAAATCAACGCGAAAACGTCGAAAAAAGCGTTTTTAGCTCAATTTTGGACAAAAACAACAAAATCAACGCGAAAACGTCGAAAAAAGCGTTTTTAGCTCAATTCTGGACAAAAACATCAAAATCAACTCAAAAACGTCGAAAAAAGCGTTTTTTTGTCAATTTAAGACAAAAATGTCAAAATCAACGCGAAAATTTCGAAAAGAGCGTTTTTAGCTCAATCTTGGACAAAAACATCAAAATCAACTCGAAAACGTCGAAAAAAGCGTTTTTAGCTCAATTTTGGACAAAAAAATCAAAATCAACGCGAAAACGTCGAAAAAAGCGTTTTTTCAAAAATTTAGGACAAAAATGTCAAAATCAACGCGAAAACGTCGAAAAAGCGTTTTTAGCTCAATTTTGGACAAAAAATTCAAAATCAACGCGAAAACGTAGAAAAGAGCGTTTTTAGCTCATTTTTGGACAATAACATCAAAATCAACGCGAAAACAACGAAAAAAGCGTTTTTAGCTCAATTTTGGACAAAAACAACATAATCAACGCGAAAACATCGAAAAAAGCGTTTTTAGCTCAACTTTGGACAAAAATGTCAAAATCAACGCGAAAACGTCGAAAAAAGCGTTTTTTCAACAATTTAGGACAAAAATGTCAAAATCAACGCGAAAACGTCGAAAAAAGCGTTTTTTCAACAATTTAGGACAAAAATGTCAAAATCAACGCGTAAACGTCGAAAAGAGCGTTTTTAGCTCAATTTTGGACAAAAACATAAAAATCAACGCGAAAACGTTGAAAAAAGCGTTATTTCAACAATTTAGGACAAAAATGTCAAAATCAACGCGAAAACGTCGAAAAGAGCGTTTTTAGCTTAATTTAGGACAAAAGTGTCAAAATGAACGCGAAAACGTCGAAAAGAGCGTTTTTAGCTCAATTTTGGACAAAATCGTCAAAATCAATGCGAAAACGTCGAAAAAAGCGTTTTTAGCTCAATTCTGGACAAAAACATCAAAATCGACGCAAAAACGTCGGAAAGGGCGTTTTTAGCTCAATTTTGGACAAAAAAATCAAAATCAACGCGAAAACGTCGAAAAAAGCGTTTTTTTGTCAATTTAGGACAAAAATGTCAAAATGAACGCGAAAACGTCGAAAAAAGCGTTTTTAGCTCAATTCTGGACAAAAACATCAAAATCAACGCAAAAACGTCGGAAAGGGCGTTTTTAGCTCAATTTTGGACAAAAAAATCAAAATCAACGCGAAGTGGGTTCGACGCAAGTGGGCCATTTTTGTTCTACCATACATTAAACGGGAAGTAGAGAATCACTTTTAAGAACATCCCCTATCTGCTATCGACTTAAAATTCAGCATAAGGTTGGAAGGGTATTTACCCCAACTTAATTGGAAGGAAAGATAACAATGGTGGACCTTGGCTCGAGGCCAGACTGATTATACTTTCCTGTATGTTTCACTTAGGTGAACTTGGAATTTCCCGAGTACTTTCCAAAGTAATTTGGTACTGCTGTAATACTCACCAATTAGCTTGCAGTATGCAAGCAAATTTTCCTTATATGAATGTATTAGTATTTTGAAGGACCACCTAGGCGGAATATTTGTAGCTCTATTTTCCTATATTGCAGAGGTGTGAGTAAAAACCATTTAGTGAAAGTGTACAGGTGTAAAGTGCTATTAAGGATAGAATATTTGTAATTCAGAATATCCAACTATATCATGAAATGGAATGACAGAAAAAAGAAGTTATAAATTTCAGTTTTCCTTTCTTTTCCAGCATTATAATTTTCCTGTTTGCTTACTAAGAACTAATTTCTCTTCATATTATTCCCGTTAAGATATCAAAGAATTTATAAAAAAGACATGGGGTGTTAACTTCATAAAAAAACCTATAGTGTAATTTTTAAAGACTTACCTTCGGATCTGCCAGTAACAGGATCTCTTGAGGACTTTCCTGTTATACAGTGAATATTCTCCAGATATAGAGCTTTTGCTAGTATTGTACATACATCTTTAGCCTTTTACTAATATTCTATAATTAATTGATTACTCCCTTATACAGGAATATAAATTACATTTCAAATAAGTATTGCCATTTAAAATGATATGTATAATTGAAATGCATAACATACTAATTTTCATCATTGTAATTTTAGGTATTTTTAGAATGTTTTGTCATTGTAAGTTTAGTATTTTGGAAGTAAGGAATAAGATTTCTTAAAAGATAAATTAAAAGAAAAAATTAATTATCTATGGCAACTACAAACATATATTTTTTTTAATTCTGAGATAACTGAGCTAAGCAGTTTAGATAGAGAATGTCACAACTGTGATATTCTCTTTCCAAAAATAATGAACAAGTCAACTTTTTTAAATAATTTTATTAATAATTTTCAACGTCAACTGTGTGCCATCTGCAGGTTTTAGCAGGTGTAAACATGTATATGAGTATCATATAAGTCAGGTAACTTAATAATTTGACATAGAATACAGAATATGTTACTTATTGCATCTGGTTGTTTTGGACTGAAAAATATTATTCGACAGAAATTAACAAGAGTATTGAATTTACATTCCTTGTACAGCTAGTTCCAAAAAAAACTTACCACCTAAGCCGCAACCCGCATAACAGACCTGAAGCTCGATGAGAGCGAGTCTAGAGTTTTCCATGCATTCTATTGGCTCTTGGAAGGAGGAGCATTCAGACGGCGCTTTTTTAAACATTGTGAAACGCGTTGAACGTATTTGTATCGTCTTTACTAGCACGAAATCTTGTTTAAATTTAGTGTTACTTTTTACTATGTCAGCAGCATAGTATTAAAAAATGAATAAACATCGGATCTCCTTATTTCGGCCTGAAACTTCTGCGTAATTCACCTTTTTCTGGAGACATCGGGTAAACTTACTTTAGCTGCTTCAATTATCCAATAAAAAATTATGTCATTGCAAGATTGAAAAGGATTATATTATTACGTTTTTTATGCTCTTGACGCCTACAGGAGGAACTTTTAAATTTATTTAGAGGAACTTCACGACTATGACGCAAATAGAAACATGAACGAAAACTCTGCAAGGAGATAAAGAATACTTAGGTATATGAACACAATCAACTGTATTTCAACTAATTTATGTTGCAGAAGAAATGCTATCGAGAAGGGGAGCATGAAAAAACTGCGAAACCTACTAATGAAAGCAAAGATGAAAAGAAACTTAATCTGGACGAATACACTGAGAAAGAATCATTTTAAGTCAACCTGGTAAAGAGCTCTGAAAATTAGACCCAAAACATATTACAATAAAGTAAACCAAGTAAATTACGATCAACTACATCAGATAATTACATCAAATATTATAAAAATTTTAAATACCACCAAATCATATGATAGAAAGTAAAATATTAATTGCTGTGATATCATCATTTTCTAAGGTAATCGCTTAAAATTCAAATTGCTAATTTAGTATTTTAGAAAATAACATAGATATTAGAATAGTAGCACTCTTAATTTAAATACTGAGGACTACAATTTTTTTTCACGTATCGAATAAAAAATTAATTTACGACGAAATTAACGCCAGCATTTCGTAACACTTTTCCGAACATATTGTTCATTGCCAGTCCCAGAAAAACCATCCCTTTAATTAAACCACGTTCATGTTCCTTGGAAAATTATGCTGTCCCAACTTTTATCTGATGCTAAATCTCTTTCTTGCCCCGTGGTGCAAATTTTGACTCGATTTCTTCGCAGTTGAATTATTCTGCAATACAGAGAGGTATAAAATTTGCTTGATACTACAATTAACAGAGCATTAGGTAATTCAGAATATATGCATCAACATGCCATTCTGTTCTTACTTCCATCAGGCATTCGTGATGACAGTATCAGATGAAGCATTATGATTTTGAGATGAGATTTGGCTGTTTCTGACAAATTCGCGTCTGAAGTTTTACCGAGTCTTTCAGAGAGAGCGGAGGACCTCCACCCTGGCCCTAGGAGTATCCCCTATTCATTCCTTTGTTGTTTCTTTTTCTTTTGTTTCGTCCATCGAAAGGTATTATCTATTTTCTCAAAGGAACCATAAAACGGCCGATGGGTGAAGGTGAACTCCGCTCTGAAAAAGAAAACCCCCTTTTCGGCATATTGTGGATGGTCGTATGTATCCGGGGTAGCGAATTTGAAAGCGCTAATGAGGATTACCGACCGCACCCCTGCTGAGCAGGTATTTAAGGTTAGGGTATGGTGGCGGCGACCGATCACAAGTAAGGTGGGAAATTGTAGATCCGCGATTTGTTATCTTCGCCGCGGGTATTCCCTTAGGGAATGAAGATATTCAACTCTATTTTTGAGGTAGACGACCTTTCAGGACTTCTTGCAAGGAATTCAGATGGTTAAGAAACAACAGTTAGTATGGCAAATCAGAACCTTAAGACTGATTTGCATATTGCAGATAAATACCAGGTTTTTGTATACTTGCATATTGCAGGTTTACACGTTAACATCTGGTTTATTTACATTTACATTAATACCCCGCGAGCCGCCGTATGACGTATGTCAGGGGGTGTGAAAACACCCACAACACGATTTCTATTGTTATACTGAAATGATTTTCAGAACTATGCACTAGGTGAAAGTGAGACTAATGATTATTGATCCCTGCTTCGGTTTCTGAATGCCTCAAGTAAACTATATAACCCGAATTGTTTGAATTGTGTATAATGATTAAAAGAAAAATCACCGTCAATAATTATGAATGATGAGCAATATGAGTCATGGAAGAATACGCTAAAAATATAAACCAACGGATGGTAACCAGACTTACATGAGAATATTCCTCTAATTCTCATGATTCATACCTTAGCTGTTAAAATATTCTTGGTTCTATATGTAATCCATTATTCCAACATTCACTCCAAGGACCTTCGTAGCATCATCCTTCATCCTAGGCACATCATAATTCTCTACGAATTTTGCGAAGATGTTTTGAATTTTTTTAATGGTAATGCAAGGAAGATCATTCTAGTTGAAATAGGACCTTCGGAAAATCTGAATGATAACATAAAGTTGAAAATGTTTGGGTGCATCATATCTGAATTAGTATCTCTATATTCTGCTTTTAAAGTGAATGGCATAAACTGTATTAGCTTATTCTAAATAACTAATTCAACGACAAAAACGAAAAAATAAGTAATGTGCCTATCGTCCATTTATATAAATCAAGCTCCTCGTCAATGATTGTTTATTTATAAATATTGTTTTTTATGCTTTATTTTGTCTCTATATTGAGCTCAAAATTTCGTAGTTTGAAATTACTTGAAAAATTAATTAGAGAAATACCACCTAATACGTATTCTTTACGCTTACGAGAACCAAATCGTTTAACTTCTCTTACAACATCTATGATACAAAGTAGATAGAGCGTTGAAGATGATCTTACTAGATCGACTAAAGTTTCTATTATAATGTCACTAAAATATGAATTGAAACGTAAATACGGAATTGTAGACACTTCGCATATTCAATGTCGCAGAAACTTGAAGTTTATACGCCGAATACCGATAAATAATATCTCTAAAGTTATTTAGAAGAATACATTGGCTTGCATAGGTAGTAATACTAATGTTAGCGATTTCTATTGGTTTAAAAAACCTCGAAATCTCTTTCCAAAATAAATTGCTGATAAGAAGATGGTTTAGTTACTGGCTTAGTGAACTACTCGAACTTTCTTATAGAATTAAGAGAAGGTTGCTATAAAACATTGAACATCGATATAGTATACAATTTCGGAGATCCTGGGAATAAACTGATGCATGAGAAGGAAATTTCTGAAAGTATGATGAGCCATCGACGTTATATCTTGTATATTTGAATGTTAATCATTTTTGACTAAGATATTACTTAAATTGGATAAATAAGTAGTTTCTCTGGAGGCAGTCATAAACGGAAAAAATATATGTTGGATGAGAAAATTGAGAAGGTGAGCGAGTGGGTTATACTTTTAAAAGAAGTCGTTCCTCCTACTCAAAGTAAACAATTGGTCGACTAGGAAAGCAAAAACTGCGCCTACCTATTGTGATTCATCCAAAAATCTGGAATTAACATACCTCTTACACTTTTGGTTGTTAAATTCATGTGAGTGTATATATTACTGTTGCCGTCACTTCTCACTTCCCTATCTCTATCAAAACAGTCCCTCTCTTGAAGTCCTGGTGAAATCATTGCTTTATTCACTTCTTCCAATCACTCCTCTATCTTGCTTTTCAAATTTGTCATGGAATGTGGAGAGATGAAAAGTTTCTCATAGCCATACATTTTAAATACGAAGGAATATTTTCAATATCACCAATCGATAAATATGTAGATAGACTAGCCATACCAAACCACCACCCATTCATCTCAATTATTAAAATTCTGTCGAAAAATATGAGAGTTACGCAGGGCCAGCCATCAACCGAGGGGAGCAAAATTTCAACATGAGCCTCATATGCGCTTCCCCATGTGATATTACAGGGTTGGAATTACAGGTAAAAAGGCCCTGGGAAAAACTATTTCACCAAGTCCCTATTATTTTGCGTATTTTTAACGTTTTATACATTATAATAATTGTAAACGTTATAATAAACAATTGAAATATAAATAATGTAGGTAGTTTTGTATACATTCAAAATTAATTGAAAATTTTACATTCATAGCTAACAGTAGCATTCAATGAGCATTATGACCAAACCTCATTCGCACTATCTTTTTGTGTATTTTAGAACTTTTAAAGGTGATAAATATAGCGAGAAGAATGTTTAAGAACGTAATGGTTTGTGACTGCAACCATTTCAAGAGGAATCCACAGAAGAAATCAAGTTTATTCGATTCACACTTCAATGACACCGAAAAAAATTAATTAATTAATTCAAAATTAATGTGAAAGATGGTAGTCTCGTGTCCGTCATCTTTATTCATTGAGGAAAATCGATTCTAGCACATTTTCTCTCAATTGATTTGGACGGTATAGTAAAAATTCCAACTGCATAGATGATAAAATTTACTGATTTTTTACCGATCGAATTTTAATTTCGATGCTTATCAAATGAAACAAAATGTATCTAAAATACGCAGAGAATGCCTCAAGACTTCATACTATATATTTACTTATTGTTTTTTAATGTAGCATATTAATGTAATAGCCTAGATATGGCCATGAGTGTGCCTTACTTTACTTGTGTAGATTGCATTCACACAGGCTGTGATAAAACTGGTGATCGATATAGACTCCTTTGGTATATAATTTTAAAGGCTAATAACTGCTCTCTTGAACGATGCATAATATTAGCTAGTATTGTGTTATATAATACCACCCATAAAACCACAGAGTTTTGCAAGCGAAGGCGTCGAATTCGAGGTCTATACATTTTTGGTCCGACACCGATTCAAACTGCGCGGAAATTTTCTTTCTCCCATCTCAATGCTAAACATAAGCTCAGAGCGGCTCAGAGGCAGATTTTGCGAAAATTTCCTTCGACTTGCTCGTGCCTTTCGCCCTCAGACTCAAATTTTATTAGGGGAAGGGGGTTTGCCTCGGTTTCCTAGGAATAACGGGACCTTGTGTGCGACGTTTCCCTCTGTGCGAGAAGCAACGCTAGAATATATACTGATTCGTTATAATCATTTTATAATAACTGAATTCTTGCATTACGACATCCGTATTGTTATAATACTATTCTGCTAGGCCAATGCCACCAAACTCAGGATACTAATAAATCTTTGCAATATTAACAAAGCAAATAAATCCATTTCAACTCTGCAGGCGGAGTTATGACTCAAGCAGACCATCTCCGCCATGTTTTTCCTCTCTCTCTCTCTCACTTCTTAAGGCTCGTTCGGAGGAAATTCACTGCCTGTTATGCGGGTTGCGGCTTAGGTGGTAAGTTTTTTTTGGAACTAGCTGTACTTGACAAGGGGGAAAGAGTATACATAATAATTCTTCAGCATTGTCCAGAATATTGCATACATGAGATCATTCATTTCAGAATTCTAATATAGGTAATAGAAACAAAGATTTCTCCTATACACATGATACATTCTTGGTACTGATAAAAAATATCATTTACAATTAAATAACGAACAATAAAATATAAGGCTTCAACCCTGAATGTTAACAGAGACAATCTTCATCATTAAATTCTTATTGTTACCTATATTGAACATTTCTCAAAAATCGATCCGAGGACAAATCTCAAACGAAACGCTTATATTCTTTGAAATTGGGTTAATCTCTATAATGTTAACGTTTGATGATTGTATCACGTGTTCTTCGATCTTTATGAGAAAATTAACCAAAACTCTTTTCCGGTATAGAATTCTTGTACTGCCCGTTCATCATGATTGTTAATAAATCATTGATGTTTACATTCCAGTTTCGAAATACTCTTCCCCTTACGAAAACACCAAATAGCTGATGTAACTAAAAAAGAAACGTGTAATTGATTACCTATTTATTCAAGATGTGGAATAAACCGAATGCGACTACCTTTGAAGCGACTCTCATACTATTAAGTTATAGATTTACCAAGCGTAAAGTGCACTTTGAACTTGCAGTTCATTAAATCGGCGTTGGAAAAGTCGAAGTGATTATGAGCTTAAGTGTCCTAACCTACGATTTGACGAAGAATTTATTTCCTAACTGCTACAGATCCGAACATTGAATTCTCTCATTTTTTACCACGAATGATTCTAAGGATTCAGCTGAATTTCTTGCATATTCTTATGAAACAGAGACTTCGACTATCGCAACGTTCGTCAAGGGGACTGGTCGTTCATAGCCTCAGAAAAAATCCTATATCTCGATGGAATTTCCCAATCATTACGAATTATTTTGCAGAATATGAACAAAGATACCACCGATACATGAGAAGTACGCGTATATTACTTATGAGAACGGTCAACTTTATCAATGATCGAACTGGGGACATTGCGGTAGCCTAAAAGATCATTGGTCCAGGGAGAGGATTAAAAAGTCTTGAATGTTATGTTGTCGTGCAATTAATGTATTCTTGAGGTCAAACTACAAGCACCATACTTTGGGAAATTAGAGTAGTTCAACCACAAGTATATTAGGAACAGAGGAAATGAACAAAAGGTTATTATAGCTGTCCTTTTGATCCAGAAATGGATCTAGCTTCTCATACCTTAGCATAGTTCAAAGAGGGACAATTTACAAGAAAAAATATTCAGCAGAAACCACACTGCCGGTCGAAGTAGTACTAATTTCAAGGCAATCAACCTCAAAGATATCAATCTAAAACACTTTCTTTCACATGGATTTTTGCTCTGAAATGCGCACGATGATTTCTAATGTTATTTGGCTATGCCAATGGAGTTCAAAGGCGATCAAAATGAACATTAATCCTCTGAGCATGCGTGAAAAACGTTTTCTTTCTGGAATCTTTCTGAGCAGAATTTTGCCTCAAATCGAATACTTTAAATGCATGTACATTTTCGTATCAACTTTGCGGCTGAATATTTTCTACTTATAGTCAATCGATCGTTAAAGACACATTCTGTTCATGGTTCTTTGTTGTAAAGTACCCTCACATTCTCTGCGAAAAAGAGGTAGGAGTATCATAATGCAATAATGGGAAAATTTGAATCTTTTGAAGGACAACTTTTTGTGGAAACGCATCCCAAGACCGAAGATGATAAAATGAAACTTGCAAGCATAGCTCTCTTTTACGGTCTTCACTACAGCTCGTGCGAAGATTTATTCTAACTTTAGCTTGCCGTAGATTTAGAATTCGAAATCGATTAGAATGAAATTCGAAAGTTCGAGCTATAAGTCGTAGTATTATGACGTTTTGAATCAACTGCAGTTTTGCTATTCTATAATGTGAATCGAGTGTGGCGTTAAATACACGGAAAAAAATCCGAACATTCAATACATAACATTCACGCTAATTGTGAAACCTCGTCTCCCACGAAAGAAAGGAATTTTCTTTATTGTGATAAATGGGCCTCTATCGATCCGACTAGTCATAGCGTAACACAGCGTGTTAAAGAAGTATAGATAATTTTAATCGCTTTCAGTTATTATCTAGAGAAAATTGAATATAAGTTAATCTTCGGTGGAATTTTAGACAAGTTTCATGTTGATGATATTAAATTATGATTCATATGCAACCCGTGGGCTTTATTCTTTGGTCAGTTGTGAAGTGAGAGGCTCCTGAGATAATACTCGAATCATTATATTAACATTAACCGGTTTCCTAAACATCGGATTTCTATAAAAGGGCTGGATGCAATCAAAAACTTATGTGACAATCGTTCGAAGCTTTTTGTTATGTATGAGAAAAAACGAACCATGTCATTGAATGCATTTGCTGATGGATGTTAAATATTATTCCAAATATTATGTTTAATTATTAAATTAAGTACATCAACGGAAGAGAAGGTTATGGTTTTCATCTCCTTTTATAGAGTCAACTTTAAAAATTTAAAGGAGGAATGAAATGTCATTATTGATCCGAAACTTAAAATGTAAATAAGTGAAAGAAATCCATCAGGACATCCACAAATCCCACTAAGAGATATTTACCGTTGAGTCAATAGAACTGTGCACTTTTTAAAAACAATAAAAACGACCATACGTCAAAACGTAACACTAATGAAATTTCATGTCTTTTGGTATCAACATTGCGTGGTTCCTATGACTTTTCTAATATAATTTCTCAATTGAAATAGTACTGTGCCATGGATAAACGCGAAGGGTGTGTTTTCTTTATAAAGTAGGATTTTTCACTGGGTACGATCGGAGTAACATGAAGGTAAATAAAATGTAAACTTCTATCTGCACAAGGAGCTCATTTTTAGATATCTAAATTAGGGCATTCGTGCAGATCTTGGTCTTGGAATAAAAGCGATCGTGCACTCATTCTCGCACATCCTGCTTATTCATATTTATCATGCATTTGTTTGTGTCCACTCACTGGAGATCTGAGCATTGCATTGACGTCGATATTCCAAATATCGAAATAATTAATTTAAAGAAAAGCATTGTATTAATACGGCGACATAATTCAAATTATGATTTTTGAAATTGTTCATTATGTAATCAGAAATCATTTAAAATTTAATGAAATAAGTTTTTATTTTGACCGATAGGTACTACTAGAGTCAAAGTCGGGCGGAAATCTATTTTCATAGTTTTATATTCAAGTGTTACATTCGATATCATTACGCTAGAAAATCTAGTTACATTAAAATAACATCACTAAAATAGTCCATCGGCCGCTCCGAATTAATATTAAATATAACAAGTATTTAATTGACTTCCGGTCCGGACCGAGCCGAGTATCCTCGGAAAGCTAATCAGAATCCTTCCGATATAAAAGATATAATGGGAACCAATGTATTCGTTAAGATGCTGCTTAAGAATAAAAAAATTGAGAAATGGATTTTAATTCGGTAGTATATGGCAGCAAGCTGAAATGCCACTCGATACTCTATGGGGAATCAATTTTCGAATGGTCTATTATACGCGGCGTGAAGTTTCTAATTCTTACTTATGTCCTTCGATAGATCCTAGGAATGGAGTTGGAAACTGAAACGCTCTCTATATAATATTTTATCAATTATATAATTAAAGCATACCGTTATGATAAGAATTTTTAAGCATCCTCAAGGAAATCCTAACGATAACCGACCGAACTTTATTTGTAACATGTAGAACATATTTCATATAATTAGAAATAATTAGCTAAGGTTGCGAAGACATTTTATGTTACTATATGTGCATTTAATTTGCCATTCAAATGGACTCCGAACTTAAGAGGTTAAACATGACAATGCGAAGTCCCCTTACGTCTAACAACAGTTTTCCGCCAATGCTAAGATTAAAATACAAGGCTTGATTGAATGATCAAGTCGAATTTTCATACGATGGGCATCGATTAAATCAAAATCTGCCGTGCGAATGAAGCTTCGAGGCTATAAGAAAGAGATCTAACTGCGTTTAGAATGGTTCGTTACGGCCTGAGTCGCCACGAATCGATCCGAGGACACTTTTCAAACGAAACGCTTATATTCTTTGAAATTGGGTTAATCTCTATAATGTTAACGTTTGATGATTGTATCACGTGTTCTTCGATCTTTATGAGAAAATTAACCAAAACTCTTTTCCGGTATAGAATTCTTGAACTGCCCGTTCATCATGATTGTTAATAAATCATTGATGTTTACATTCCAGTTTCGAAATACTCTTCCCCTTACGAAAACACCAAATAGCTGATGTAACTAAAAAAGAAACGTGTAATTGATTACCTATTTATTCAAGATGTGGAATAAACCGAATGCGACTACCTTTGAAGCGACTCTCATACTATTAAGTTATAGATTTACCAAGCGTAAAGTGCACTTTGAACTTGCAGTTCATTAAATCGGCGTTGGAAAAGTCGAAGTGATTATGAGCTTAAGTGTCCTAACCTACGATTTGACGAAGAATTTATTTCCTAACTGCTACAGATCCGAACATTGAATTCTCTCATTTTTTACCACGAATGATTCTAAGGATTCAGCTGAATTTCTTGCATATTCTTATGAAACAGAGACTTCGACTATCGCAACGTTCGTCAAGGGGACTGGTCGTTCATAGCCTCAGAAAAAAATCCTATATCTCGATGGAATTTCCCAATCATTACGAATTATTTTGCAGAATATGAACAAAGATACCACCGATACATGAGAAGTACGCGTATATTACTTATGAGAACGGTCAACTTTATCAATGATCGAACTGGGGACATTGCGGTAGCCTAAAAGATCATTGGTCCAGGTAGAGGATTAAAAAGTCTTGAATGTTAGAAGTCGTGCAATTAATGTATTCTTGAGGTCAAACTACAAGCACCATACTTTGGGAAATTAGAGTAGTTCAACCACAAGTATATTAGGAACAGAGGAAATGAACAAAAGGTTATTATAGCTGTCCTTTTGATCCAGAAATGGATCTAGCTTCTCATACCTTAGCATAGTTCAAAGAGGGACAATTTACAAGAAAAAATATTCAGCAGAAACCACACTGCCGGTCGAAGTAGTACTAATTTCAAGGCTATCAACCTCAAAGATATCAATCTAAAACACTTTCTTTCACATGGATTTTTGCTCTGAAATGCGCACGATGATTTCTAATGTTATTTGGCTATGCCAATGGAGTTCAAAGGCGATCAAAATGAACATTAATCCTCTGAGCATGCGTGAAAAACGTTTTCTTTCTGGAATCTTTCTGAGCAGAATTTTGCCTCAAATCGAATACTTTAAATGCATGTACATTTTCGTATCAACTTTGCGGCTGAATATTTTCTACTTATAGTCAATCGATCGTTAAAGACACATTCTGTTCATGGTTCTTTGTTGGAAAGTACCCTCACATTCTCTGCGAAAAAGAGGTAGGAGTATCATAATGCAATAATGGGAAAATTTGAATCTTTTGAAGGACAACTTTTTGTGGAAACGCATCCCAAGACCGAAGATGATAAAATGAAACTTGCAAGCATAGCTCTCTTTTACGGTCTTCACTACAGCTCGTGCGAAGATTTATTCTAACTTTAGCTTGCCGTAGATTTAGAATTCGAAATCGATTAGAATGAAATTCGAAAGTTCGAGCTATAAGTCGTAGTATTATGACGTTTTGAATCAACTGCAGTTTTGCTATTCTATAATGTGAATCGAGTGTGGCGTTAAATACACGGAAAAAAATCCGAACATTCAATACATAACATTCACGCTAATTGTGAAACCTCGTCTCCCACGAAAGAAAGGAATTTTCTTTATTGTGATAATGGGCCTCTATCGATCCGACTAGTCATAGCGTAACACAGCGTGTTAAAGAAGTATAGATAATTTTAATCCCTTTCAGTTATTTTCTAGAGAAAATTGAATATAAGTTAATCTTCGGTGGAATTTTAGACAAGTTTCATGTTGATGATATTAAATTATGATTCATATGCAACCCGTGGGCTTTATTCTTTGGTCAGTTGTGAAGTGAGAGGCTCCTGAGATAATACTCGAATCATTATATTAACATTAACCGGTTTCCTAAACATCGGATTACTATAAAAGGGCTGAATGCAATCAAAAACTTATGTGACAATCGTTCGAAGCTTTTTGTTATGTATGAGAAAAAACGAACCATGTCATTGAATGCATTTGCTGATGGATGTTAAATATTATTCCAAATATTATGTTTAATTATTAAGTACATCAACGGAAGAGAAGGTTATGGTTTTCATCTCCTTTTATAGAGTCAACTTTAAAAATTTAAAGGAGGAATGAAATGTCATTATTGATCCGAAACTTAAAATGTAAATAAGTGAAAGAAATCCATCAGGACATCCACAAATCCCACTAAGAGATATTTACCGTTGAGTCAATAGAACTGTGCACTTTTTAAAAACAATAAAAACGACCATACGTCAAAACGTAACACTAATGAAATTTCATGTCTTTTGGTATCAACATTGCGTGGTTCCTATGACTTTTCTAATATAATTTCTCAATTGAAATAGTACTGTGCCATGGATAAACGCGAAGGGTGTGTTTTCTTTATAAAGTAGGATTTTTCACTGGGTACGATCGGAGTAACATGAAGGTAAATAAAATGTAAACTTCTATCTGCACAAGGAGCTCATTTTTAGATATCTAAATTAGGGCATTCGTGCAGATCTTGGTCTTGGAATAAAAGCGATCGTGCACTCATTCTCGCACATCCTGCTTATTCATATTTATCATGCATTTGTTTGTGTCCACTCACTGGAGATCTGAGCATTGCATTGACGTCGATATTCCAAATATCGAAATAATTAATTTAAAGAAAAGCATTGTATTAATACGGCGACATAATTCAAATTATGATTTTTGAAATTGTTCATTATGTAATCAGAAATCATTTAAAATTTAATGAAATAAGTTTTTATTTTGACCGATAGGTACTACTAGAGTCAAAGTCGGGCGGAAATCTATTTTCATAGTTTTATATTCAAGTGTTACATTCGATATCATTACGCTAGAAAATCTAGTTACATTAAAATAACATCACTAAAATAGTCCATCGGCCGCTCCGAATTAATATTAAATATAACAAGTATTTAATTGACTTCCGGTCCGGACCGAGCCGAGTATCCTCGGAAAGCTAATCAGAATCCTTCCGATATAAAAGATATAATGGGAACCAATGTATTCGTTAAGATGCTGCTTAAGAATAAAAAAATTGAGAAATGGATTTTAATTCGGTAGTATATGGCAGCAAGCTGAAATGCCACTCTATACTCTATGGGGAATCAATTTTCGAATGGTCTATTATACGCGGCGTGAAGTTTCTAATTCTTACTTATGTCCTTCGATAGATCCTAGGAATGGAGTTGGAAACTGAAACGCTCTCTATATAATATTTTATCAATTATATAATTAAAGCATACCGTTATGATAAGAATTTTTAAGCATCCTCAAGGAAATCCTAACGATAACCGACCGAACTTTATTTGTAACATGTAGAACATATTTCATATAATTAGAAATAATTAGCTAAGGTTGCGAAGACATTTTATGTTACTATATGTGCATTTAATTTGCCATTCAAATGGACTCCGAACTTAAGAGGTTAAACATGACAATGCGAAGTGCCCCTTACGTCTAACAACAGTTTTCCGCCAATGCTAAGATTAAAATACAAGGCTTGATTGAATGATCAAGTCGAATTTTCATACGATGGGCATCGATTAAATCAAAATCTGCCGTGCGAATGAAGCTTCGAGGCTATAAGAAAGAGATCTAACTGCGTTTAGAATGGTTCGTTACGGCCTGAGTCGCCACGAATCGATCCGAGGACACTTTTCAAACGAAACGCTTATATTCTTTGAAATTGGGTTAATCTCTATAATGTTAACGTTTGATGATTGTATCACGTGTTCTTCGATCTTTATGAGAAAATTAACCAAAACTCTTTTCCGGTATAGAATTCTTGAACTGCCCGTTCATCATGATTGTTAATAAATCATTGATGTTTACATTCCAGTTTCGAAATACTCTTCCCCTTACGAAAACACCAAATAGCTGATGTAACTAAAAAAGAAACGTGTAATTGATTACCTATTTATTCAAGATGTGGAATAAACCGAATGCGACTACCTTTGAAGCGACTCTCATACTATTAAGTTATAGATTTACCAAGCGTAAAGTGCACTTTGAACTTGCAGTTCATTAAATCGGCGTTGGAAAAGTCGAAGTGATTATGAGCTTAAGTGTCCTACCTAACCTACGATTTGACGAAGAATTTATTTCCTAACTGCTACAGATCCGAACATTGAATTCTCTCATTTTTTACCACGAATGATTCTAAGGATTCAGCTGAATTTCTTGCATATTCTTATGAAACAGAGACTTCGACTATCGCAACGTTCGTCAAGGGGACTGGTCGTTCATAGCCTCAGAAAAAATCCTATATCTCGATGGAATTTCCCAATCATTACGAATTATTTCTAATAGAACGATAGATCCTAGGAATGGAGTTGGATACTGAAACGCTGTCTTTATAATATAAGTAGTTTTGTTACGTTTAGGATCAATGGCAATTGTATAATTTCATTCGAGTGTGGAGTTAATTACACAGGAAAAAAAATCCGATTATGCAATACATAAAACTCTCGGAAATTGTGAATCGTCGTCACCCAAGATAGACAGGAATTTCCTTTATTGTTATAATGGGTCTCAGTCAATCCAAGATTAATCTCAGCGGAACGCAACGTGTTAAAGAAGTAAAGATAGTTTATTACAACAATCTTCAGGGATTCTATCATAGAATAGAACTTCAGATTGGGTAATGTAATATTTTTGTATCTCCTTCCGCACACTGTCTAAGTCAAAGTTTTTCGGATAACAAACTTCACCTAATGAATTAATTAAATCGTCTGATGGTTGCCGTCAGCATGGAAAATTTGATGAATGACATACTAATTATGACTTACTAGACCATAATTACACCCATGTAATGCAAGAGTAAGCTTTGATACCTAAATTTATGATGCTAGTCACTGAAAACACCTCTGTGATAGTGCGGCCCTCTGAAATTAAAATGTAGCAGAAGCATAATTCATGCACGATTCATATATTAGGCATTCATTATGACGAAAAGTTTTTTAAAGGATTTCAAATAGTTTTAATCTATGATTCTAACATCTCCTCCGGATGTGTTAACAGTAGGACATGTAAATTATGTGAATCCTCCGTGCCTTTTAATCGGTAAAGCAAATTTAGTTTCAGTAAGGTAATCGGAAATAATCTTCAGCTAAAAGCAATGCCTTAAGCTTTCTAAGGGTCATCCTACAAACACTATTATCTCTAATCGCGTATTTTTACAGGAAAAATGTAGCATGATGAGAAATAGCCTCTACTCTCTTTGAAATTTTTCAATCCAACCCCTTCACCAGGTGGTAAACAGAGAAAAGAAAAATGAGAGGAGCTCACGATCTCGGGGCAAGTATTTGAGTATTTCTAACGGTTGGTGCACAAAGAGGTATATGGGATACAATACTCTAACATTGTAGAGACGTCTTAGAAACTACCACTGCTTCTAGAAAGACCTATGATGCCTATCACTTTATAATATGAGGATGTAAAGAAAGAATATTAACTTACCTTCCAATGAGTATTCCATGATGAGCAGTGTTCACGTATAACACCGAATACTACACACACTAAACACTGAAAACTGCACACATTTCAAATCAAATTTCACTCACTTTTCCACTCACTACACACAAATATTACTCCCTTATTCTGGCTCTTCACGGTCCCTGAAGGTAAGGAGGCCAAATTGTGTCGGGTCGTTCTTGACAAGCACCTTCTCGCCCTGGAGAGGAACTCCCCGCTGCAGGACCTCTGGTCAAATTGCAACGACGAATCCAAAGGCCAACTCCTGAAATACTTCCTCCAGCTGTGGAATCCCATCCCAGCGGTCGAAGACGCCCCTCAGCCAAGGTTGATGTCTTTGTGAAACTCATAGGCCTCCGAGATAAATTGAGAAAGGAATGCATTGAAATCTTGCTACGTAAGATCTTATGAAAAGAGCTCAAAAGAACGTAACTTCCCTGAATGTATACTTTTGAAGCCACTCTCTAAAACACTTAAAATTGCTCTATGGCTCTCAATTAAAATTTATACAGCCATCAAACATTGTCAAATGTTGTAACAAAAAGAAATGAATTGGGTGAGAAAGGCTTTATATTCTGGAGTTATATACATTTTTTACTCTGCTAATAGAAAATTAAAATGAAACTATACTCAGTAATAACGAGAGGAGGTCTTTATGTAATGAAAATGTATTACGAGATATGCACAAGCATAATCATTTCTATTTTCTAAGTTAATCAAAAGCCTCTCATGAAGCTTCTAAAAGGCGTCAATTCTATCATTTTACTACTTTTGTGGAACGACATGCTAATTTGAAAGAAAAAGAAATTTGTATATTTCAACGTTAATGGATTCTATCAATTATTCATTACTCTAAAGCAGCTTTGAGCGTTGGGTAAGAAGAGGATAAGGGTTTAGAAATGTGCACTCATTGGTAAGATTTTCGCCAGAAGAAATTACTCATTGGTAAGATTTTCTCCATCATTTCTAAGACGTCGAGCTTCCTCCCTTTCGATTTCCGGTGGAGAAGTTTCGCCAAAAAGGAACTCTGCAGTCCGCTGTCCAGTAGGTGGGCGCCACAGCCATGTTTTATGAACCTGTTTTTGGATGAAGATTATCTATGATTTTGAATCATGTTTATTATTTCTCTTAATCAATACAGTACCCAAATTATGGACGCAATAACATAGGTCTTCGTACTTCTTAATTCTACATTACGAAGAAGGACGGCTAAGAGTTTGTGGGAAAAAATCCTCGAAGCTGAAGGCTTTTGAAGGAAAAACCCACGTATCGGGAAAACAACCGCACAAGAAGCGGGATGAAAAACCCGTGAAACACAGGAAATGCATAATAAAGAAAAAATTGAATTAAATCTAACACTTAAAATTCTAAGGCTACCTAAGCCTAATGTATAGAATTCAACGTTAACACAGATCAAAAATTAAATATCTAACTCTAAGAATAAAACAACAATCAGGCAAAATAATTAATAATAGTTTTCGTACGGCTGGTTTCTTAAGCTCCGCTATTCTCCTCTGAAAACCACCTTAAAGTATAATTGTTTCAAATCTAAGGATAAGTTACAGATAATAGTAAAATTAGCATTGAAAGAACGTATTTCAGGAGTGAATTTAAGGTATGAGCATGTTTGACATGATTGTCAAAATCTACCTCGAATCAGTGATGAGTGTTTGCCGTCGTTCATTCAGAGTCACAGGAATTAATGATATGTAAGGAAATAAATAAAAGTAATGTAAAATTTTAATATGCTATAATGTCTTGAAAATGTATTTCATAATACATTAAGCTGTATATTAGCCATATTCATACTTAAAATCCTGGTAAATACAACAAATACCTCAGTAACCGATCCATTCTCCATAGTTTCTAATTACCATGCCAAGAGGCTCTGGCATTGATTGCACCGCGCGAAGACACACTGATGGCCCTATGTTTTCCCACGCGTCCTCAATAGTTTCCAGTAATTTGCTCCTGTCTCGAGGGCGGTCTTGCTTTCGAAGATTTTATGCCATAATACCCCATATATTTTCAATGGGATTAAGGTCCGGGCTCCTTGCTGGCCAGCTTAATTTCTTACGTTGTGTTTCCTCTGGTAAGCAAAAGTTATTGCCAAGTGTGTGTTCTTTCTCCGCAAGCATTACCCTTCCTCTGTGAGTTCTCTTTCGGAAGCACTTCAATCCAAGATAAGTCATTCAGCAAATTCCTCTCCTTTATCAGCAGTTATCACGGGAATATCCCAATTGAGCAACAAAACATAGGGATGTATTAGATTATGTCACCTCTGTATGATAGAACTAAGTATCGTCATAAAATAGAAAACACACAAATGAAATATATTTTAAACCATCATTGAGATGCTTGACACAGAGCCAAACCTTCTCAAGTTAACTGAATCACTTGAAATTTACTGAACGAATCTCGATCATTTTTAAATGTCTAAACCGTTTGCATATACATTTTCTATCTCAAGAAACAAAGTAGCCATTCTCTGACAAGGAGAACTATTAGGTTAAAACCGAACATATCAATTAATTCGGCCTGGATCGTTACACGCCAAGGTATTTATACATGATTGTATATTTGTATTAGTTTATTGATGTTAAAAATCTATGAATCGGTAAACGTTATTTCTTAGTCTTCATTTTCAGAGAAGATTCGCATCTTCTACTGTTTGCTACACTACAAGGGGCAAACTGTAAAGAACGTACCCATCTTCCGAGAAAAAGAGCGCTGACAGCCCTCTGAAACTTCAACGTCCGTCGACTTTGCCTTGCAACATAGAGGAGAATTATCCTGTAGTGCAGGCGAGTAGCGCAGTGCAAACTGCCACACACGTTTCCTGCCGCTCAGAGACGAAGTTATCAGGACACTAGAAAGGAAATAAGGCATTGTAAACCCTAAGAGTAACATAAAATCATCGAATCGGAAGAACGTTGCAATCCCGAAGAGTCATCCGTAAGATATGACACCGATAAATATTGAAAAACTAGATGTATAGACTTCTCAAAAGTTCTTACATTGCTAAGGAGTTCAACGTTGAGAGACTACAGAAGAGATAGGTCCGCTCCGTTCAAATGCTCCGATTGCTATGAGTCAATTGCAGGAAAGCGACCGCACCAATTCCGCCAAAATTGAACACTCATACCAACGCTACGAATTCAGGATGGAGAAGGGCGGTATAGGATTTCTCTTGTTCCATTACAGCCAAGCGTGGATAAATATGTCTGGGAGTGTAGGGATACGGTTTCATCATTCGAATGCATATTGTATTTTCATAAAAGACTTTTATGTGATTTATCAGTAATTATGTAAACTTCTCCAATTCTTTAATCATTGAATTTATTGTGTTTGCGGGGGTCCTGGATAGCCGTGTGGACAGCGAGTTCGACTTCGATGAAAGTGGTTCACAGTACAGATGTTTCCAGCAAATTTATTACATTTATGCATCTCATGATTTAAAATTTTACATTTTCTGAATATCTCCAACTGCATTTATTATGTAGAAGAATATTTAAATTTATTGAATTATTTTGTTCTTACCCTCTTCAACTAATTTCATTTTATTTATTGTTGAGGGTGATTGAATGTTTTTGTTACAAGAAGATATCAAGTCTCCTAAACTCTGAATAAATAACCTCATCAATTATATGCATTGCTTTCGTTGATTCCCAAAGAGAATGCCATCTATATGGGGACCATGTCTTTAAGTTCTAATTTCATGTCTAACACCTTTATTTACTAATTTTGTAAGTCAAGAGGAGGCCATGATAGATGTATACAATCTAGCTGCTTGACAGCAAACATCTTGATCCGTTTTCTTTGATGTGAAATAAGCAGTGATTTCAGAGTATGCAATTGTGGCCATCAATCAACAAGGCATTATCAGTCCTTAGTCAAAGGTAAAGAAGGTGTTGTTTTATTCTGAAAATCAGTTACAGCTTTTTAGGAGGCCCTAAAAATTCTCTTGTCATGGGAATCTTCTCAAATCTTGACTATAAAGTTTTAAAAATGTATGCCATACATTATTTTTAAGAGAAATGGGAAGGTCTGCCATAACATTTTCTTCCATATTTGGGGATAAATAAAAGTCAAGAAAAGGATTCAGGAATTTAATACATGTTCATAAGTTTACAGAGAGGGATATTTTAGAATATTTTCATGATTAAAAAGTCTGATAATATTTTAATTTATTTCAGATACCTTGGATAAGCTACACTATTATATCAGTAAAGCTCTTTCTCTGCTCAAGGTGCATAAAATCCAAAACTCCAGTTTCAATGATCTTGATAACTTTACAGACTGACATCATCATCTATTGTCTGTATTCAGTAAAATACAACAGCTTAAATGCATTGAAATATGTAACATTTCTAAGGAATGATCACGATTCTTGTATATACACTTGGGATCAATAACTAATACAAGAAATATCAAGACTTCAATTTATAAATGTTTAAGGACCTGCTCATGAAATGAGAAACATCTAATTAAAGTTATATGTAAAAATTGTGGAAATTGCAAGGTGTAATAAGAAAATTTCAAAATTTCATTTAAGAAAACTAAAGGTAAATATTTCTCTATTGTAATATTATTGAGGATAGTCAAATTCTTCATCATTCATTGAAGATGCAAAATATGGAAGATAATTTGCAGGACTCTTTGATTTCTATCTGAAGAAGAGCAGGGGGGTGTTTCTGAGTCTCCACAGATTGGTGGCAACAGATTCAATCCGAGTTAATCGTAAAGTAATCCATCTACCAACTTCTGTGCGTTTCACACTTCCAAGCGGAAAGAAATCCATCTTGGCTATGACGTCACTCCTCATCCCAGTTGAGAAACGATGAAACATCATAAGAAATCACACATTCCTAAGAGACAAGTGAGCAGAGAAAAACAGCTTTCCAGTAAACAGTAATTTTTGTAAATTAATTTCCTGCATTTGAGCATTTGAAACAAATGTGTGGTAATATTTTACACAATTGTGTTCGTTTATACTTTGAATAATCGCAATCTATGTACCCATTTTGAATCATATTGTATGATTGTAAATTATCACTAAATTTGCTGAGGTATTTATCAATGCCTTGATCAAAACATTCTAAGTACATTTACATTGCTGCTGGAAATAATCAATAATTTTTAATATTGCATTTAAAAGCTCTTAGCATGAGGGTATCTAGCTAGCAGAGGGAAGTGGTTGCTTACACATCTCATGATGTGTCTAGTTCCAGTGAGAGTGCACCTCATTGTGAGGTGTAGGCAACATCTTCCTCTACTCCGCCACTTTTAAAAGGTTTACACAAAAAGGTTAATTGCTGCACTAAAATGGAATTGCATTCTATGCTTTATTACTACAGATGACTTGATAACAGCAATTCTTTTTAAGATGAGTTTTGATAAGGTTTTATAAATTTTCCTATGTGAAGATTGGAGATGAACCCTATACCTTCATGTTAACTTAACTATTCGGGAAAATAGATTGCAAGTGAACTTTGTTTGGAATGATATGATAATATCTAAGGATAGTAGAACATTATCTAAGGCTTAGAAGGAAAGGAAATTTATAAATATCCTTGTTCAATTCCATTCTGTTTTTATTTACCATTACAGCCATTTCTACATATACTGGGACACACAGATATACTCAGAAAGGTCATACATACAAAATAATACATGGATATAATATAAATACTTATTTACAATAAAAAATGTATAGATAGAAACATACTCTACATATATAAGCTTTAAAATCATGATCTTAGCTGTCATACCATACATTACATACAATATTTTGTATAATCACATAAGGTACAATATTTTGTATAATCTTTTCAGATTAAGGAACCTCTGGAAATAAGTGTACATACGTATCTTTTATTTGGATATTCTATGGTTGATTTGTTTTCTATTCTTATTTATTTTTAAAGTAGCAGCTTTTTTATATAAAATTATTTATTGAAGCAGAAGCCATTTCTTAAGTTTTACATTTTTATTTTGAAGCAGTCTCTTTTTTGTCATTAAGTTGAGATATATTTTATCATTTTAGGGCCCATTTCCATTTCATTCATCACTTTATGTAACAGGTTATTTATTTTTATTTTATAGCTTGTGCTAATTCATTTTTATTCATATTAGTGTTTTTTATTTTTATGTGATACATTTTTCTTTAGTGCAGAGGACTGTACTGTATGTGAGAATTATTTAATTTCCTTTGAATAAATTTATCTAAAGGGTATGAATATGTATATTGCAATGTACCTACCATAGGGGATGAAAATGAATTAATTACCTATAGCATGCAAGAGACATACTTTTCAATGTATTTTCTCCTTTCTAAGGGACTGTTAGGGATTACAATCTACCTTGTTATTACAGCCAGTATGTTCAGGGTATTGATCACTTCCTCCACAGGGCCTGACACTGGCATGCCTGAGGCTGACAATAGCACTGCTTCCCAATGACTTTTGGTATCAGCCTTCCGCATAAAAATGCAATGCACAGAGGACCTAGGTGCCGAATGAAATTCTTCCAGTTATTAATACCATATATATTAGGTGATATCTAGGTGCTACAATAATTATTTCATTCATTAATCAGCATTCATTATTTTATTTCTAACACAGAAATGATTTATCTTCTATCATAATTAAATTATTTCACAATTTCCTTAAGATATGGCAACTTTAGAATGTGCTCTCCACAAGTTGATGAGCTATAAAGCACAAAAGAGTAGCATCACCTACATTGATATAAATTACATACATCTCCAACATTTGAGTTGAGATTTACTAAAATTAAGAGAAGCAGAAGTAGACGTTTTGATTTTGCACAAAATTATTAGCAATTTTGGAATAACGAGGTTATGTATTTTTGGATGTGGGTTATACATTCTATCATTCATATTTTAAGTTAGGAAAGTTCCTGTATCAGATGTAGCCTAAAAATATGCTATTATTATTCAAGTGTTTTCTACTTTTGTAAATAGGATATTTCTCTTGTATAAATTAAATACAATACCACATACCTTCATTTCAATAGCTAATGTTGTGGTATGCTGCCCAGTGTTTAAGAATGGTCAATCTTTCACTATTAAAGCCCTTGCCATGCATTTATTATGATGATACAAGCCCTGGAAAATCATCATCTGTGACAATGAAGGGGTTTGAGTTATCCACAAGTGCCTCAGACCTTGTCTTCTCAAAACTTGCAGCCTTCTCTCTCCTCTGAAAAAACATCAGGTTCCTTAATGATCTCCATTGTGTAGGTTATTAACAATGAACATAATTATAGTAGCCAAATTCAGCATCTTTTTGGATTCATCAGGAATTAATGTGAAACAAACTCAATACAATTGACATCCATTATATTCTACAATTACTGACATCTATATTATTCCTAGGTTCTATCATTTTGCCAAAAAAGGCCTGAATCCCGGGTCATCGTTCTTTGGAGGAAATACATTCAATTGATGGACCAAGCCCATTTCTTGAAAACTAGGAAAATTTTGAAAGACACATAGCCACAAATTACTATGTAATTGGTTGAAATAAACTCAAGAAGAATATCATTCCAGAAATTCCTCCCCAGGTAGCCTCAGTTACATGTGAAATAATTTTCAGAGAAAGAAGAGCTCCTAAGAGAATGTATTAATTACCTGTTAAAATAAGGTCCATTAACAATTACAACATCACAATATGGTCATTTCAGGAAAATTTATTGCTCTTACATCTTTTATCTCATGAAACCTTCTCTAAAAGATATTGAAAATATATTTTCAGTATAACACAAATGCATTCAAATGAGCTTATGTTGGATCTTTATACTTAAAGCAGCACTGGGGAGTGAATCTTATATTTCTTCTTGACCCAAACATCTAATATTATATAAATTTATGAATCAGTTTTTTTATAAGTTAACCAGATGTCAGCAAATTGTAACCATTAGAAATTCATTCTGCTAGAAAATACCTCAACAAAATGATTGCTACAGCTAAAAGATATTAAAGTGAAGATTCTCTCACCCCACAGTCAGTTGTAGTAACTTATGCAACAATATTTTGCATATTAAGATAATTAGGGTCACGATGTACACAATATTTCATATGCAGACATACACCAACAGCTTAAAATTTTCTCCCATTATAATCATAATTTATTTACTGCTTTAATATTTTTTACAAAATACTTAACAATAAAATATATTGTCCATGAATTTTAGAACATAGGGAACGTCATTTAGTATCTCATATCACTAGAAACCGACTTATTTGCAATAGCAAAGGATGAGAATTGAATACATTATACACATCAGAAAATTATACATTCATCACCAGAGAGCTACGCTTTGCACTCTAATTCATTATAACCATGAAGGAATGAAGATGATCAGTAATGCTCAACTCTGAACTGCTTAGTTTTATTTACTTTTTCAATTTCCTTTTTATAGTAGTTATACTATGCCTTTTTAAGTAGTTATACTATGCAATAAACATGCCATATGAATGAAAGAAAATTTTCAGCCATGTAAGGCTTTAAGGTGCAAAGTTAATCCTTTGAATGAAATGAAAATTAGAAGGAGTGTTATTAGGTTATATTATTATTTCTGAAAAGTCATGTGATGCAGAATATCATTTTAAAAATTAAAATTCATCATTTGATGTTACGTAATTCATTGTCATTCACTGTTCTTTTTTCTCATCCTTCCCCTTAGTTTCTTCATTACCTGTATGTGCTGCAGTATCAAAGGTAATATTGCTATCCTTTGGATTGGGCAACCTCCATATGCATGAAAGCTATGCTAGCTTGCAAGTGATGAAGGGGCAATCAGCTGATGCATGTCAATGACCTTTTTTAAGTAGGTCAGGCACATACTTATGGATCTAGCAAATATTTATTTGTTAAAAAGGTGTTTAACTATCAAATTTGTTTATCATGATGTAAATAATAAAGATTGTAGTTTTCACTTCTTTTTATCTTAAAAATATTCAACCAAGAGTTGGCTCATTGCAGTTGGTCTCAGCACTCCACTTCTTTATGTATTTATTAGTTTTACTAAATCTTTGGTACAAACTTCCTAAAGTTCTTGGTTCAATATTTTTCAGATGGGGGCCAGTACTTAGGGCCTCTTCTACCCTAACTACACTCCTCTTCTCTTATATATTGAAATATTTTCTGCTACACCTCCTGTAATGAATCAAAAACCCTGCATGGCGGATTTAGAAATATACCAAAGAGGAATGGATTAATACATTATTAAAATGCCCTAAACAATATTTGGACCTGAATTCCCTCGCTGAATATGACTTGAGTAGTTAATTCAGAGTTTCATATAAAGTTTTTAAAAATTCAGTCATGAATATCCATAATTCCTTCATTATTACATCATAATATTGGATGAGGTGACGGTAAACCATTTAAATGCAAATTAAGTTAAATATTATCCCTGCATTCATTACCTGAGTAGCAGTAAATCTGTTATTATCAAGGTTATCTAAGGGTTGAGAGCAAAAAGGATCAGGTTACTAATAGATGAGGGGAACCCTGAGTATGTTTTCTTTCACTGCTGAAACATGAAGATGATGGCACCTGAATAGCAAACTCTTTCTCTTAACATTAAACGAATGATGAAAGAGAGAAACTTAGAGAAAGGATTTTAATGTACCAGTAAACACAAGAGATGACCAAATACTACATCAAGTACTAAATTTTCAACATTTCAAAGGACATATTCTATGCACAATGGAAATTAAGTGAATATATTCTAAGGAAGAAAAGAAGTAAAATTATTTTACTAGAACATACTGTAGGAAGGAACATATATTTATATGGTGAAGTATGTTTACCATAGCTAAACATTTTTAGCAATTTTCACTGAACTTTAGCCAGAAATTACATAGTGTTAAAATGGTTATTTATAATTACTAGATGGCATGAAATCAGTCTCCATTTTTGGATAAAAATATATTGGTGATGCATTTGCATCAAGCTCTTTCAGTAATGAAGAAAAATAATACTAGAAATTATTTGATATAGATTTTCGACAATATCTGAACAAGATAAAAAATTACACTTGTAAGTTTTCTCCATTGGAATGAAGACCAAATATTGCTACTAGGTATTTTCATTATAAAAAAGAAAATTTCAAGTTTCTTACACATTTAAGAAGTTACCTGCTAAATTTTCTAGATGCACACATTTTAAAAATGAGATATAGGATGGAAAAATTGTCTCTGATAAAAAGACTTTTTACAGTGCAGATCTTAGTTGTCTTGAAAGAAGCATCATTTAATACTGGTGAGACAAGCAATTTAATGCTTTGGTGAGCAGAATCTGTCCAAACAGTAACTAATAGAAACTTCTCTGTGTGTATCTTTTGAAGTGTAAATGCAATCTATAATTTTATATTTAGGTAGGAAACAACTTAGTCAGAACAAAAAGAAAGGATCACAGTTTAAATATTTTTGAGCATACCTTAACAGTAGATACTGAGATAATTTGTAAACTGAAGTTGATAGATGCAACCAGAAAAGGTAGCTCTTGTTGAGTTGATTTATTCTTCACTATGAATCAAATTGGTCTTACATGTTAAAAATGCCAGGTTAATTTTTCTTCCAGTTTTTATAACTATTGGCCAATGGGTTTTTCTTTTTAAGATGAAAAAGGCATAGCCTACAAAGAGATTTTTTCATTTTCTTCAGGAATATATTAAACAAGGCAAATTTAGAAGTCAGGCATCCCTTCTATCTAATAACATCTTCTTTTTGATTGGTTTGACACACTACTGATAAGCTTTGGTTAGCATTTCTTTCTAAGAGAGTGAAGGAACAAGCAGCTTGCAATTAAATAGATCTATTCCACTTACGCTGCAGTGTTTCTTTCCTTCTTTCCAATTGTCCACATATCCATGCTCCACAGTAGTTTCACAATTTGCTGACACTGATGAAAAACACAAGTTGATTGCCTACTGCCACCTGTATATAAGCCATACAAATGCTATATAGAAATTAAGGCTGAACTACTATACTAAATAGAAATTAAATGTTGAAAAATTACTTAAGATAGATCATTTCAATAAATAAAGAATGTGAGAATGGATTTTGATATCCACTGTAACCAGGCTATGCTGTTACATGGACATTTATGGCAGTATTTTGTAATTAATAATCTGTGGCTCAGCTAACAGATTATTACAATATACAATAAAATCTGGCTAAGACAATTTATAAGGGAAAAGTGAAACCCATGCTCTATGGCAGATATTACAAATTTTTATTTCTTTTATATAAGAATACAAAAGAGAAGGATTTTTGTCTCTATACTTAAAGAAATGATTTACAACTAAAAAAGAAAAGGAATCTTACATATCTTGCCCCTCTTACCACAGCTGTAGATACAGACTATGGACAGCTGTTGTGTGATACTGGTCAACTTCTTGCCATATTTTCTAAGAATGGTCTGCTTCTTGTGAAAGAGAAAATTTTTCTTCGTTACTTTATGTTCGTAATTCTTTCCTTTCCAATGAAGCAAATTTTACCAGTTGGGCAAACAGGGGATAATAATGTAAATAGTGAAATGTTTTGTGGGGTGCTGATTGTAGTCTTGTAGAGATTGTTATTCTTACTGTTCTTATTATTCCTATTGTCATTCCCTATAAAAATAAATGCAAAAAGTGACCAACATAAGTAACTAAGGTAGCACTCAATAAATATTTTAAAAAATATGAGAAGAAGACATCCAGTGTAATGCAACAACAACAGTTTGTGAAGTCTTCAGTTATTCTGTCTGCAGCTGTGACAAATAAAGCAAACTAATAAGTATCCTTTTCATTTTATGCAGTAAAGCACTTATTTGAAAATTAAAGAGCCAAAATAACATGGTTTTTAAGTAAAAGAAATGATGAGATGCCATATCATGCATAGAACACTATCCCATTGATAAGGCATTTTTCACTCCTTAAAAGTGCCTTAAGTGAGTTCTACAGTAATTATTGAGAGAACATTACAGCAATGGATAATTCTTAGGTTAGTTTCAAAGAGCCATGTCTATTGGTGCTTTTGAATGATGAAAGAAACAGCGTTTACCTTAGAAACAGATCACCCAAATAAAGATTACGTAACAATAACTTCTAAATCAGCACCAAAACATTTGAGAAGTTACGAGTGATGAATTGGAATATCAATTGTTTCTCTGTAGTGCATGGTGTGTCATGATGCATTTACAAAGAAAATTCAATTCCATCAAAGAAAATGAATTATTTGAAATTATGTAAAACATGTCAATTATCATTTTAAAATAATCCTTTAGTCAGATATGTGCCTTATTTAATTCAATAAAAGACTGCCAATGCGGTACCATATCACACTAAGAGATGCAAGAACGTAGATCTTATCCATGTTCTTGAATGGTTGGTTGAAGATGTTGTTACTATCAAATAGTCATGGCTAATTGATGGAACTCAAAATTATGTAATTTGAAATTCAACTTTTTTAAGTGAAGAATATGTAATTCTGTCAGCACTACTTGATTGCAGCATTTCATAAATATGCTTAGCATATGTTTTTTATCTTCATAATTTTAGAAGAGGGTACACAGAATAATATTGGATGGCTACCTGAAGATCTCTCTTTAGATCATTGACAGGACAAATTTGTGTACAGTTACAGATTCATTTCATAACTAGCTCATGGGTAACTTTCATGGGACTCTTGTCACAGCTACAGGTATTTTGAGAATGGGAACTCTTTGGCTTGTGAAACAGTGGGAAAGTTGTGCTCAAGTCTCTGGTGATTACTTTTGAATAAGGTTTCAATTGTACCCACAGTGTCATTTTGTACCTTTTCATTTGAACACTCCTCGTAATTCAGTAAGGAAGACAATACTAAATTTCATTTTTACCTTGATATTTTTTTACCATTGGAGTTTTCCAGAAGAAGGATTGAGCTTTTAATTAGCCATTTGAGACCAAGAGAGGGAGAAGATCTATAGGTTCACATAAATCAGAGGAAAATTTTGAAACATGAAAAGAGAGAATTTCATTTAGCTTTATTTTCATTCCGAAAGTGCCAACAAGTCAGTTTTATTTGTTTTGCAAACAGCTATTATTTATTATCAACATTGGAAAGGGAAGATTTTATTAACATACAATAAACATCTGAGTTTGCTGATATGAGATCTTCAACTTAAATATTAAATTGAAGCAAAATTGAGAAATTAGTTAAGATTTTTTGTAATATTTCACTTCATTGTTTTCTATTATCTACTTTAATTTCACTTTGTGTGCAAATTAACAGATGAGAATTCATGACAAAGAGATTGTGTAATCTTAAAATCTCTCATTTTCTTACATTCTTCTTTGTGTACATGAGGTTGTGCTCGGTAAATGGAGAATTACTTTTAATCATTCAAAGTATGCTATGGCTGTTTCCATTCTGCATTCTAGGTGATTTGCAAAGTAGCCTTTAGCATGCATACACAATACAACACCACTACTGATACTAGTGTATCAGTAGTGGTATGTATTATATTATAGTACTGAAAAATAACCCACTGACTTCTTGTTTAATCAACAGACATGATAAATCATAAAATGAGTAAATAAAGGAAAAATACCTGATAGTTTCATAATCTGCTTACAATGACCTGTAGTGTTGCTTACAAAGCAAGTGTAAGTTCCAAAATTGGTTATCTGAGTGCATGAAATGTACAGGATATGCCTTTTGATTGATTGATTGCCTTCCCTATTCTCCTTAATCCTGTCAGATGGCACAATATGCTTACTGCTGAAGTTCTACCATACCTGGAGAATATGGAAAATACATTAAACATTTACAATGACAACAATTAATGTTATCACAGATATTATAAAATAATTCAATGCAAAATTTAAAAAAAATGAACTCCCTTGCCATAATTTACCCCAAGTTTGAGATATCTTGCAATGCCCTGACATTAAGAATACTGAGCAGTTTAATCCTAAATTATAAATACACAGGATCAATAAAATGCTTTTATTCTCAAAAGATATACTACAGAAGAAAAGATATTTAAATTTTGGAAGAATTGGATGGATTAATCTGATTATAGATTTTTTTGTCGATATTGATCCATATACAGAAATTCTCTTTCAATCACATATTGATATACATCTATATCATGAAGATATAATTATCTCTCTTTAAAAAGGAAATGAAAATTTAAAGAAACACCAAAAATAAAATTTTTATTGATATCCTATATATTTATTCCAAAATATTTACCAATTTATTCTGACATGAATAATGCAAAATTGAACAGTTACATGCCTTGTAAACATGAGAAAATCATTTATAAAATGGACAATCACTTTATATACATATTGAATTCTTCTAAGCATTCATCCTGCTTAGTTTCAGGATATATTATGTTTTCCTTTTCACAGTACTCTGTTATCAGCATGAAGGAATGATTATTATCCTTCAACACAAATCACAAAGGAAGTTTTAAAAATCTAAGGTCGAAAATAATTAATCGTATAAAACAGCAGTCAAAATTAAAAGTAATTTTAAATAAAGAAGTAGATTTGTTCAGAAAAATCTAAAATGTATGTTTCTGATAGAGCTTTCCAAAATTTGTTCATTCATCAAAGAAATAATTATGCATCAAAAATTAATATTTCAAGATTGTAATGCTGAATTAGGAAGAAAAAATCCTTAGGTAGAATCCTAATCCTAAAACATAAGAAACTGTCTGAATCTCTCCTACAGAATCCATCAGCAAACTTCATCAGACTTTCAGGAAAAAGAGAATCATAAGTGAAGAATTAAAAGTATTGGGTGAAAGTCAAAGATATACACTTAATGATCGATAAAGATAATTTTTTCTATCAAGAATATTTTTCAGACTTCAAGTGATAAGAGCAGTTTTTACTATTAAGATGAGGAAGCAGGATATTATTACCTTGGCTTTGGGCTTAACATAAACAGTGCAAGACTAATCTAATTCATATCCTTCTGCCGTAGTCACCATTTCTTTCTCAATGGCAATTTCAGGAGCATCTGATGAAGACAATACAACAGACAATCTCAAAAGGCAATAGAACAATTAAAGAGCGCAAGAAAAGCTAACTTGCACTGGACAGTGATGTCAGCAGAAGCATGACCGGGCTTTCTAATTCTCATCTGAGCATTCGTAAGTGCCGTTTTGTCTCGTCACTTAACAAAATGTAATGGATTTTCCGCTGGGAAGATGCTTTCCCTTGTAAAAAAACATTACAATGTTAGAGAAATTGGAGCAATTCATAAATAGCAGAGGCTCACAACTATATATACTGAAATTTAAACACAATTTAGAAAAACAATTTCAATGCACATCAGATCTAACTGCCATGATGACATGAACAGGACAAACGTCAATGGACATTCGGTCGACTGGAATGATTTCCTATCTTTTAAGTAATTTTCATGACTTCGTATAAAAATTTATGTACAAGTAAATAAACCATTATGTTCCAAAATTTTTTAAAAAATGCAAAAAAAGCCTATGAGACGCGCAAATACAACTGATGATGATTCTTGCTTCGACAAATGGCATATTTTTCGCATATTCGCAGTCGATTGTGGTCGAGAGAATTGTATCAAAATCGACCGCAGCAGACGATAAGTTAGCAAACTCTGGTATGTGATTTTTCACTGTTGTGAATGCATTGAGCATAATTAGTACTCCAACTACTGTCCGTACTCCCAAGATTAACACACACATGGTGTCCCAAAGTTAAGGGGTTGACTTT
Organism: Pachydiplax longipennis; assembly: GCA_036926295.1. Taxonomy (NCBI): domain Eukaryota; kingdom Metazoa; phylum Arthropoda; class Insecta; order Odonata; family Libellulidae; genus Pachydiplax; species Pachydiplax longipennis. The sequence continues at coordinate 1,242,787 of JAVFKF010000028.1, read as the reverse complement.
AAAATTGATTAAATGGAATACGGAATGCGAAAGAAATGCTACAATGATTGCAAATTTCTTCATAGACTAATGAATTTTTGACCACACTATTTCAAAATTAAATATATTCGCCAATGAACATGTTGCGATGAAATTTGCAAGAGCTAAATTTGTTTTGCAGCAACAGCATTGCGCAGTATGTGAATGAAATTCACAGAAACCCGTACCAACGTAACCGCATAGGAAACTATAGTTTCTTCGGGATATAGATATAAACCTCGGGAATATATTCCCGAAGTTTATATCTATATTGAAGACGCCCTTACCAATTAGAAATTTCCAAGGGTATCTTACGTAATAGCTCTGGGTTCGACTTAAGGGGGTCTTAATCCTCCCTTAATAAATATATGGTGGAGATTTTAAATAACTTTATCAAGCGCTTTCCGAGAAGATAGAATTCGATATTTCTGAATGTTTACAGCGGTCATGAATATGTTTTGAAAACACAGTTTTCCATTTCCCTGATAGTCCTAGGTTCGACGCAAGTGGGCCATTTTTGTTCTACCATACATTAAACGGGAAGTAGAGAATCACTTTTAAGAACATCCCCTATCTGCTATCGACTTAAAATTCAGCATAAGGTTGGAAGGGTATTTACCCCAACTTAATTGGAAGGAAAGATAACAATGGTGGACCTTGGCTCGAGGCCAGACTGATTATACTTTCCTGTATGTTTCACTTAGGTGAACTTGGAATTTCCCGAGTACTTTCCAAAGTAATTTGGTACTGCTGTAATACTCACCAATTAGCTTGCAGTATGCAAGCAAATTTTCCTTATATGAATATATTAGTATTTTGAAGGACCACCTAGGCGGAATATTTGTAGCTCTATTTTCCTATATTGCAGAGGTGTGAGTAAAAACCATTTAGTGAAAGTGTACAGGTGTAAAGTGCTATTAAGGATAGAATATTTGTAATTCAGAATATCCAACTATATCATGAAATGGAATGACAGAAAAAAGAAGTTATAAATTTCAGTTTTCCTTTCTTTTCCAGCATTATAATTTTCCTGTTTGCTTACTAAGAACTAATTTCTCTTCATATTATTCCCGTTAAGATATCAAAGAATTTATAAAAAAGACATGGGGTGTTAACTTCATAAAAAAACCTATAGTGTAATTTTTAAAGACTTACCTTCGGATCTGCCAGTAACAGGATCTCTTGAGGACTTTCCTGTTATACAGTGAATATTCTCCAGATATAGAGCTTTTGCTAGTATTGTACATATATCTTTAGCCTTTTACTAATATTCTATAATTAATTGATTACTCCCTTATACAGGAATATAAATTACATTTCAAATAAGTATTGCCATTTAAAATGATATGTATAATTGAAATGCATAACATACTAATTTTCATCATTGTAATTTTAGGTATTTTTAGAATGTTTTGTCATTGTAAGTTTAGTATTTTGGAAGTAAGGAATAAGATTTCTTAAAAGATAAATTAAAAGAAAAAATTAATTATCTATGGCAACTACAAACATATATTTTTTTTAATTCTGAGATAACTGAGCTAAGCAGTTTAGATAGAGAATGTCACAACTGTGATATTCTCTTTCCAAAAATAATGAACAAGTCAACTTTTTTAAATAATTTTATTAATAATTTTCAACGTCAACTGTGTGCCATCTGCAGGTTTTAGCAGGTGTAAACATGTATATGAGTATCATATAAGTCAGGTAACTTAATAATTTGACATAGAATACAGAATATGTTACTTATTGCATCTGGTTGTTTTGGACTGAAAAATATTATTCGACAGAAATTAACAAGAGTATTGAATTTACATTCCTTGTACTTGACAAGGGGGAAAGAGTATACATAATAATTCTTCAGCATTGTCCAGAATATTGCATACATGAGATCATTCATTTCAGAATTCTAATATAGGTAATAGAAACAAAGATTTCTCCTATACACATGATTCATTCTTGGTACTGATAAAAAATATCATTTACAATTAAATAACGAACAATAAAATATAAGGCTTCAACCCTGAATGTTAACAGAGACAATCTTCATCATTAAATTCTTATTGTTACCTATATTGAACATTTCTCAAAAATCGATCCGAGGACACTTCTCAAACGAAACGCTTATATTCTTTGAAATTGGGTTAATCTCTATAATGTTAACGTTTGATGATTGTATCACGTGTTCTTCGATCTTTATGAGAAAATTAACCAAAACTCTTTTCCGGTATAGAATTCTTGAACTGCCCGTTCATCATGATTGTTAATAAATCATTGATGTTTACATTCCAGTTTCGAAATACTCTTCCCCTTACGAAAACACCAAATAGCTGATGTAACTAAAAAAGAAACGTGTAATTGATTACCTATTTATTCAAGATGTGGAATAAACCAAATGCCACTACCTTTGAAGCGACTCTCATACTATTAAGTTATAGATTTACCAAGCGTAAAGTGCACTTTGAACTTGCAGTTCATTAAATCGGCGTTGGAAAAGTCGAAGTGATTATGAGCTTAAGTGTCCTAACCTACGATTTGACGAAGAATTTATTTCCTAACTGCTACAGATCCGAACATTGAATTCTCTCATTTTTTACCACGAATGATTCTAAGGATTCAGCTGAATTTCTTGCATATTCTTATGAAACAGAGACTTCGACTATCGCAACGTTCGTCAAGGGGACTGGTCGTTCATAGCCTCAGAAAAAATCCTATATCTCGATGGAATTTCCCAATCATTACGAATTATTTTGCAGAATATGAACAAAGATACCACCGATACATGAGAAGTACGCGTATATTACTTATGAGAACGGTCAACTTTATCAATGATCGAACTGGGGACATTGCGGTAGCCTAAAAGATCATTGGTCCAGGAAGAGGATTAAAAAGTCTTGAATGTTAGAAGTCGTGCAATTAATGTATTCTTGAGGTCAAACTACAAGCACCATACTTTGGGAAATTAGAGTAGTTCAACCACAAGTATATTAGGAATAGAGGAAATGAACAAAAGGTTATTATAGCTGTCCTTTTGATCCAGAAATGGATCTAGCTTCTCATACCTTAGCATAGTTCAAAGAGGGACAATTTACAAGAAAAAATATTTCGAAAGAAAGATATTTCGATAATTTCGAAAGAAAGATATTTCGATAATCTTCCTAAATAAGACGTTTTTCGAGCAGATTTGCGCTTAATTTGGAAGATTTTTCAAATATCTTCCTAAATTAGCCGTTTATCGATCGAATATGGGGTATATATATTTGAAATATCTGGAAGATATTTCAAATATTTTGCGAAATGAGCCGTTTTCGGAGAAAATTTCGTTTTTTTTGGAAGATTTTTCGATAATCTCCCTATATAAGTCGTTTTTGGCGGAAATTGCAGCTTAGTTTGGAAGTTTTTTCAAAAATCTTACAAAATAAGCCGTTTTCGGCGGAAATTACGGTTTATTTTGGGATATTTTTCAAAATTCTTGCAAAATAAGCCGTAAACGGCGCAAATTGCAGCTTAATTTGGATGATTTTTCGAAAATCGTGCTATATAAGCGGTTTTACGAGTAAATTTCGGCTTATTCTGGAAGATTTTTTCGAAAATCTTGAAGATTATGAGCCGTTTTTCGAGCAAATTTCGGATCAATTTGGAAGATTTTCCGAAAATCTTGCTAAGTAAGCCGTTTTCGGCGGAAATTTCGTCTTAATTTGGAAGATATTTCAAGATTTTTCGAAAATCTTGCTATATAAGCCGTTTTCCGAGGAAATTTGGGATTACATTGGAAGATTTATTGAGTATCTTGCTAGATAAATCGTTTTCGGCGAAATTTGGGTTTCATTTGGATGAGTTTTCGAAAATCTTCCTGTATAAGCCGTTTTTCGAGCAAATTTCGGCTTAATTTGGAAGATTTTCCAAATATCTTGCAAAATAAGCCGTTTTTGGCGTAAATTTCGCCTTAATTTGGAGGATTTTTCAAATATCTTACAAAATAAGAGGTTTTCGGCGCAAATAACGGCATTATTTGGAAGATTTTTCGAAAATCTTGCTATATAAGCCGTTTTTGAGCAAATTTCGGCTTAATTTGGAAGATTTTCCAAATATCTTGTTAAATAAGCCGTTAACGGCGCAAATTTCGGCTTAATTTGGAAGATTTTTCAAGTATCTTGCAAAATAAGTCGTTTTCGGCGCAAATTTCGGGTTAATTTGAAAGATTATTAAAAAATCTTGCTAAATAAGCAGTTTTCGGAGAGAATTTCGGCTTAGTTTCGGAGATTTTTCAAAAATTTTGCAAAATAAACCGTTTTCGGCAAAAATTTCGGCTGATTTTCGAAGATATTTCGATAATCTTGCAAAATATGCCGTTTGCGGCCCAAATTTCGGCTTAATTCGGAATCTTCTTCGAATATCTTGCTAGATAAGCCTTTTTCGGAGGAAATTTGGGCTTAATTTGGAAGAATTTTCGAAAATCTCCCTATATAAGTCGATTTTGGCGGAAATTGCTGCTTAATTTGGAAGTTTTTTCAAAAATCTTGCAAAATATGCCGTTTTCGGCGGAAATATCGGCTTATTTTGGGATATTTTTCAAAATTCTTGCAAAATAAGCCGTTTTCGGCGCAAATTTTGGCTTTTTTTGGAAGATTTTTCGAAAATCTTTCTTAATAAGTCGTTATTCGATCATATTTGGGCTTTATTTGGAAGATAATTCGAATATCTTCCTATAGATAACGTTTTCAGAGAAAATTTGGGCTGAATTTGGAAGAGTTTTCGAATATCTTGCTAAATAAGTCGTTCTCGGCGGAAATTTCTGCTTAGTTTGGGAGCTTTCAAAAATTTTACAAAATAAGCCGTTTTCGGCGAAAATTTCGGCTTATTTTCGAAGATATTTCGATAATGTTCCTAAATAAGCCGTTTTTCGAGTAAATTCTGGCTTATTTTGGAAGATTTTTCAAATTTTTTGTTGAATAAGCTAATAACGGCGCAAATTTCAGCTTAATTTGGATGATATTTCGAAAATCTTGCTATATAAGCCGTTTTACGAGGAAATTTCGGCTCATTTTGGAAGATTTTTTCGAAAATCTTCCTAAATGCACCGTTTTTCGAGCAAATATAGGATCAATTTAGAAAATTTTCGAAAATCTTGCTAAATAAGCCGATTTCGGGGAGAATTTCGGCTATATTCGGAAGATTTTTCAAAAATAAGCCGAATTCGGCCCAAATTTGGGATTATTTTGGAAGATATTTCAATGATCTTCCTAAATAAGCCGTTTTTTGAGCAGATTTGGGCTTAATTTGGACGATTTTTCAAAAATCAAGCAAAATAAGCCGTTTTCGGCGAAAATTTGGGATTATTTTGGAAGATATTTCGATAACCTTCCTAAATAAGCTGTTTTTCGAGCAGATTCGGGCTTAATTTGGAAGATTTTTCAAATATCTTGCTAAATATCCGGTTTTCGGAGAAAATTTCGTCGTTTTTGGAAGGTTTTTGGAGAATCTTATAAAATAATACGTTTTCGGCCAAAATTACGGCTTAATTTGGAAGATTTTTCGAATATCTTGCTATATATGCCGTTTTCCGAGGAAATTTGGGCTTAATTTGGAAGAATTTTCGAAAATCTTCCTGTATAAGTCGTTTTAGGCGGAAAATTCTGCTTAGTTTGGAACTTTTTTCAAAAATCTTGCAGAATAAGCCGTTTTCGGCGCAAATGTGGGATTATTTTGGAAGATATTTCGATAATCTTCCTAAATAAGACGTTTTTCGAGCAGATTTGCGCTTAATTTGGTAGATTTTTCAAATATCTTGCAAAATTAGCCGTTTTCGGAGCATATTTCGGTTTATTTTGGAATATTTTTCGAAAATCTTCCTAAATAAGCCGTTTATCGATCGAATATGGGGGGTTAATCTGGAAGATATTTCAAATATTTTGCGAAATGAGCCGTTTTCGGAGAAAATTTCGTCTTTTTTGGAATATTTTTCGAGAATCTCCCTATATAAGTCGTTTTTGGCGGAAATTGCCGCTTAGTTTGGAAGTTTTTTCAAAAATCTTACAAAATAAGCCGTTTTCGGCGGAAATTACGCTTTATTTTGGGATATTTTTCAAAATTCTTGCAAAATAAGCCGTAAACGGCGCAAATTGCAGCTTAATTTGGATGATTTTTCGAAAATCGTGCTATATAAGCGGTTTTACGAGTAAATTTCGGCTTATTCTGGAAGATTTTTTCGAAAATCTTGAAGATTATGAGCCGTTTTTCGAGCAAATTTCGGATCAATTTGGAAGATTTTCGAAAATCTTGCTAAATAAGCCGTTTTCGGGGAGAACTTCGGCTTTATTCGGAGGATTTTTCAAAAATAAGCCGTTTTTCGAGCAGATTTGAGATTATTTTGGAAGATATTTCAAATATCTTGCAAAATTAGCCGTTTTCGGAGCAAATTTCGGTTTATTTTGGAAGATTTTTCGAAAATCTTCCTAAATAAGCCGTTTATCGATCGAATATGGGGGCTTAATTATGAAGATATTTCAAATATTTTGCGAAATGAGCCGTTTTTCGAGCAAATTTTGGCTTAGTTTTGGCTAACTCATCCTAAACCAAATCAATATTATATACAATAAATAAACTATAAATATAAAATCCTTTATAATTAGTTTATATGCTTTAAAATACTTTTTGATTGATCAACTGTCACTAAATCCTGTCACTGTCTAATAAATCCTGTTGTAATATTTTTCATCGCCTGAAACAAAATAAAAACTAAATATTTACATTTTGATACCACAAAAGAGGAATATGTTGGATAAAGAAATTAAAGGTAAAGAAATTAGAATAGCAATCTGTCGTCATAATACCAAAAAAGTATGCAAATGAAGAGATTGTATCAAGGTATAAAGTAATAATTATAGACAATGAATACAATATTAATAGACTAATAGGCATACCAGTATACCTAATTTGAGTTATTTTAAAAATTTCCATTATGTTTAGGGGTTAACATTGGAGGGTTTAAGAGTCAATAACTTCACCAGCAAACAAAAAAGTAAAAAAAAGTAAAAAAAATCAATTACAAAATATGCTGTAAAGGTGACACAAGGTAGATAAATTTTATATCACAATTTTAATGGGTAAAAGTAGAACTGGTAGTAATATATCATAATCACATTTAATACCCATAGGCCATGAAAAATCAGATATGGGCATTATCAGACAAAACGACTAATAGTACATACATGGGTGGTCTGAAAAGATTCCGACATTTCGCCATTTCTCGACATGTTTTCTGAAAATTTTCTGAAGATTTCTGAAAAATCTGAAACATTTCAGACCACCCTCGTATATACTTGTAGTTTATATACTGGTAGAATAAACTGGCATATATTATACGAGTAAAAGTTGCTTGCATACAGCAAGCTAACCGGTAAAAATTTACCAAAATATCAGAGTATTCAATATGAAAGAAACAATTTGTCTTCGTCCACAAATTTTATTTGAAAAAACACAACCGGTTTCGAGGTTAACTCATCTTCAGTGAAGTTAACTCATCTTCACCTGAAGATGAGTTAACCTCGAAACCGGTCGTGTTTTTTCAAATAAAATTTGTGGACGAAGACAAATTGTTTCTTTCATATTGAATATGGAAATGTTCCACCAAGTATCGTCAGAAAGCATCAACTATATCAGAGTATTCTCCGATACATATATTTGGCCCCTGTTCAGATTTCGGATTTTATCTTTCCATGTTATCGCGAAGGCATTCCAATCAATTCTTAAAAATCGCCGAAATGCATTTTAATGGGGAGTATTTTGCACCATCCTGGCGTCGAACTCACGGTCATTTGGTATCATATCATCCACCGGTACTATAGAGGAGCACCTCATATGCAAACTCCGTGATTTTGACTGCTATATCGCTTCAATAAAGGCCCCAGTACTTCTTTTCAAAAATTAGCGCAAAAGACCGTCTGATGTCGAACTCAGGACGCGCATGTGATAGAGAATTGCATACTAATGTTAGATAAGTGCTATTCTGACTTGTTCTAGAGTTTCAATTCAATATCTTATCGGGAAGGTCCTAAAATAAGATTCCGATATGCCCGTTTGAAAGGTATGATATAATACAAATGACGCTCTGGCATCGAACCAAGGACCATTAGGGAAACGGAAAAATACTACGTATATGAAATTTATGAATCACCACTATGAACTCTCCGTGTTTTATCATTCTCAGTTATTTAACACTAGGACGATTACATGATACACATTGTTAATCACGGAGGAGTCATTAGACGAAATGCTGGTTGTTCTACTTCTACTTGTACATTCTTTTATAAATAGAATTTAGTTCTGTCAATTTGATTGGAGAATTCACTAGTCTATTAATGAATGATCTTTTTCATACAGGAATGAACCGATGTACAACAAACTTAATCCCCCAAAGGAAATCATGCAACCTCTGGCAGAATTATGAGGGAAATCAAAAAGTTTTCAAAATAAGGGATGATTTTGCTGAATATTTTTATAGTAGACAAGGAGAGCTTTAGTTGGAAATCATACATTTGATGGGAACAAAGTAAGCCATAGTTAATGTTTGAATTTTATAATATCTCGAAGCTTTTATTTTAAAAATATTCAATCAATGATATTCCAGCATCCTCTTAAATTATTAATCAAACTAAAATGAATAAATGCCGTACATCGCCACCGGTGAACACCACACTGAAGTTGTGAGCTTGCGTGTGCACGACTCCTAGGATAACACTACCAAGAAATCTTTACCGAGTGACTTCAGCGCGATTCAAATGCATTTTCGTGCATGAGTGGTCCTTTAAAAAACAGGGATTTATTAGTTAACTCGAGGAGGTGGTGGTATTTTGGCTATCAATTCAAGTTTAACTTTGGAAAATAAGGTTATGAATTTAGTGTAATTTAAAGGATAGATATAGATATATATTTAAAACCATTTCTTCCCAGAATTCTTCATACAATGGTTTAGTTTCACCGATCAGATCGAATTTTTATGGAAGGCCTCCAGGAGACCATTACACAGTTCCAACTAGGAATGAAAATGCGAGCATATTTTCTAAATTTCCTGTGTAAAATTTGAAATAATCTGGCCTTTCACTCTTTGCATTGGTGATGATCAAGATTTGTTGAGATTTCCTAAAAGTAAACCGTTTTTATACGTTTAATCCAAATTATCAATTAAGGCACTTTTAATCCAATAATCTCTTATCAGAATATCTCTTTTAGCATTCATTTGCCTTATAAATTTCTTATAATTAATTTGGAGCAAAGATTCCAGGAAAAAATGTACAACTTATATTGAAGTGAATACTCCGGTCACTTGAGGGGATTGGTTGCCTCGCCTGAAAATCTGTTTGTAGACTGCTGGCATTTACATCGCCATGGGGGTATATAAATCGATGAAAATATATCCTTTATCTTTAAATTGCGACAGTTTTCCAGTACGGAAGTTTTATACAATACCTGTAATCGTGTAAAGCGAGCAAGAGCGCTTTTCGCGAAAAGCGCCGAAAAAACGTCCGCCAAGAAACTGGCGCTACCCGACGTGGAAACATAATAATAATAATAAACTCTTTATTCGGCGAGGTTAGGCCCATTAGGACCTCTCTTACACCTAACCATTATGGGTACAAATGTTAATTACAAACGAGGTTAGAAAGAAAAAAAAATGAAATACAAATACATCTATAAAAAGAAGATAAAAAAAGAGGTAAAAATAATGATTTGTAATGTGGGGAAAAACTCCTCGGCTGAAGGCTTTCAGAGAAAAACCCACTGTGCGGGAAAACGCTCACACAAGAAGGGGAGCGAAAAAAAAACCGCGAAAACACAGAAGTAAATAAATAAAAGCAGGTAAATCACTAGCTGCATAGTTGTAGTCGTGTAAATTTGTAGGTAGTAGACTATGGATGTCATTTACCTCAAAAGAAAAAAGGAGAAGAGAAGACGGAAAATAAAGAGCTTTCGAAAGTGCGATTTAAGAAATGCAGGCCTTGAAGATTAAGATAAATATTATAAAGTAGTTATGCTGGTAAGGATAATTTAAGTTATATTGATAGATATGTATTAAGTATGATTTTCCTGCTGTACAAATATTAATAAATTTAATGATAATAATATTAATACTAAAAGAATAGAAAAAAAATAATAATAACTATTATAATAAAACAAGTTATATTGTTATCATCGATTTTGATGATGGTATCTGTAGCGGACATGTGAAAGGTGTCTGGCGAAGAAATGTTAATTTTCCTTGTTAATTAATATGTTTGAGACAGTCTGTTTGAAGGAAGGAAGTGAGAGGCATTTGAAATTGTGGTTGGGTAGTTCATTCCAATACTTTGCGCCAAGGACGATAAAAGATTTGGAACAAATTTCAGTTTTATGAGAAGGAATCATCAACTTGCCTGAGGAGCGAGTACCAAAGGTATGAGTGCTGTTGAGGTCATTGAAGTATGAAGACAGATACGTGGGACAACATTGATTGAGTACTTTGTGTACAAGGTTAAGTGTATGTAGCTTTCGTCTGGAGTCAAGTCGTAGCCAATGTAGTTCTTTCAGAAGAGGGGTAATATGGTCAAATTTCTTGGCATTAAATATAAATTTAATGGCATGATTAAAGGTGCGGTTTAGCTTGGCACTAGCAGGCGAAGTGAGTTCGTTTAGAAGCACATCACAATAATCGAAGATGGGAAGGATCAAAGCTTGTATAACGGTTTTTTTAGCTGCATCGGAAGTGTACGTTGATGTCTTTTAAGGTTATGAAGTGTGGAGTACGTTTTTTTGCATATATTATTTACTTGAGGCACCCAAGTGAGGGATTGGTCCATGCATACACCGAGATTCTTAACGGAAGAGCAGTACATAGTCAAGTGATATGACTCTGTAGCAGAGGGAAAACAGCGCGCGAAAAAGTACTCGAAAAAGTAGGTCTTAAGTAAGTAATTTATGGGAAAATAGAGATAAATAGCGATGAAAAAGTTCGATGAGTGCCACAACTCGTTAGTCCCTTCCGTAATTAACTTTCTCTGGACTCATACACGGTTCGAGAAACCTTATGGCTCTAAGATATGCAACTACGATGATCCTCACTACATCATGCAATGTATTTTCCAGACTGGAATACTCATCAGCGATTTACTCGCTTATCTCATATCTTCCAATTGCTCGTTTTAAAGGAAGCCAACATCGTATTTTATGACCATTTGCAGTTTCCATTTAATGTTCGTGCAAGTAGTACATTTTGTGGCCGCTCTGGATCGCTGCGAAGTGTAGAGTTTATTTTGGCCAGCAATGTACATTCGTTGAAATAATTTGTCAGAGATAAGAATTTATTATTTAAATATAGATATAATTATTTAAAAATATGAGAAATGGGATGTGGGTAAAAGAGCATTATAGCGCATAATAATTTTGTCGCGTACGTAAAGATTACAATCTGCTTGCATGAGAATTCCCATATTGCACTTGGAGCACTTAGTATTGTTTGATATTGTTTTCCTTCTGAAGGCAAGTGAATCTCGTCTTCATTGCCTTACTCATTTGAAATTCTATAACCCAAAACGAACTGCGATTACCTGCACTCCTCTCTACAAGTCCTTCCCCTACTAGGGGAAACCTCTCCCTCCACATGGTGGAGGTTTTACAAACTATTTTTGCTGACCGTTAATTAAAATCCCGTAATCGAGGTATCCAACCCCCCTAAAAGTAAGCCAATCACGTTGTTGCAATATTTGTGGCCCACTGCCAATGCTGAGATCCACTATGCTATATCTATAGATTGATTCAAGGAATATGATTACCATTTTCTAAACATTTGGTATAGTTTCTACGAAGAAACAAAGCATTACCTGATCACATTATTTTGTGTTTGATTTAGCCGCTTTTTTAAGTAAGGGAGATATTAAATGATAAAATATATCCATGGGTTCAAGGGACTCGTCAGGTGTTTATCATTTTGTATCCTCAGATATTTTCATTGATTTCGCTACCTGTAGAAAAAATCGAGCTTATCGATTAGATATAACATTGGATGTATTCTATGAGAGCGAGTGGAAGCAAGTATGCATTCTCTCTTGCCCTGTGACCTTGCTCTCCTATGCCATTTGCTGCCTCCATTCAGATTGATAAGTCAAGGATCGCGTAGATAAAGAGTTTTAAAAATCACTCTACTATTACTCTTATCAACTATTTAACGGCAAAAAAGCCTAAAACGCCTCAGAACGTCGATTCTGTCACATATCATTTGCACTTTGATACTATCGTCACTTTGGGGGGGGGGAACCCTCCTTCGAGGCTGCGTTATTGGTCGAAAGTCATTTGGAGAATACAAGGCTATAAGAGGAGATACGGTGAGCTAAAGGAAAACACATTATCTGGTGCTGAAGCTATGAAGCGAGTGGCTGTAATCGGTGCGGGAGCGGCTGGTTTGGCTGCAGCTAAGAATCTTCTATCTGCTCCCGAGAAATTTCAGTGCACGGTTTTCGAGCAAACGGGCCGCATCGGAGGAACTTGGGTGTACACGGAGAAAGTTGGATTGGATGAATATGGCATTCCTATCCACACTAGTATGTACAAGAGTCTCAAGTGAGTGAATAGTGATTAAGCGTGGGCTGCTTGATTCTATTTACGGATGGCCTCCTTGTCCTTCGTCGAAACCTAACATCCCGCGCTATCGGTCATTATTTTTAAAAATATTCTTTATTGTTATTAAACGGTAAATAAATTGCATTCTTCTTCGCGAATCTACTTTTTAACGTTAGTAATCTCGACGAAAATAGCTTTGATTCGATTGATAAGGGTTTCCTAATGTTTAAGTATCCTTGCTCGCCTCGTGGAAGTCCCCATAATAGCGTTTTACAATCCTGTTAATAAATTATGAATTCCGGTTGAAAATGATGGACTTTCCTGTAATCCAAGCTTTTCATTTTTCCACTAAGTAATTCTTCACTTTGAATGTGGTTAGAACAACTGTAATATAGCTTTTTAAACACAAAGTCTAATACTAATGAGTGTGTACACCTCAGAATTGTGTTATCGTGGAAGTTATCGTGCAGCTACTTTGCTACAAGTTCTTCGATAGCCGAGGTCATTTCACACGCACGTGCTCCCACTGGTAATCGAACCAGACACCGCTTTCACCAAAGGTGTTATACACCTGCACGGCCTATAAATCAAATCCACTTCAACAATCATCATTAATTAAACTTAAGCCGACTAGAAAACAAAGAGAGCTTAAAAATCTGATATATGTGCTATCAATCAAGCGAGAAAACACTGATTTTCAAACGTTTTACTACAATCGACCTAGCACTGGGACATGTTGAAATATAAGCAAAGACTAGAAATAATTCTCCAATACTTAATACTTACCATTAACTTTAAGGAGTGATATTATTATTATGCGTTTTCCTCTTATCCCTAGCCCCTTTTCTCCATTTTAATGGCCATTTTGTTAAATTTGTGACCCATTAAATGGAGCTGTGGTTTGAAATATTAAATTATCTTCATTGATATTTGAAGGCTACTTCAAGGTTGTCTCAAGTCACCATCCTCCAGTATTACTCCTACTCCTATTAATCCGTATGAACGGATGTTTTGTGTTTTCCAGAGGCTATTTAAAATCAGCTCGCACAATTCCTCGAGTGTTCTCTCTAAATATGTACGATACGGTGGTTGACTTAACATCATTAACTTCATCGATATCTTCAGTAAGGAGATATCTATAATGCTAAATTCGCACTCATTTGAATACTACGTTTAGCGCTCTTAAATGTGTCTCTTCACGTAAATGATGTTAATTATATCCTAAAGAAGTTAATCACTATAAGAAAAAACTTTCGAAGAGATATTTTGGCTATAAATTTCCATCCTCCTCGACGTACCAACACGAGCGCCTAGCGCATAAAAGAGCACTGATTTATTATCGTTTAGAGCTAAATAGAAAAATATTTATAGATACCCCATCTATCTGTCGTTCTAGTGCCGGTAATATTTCTTTAAATAAAATAAGAAAGGGATTCTAAGTTTCTTGAAAAAAATTTTATACGCTATATTTTATTTCATCAACGGAACGTATGAACAGCACGTGCAAAGTCTATCTAACAAAGAGAGATGGAGCCACTTTATTATATTTTAATTTTAAAATTTCTATGAAAAGAAAAGACATTTTCATTCTATCATTTATTATCATTGCGAAGATCCCTTCGAGTATTTCAAAGATTCATTTGATGAATACTTCATGAAATTATTAAATCGAAAATAAATCATAGGATTTCAGAGTAAAGCTTTGGTAATATCCCGAGTCGATTGAGTAGAATGAAGAAATGAATTGCAAATAGACCAAGATATAGCAACAAAAAAGTACCGAAGGCATTTATATAAAACTGAAGAGTTTTAGTAAAGTATCTGATATTTAAAAATCCTTTTATCAGCCTCCACTTTATGGTAGCTCTCCGTGTTGTGAGACGAATAAAATACTATCATGTCTAGTTACGTGGTAATGTGTACAAGTGGTGTTTCTATTTTTCTCTTTTCTGAATTTATTACAATATTTTTAGTATTATATGAATAATATACTATTTAGTTTACAGTTTTAATAATAATATTATTATATGTATTAATAGAATTATTCTGTACGTATGTTTTGTATGATTAGATGTGATGTAGCATTTAAAAGAAGAATTTTTTCTGAGCTAAAACTTTATATTCTTAGCGATGAATTCATACTAAGTAGAGGACGAAAGTATATTACCACGAACTTTCTGGGCTGACGCTGAAAAGACCCGCATTTCTCAGACATATCAATCTCGACAAAAAGGATTTGACGTAGATCTTCAAGTGATCGGGATGACTAACGATGATCTTTTCAAAAAGAAAATAGCATTGCAATTCTGTCGTAAATGAGTATGGAAATGTGGATGGATTTCCACTTGGAAGATATGTACATGGGTGGTCTGAAAAGTTTCCGACATTTCGCCGTTTCTCGACATGTTTTCTGAAAAATTTCAGAAGTTTTCGAAAAATCTGGGGCCGGAAACTTTTCAGACCTCCCTCGTATCTCTCAAAGCTCCGTTTATCGCTTCACATTACGTTCTACTTCATTCGCATCTTCACTACTCTGCTCTCCGACTCATCTTCTTCGTCTTTCACTCACTTCTTTTTCAAACTATAGAAACAGTATGAAATGCAAAAAATACTCGGGGGTATTTCTGAATGGGCGATTGAAAGAGAACTTTTCATTCTCATTCATACAAACATACAGAAGGAAGAACTAAAAGGCATAAATTAGGGTGAAATTTTCTCGCGCAACGATGTTTTCTCTATGCATTCATAGCGGTATTTCATGATCGACTCTTGCTTGGCTGCCATTTTAAAATTTTCGTAATTTAGGTTGACTTAACTGTTATCTCCAAAAGAACACATCGTTAATTCACCAAAGACAATATTGTGTCCTTCAACTTGATTTCTCATTCACACTCATAAAGATACAAGGCGATAATTTTTTGCTGACTTCATCTGCAAGTCCTCGTAACTATATTAAAATAAATACAGCACATTGAATCAAATTCTGTGAATTAATTGATTTTCATTTCAGTGAGAGAGGGAACCCGTTTTGAGAATAACTCTTGAAAATTAGCATCATCCATTGGTATAGAGCTAAATAATTTTCATGGAATGATTGGTCGCCAACTCGTTCGCCTTTGGTGAAAGCGGTCCCAGATTCGATTCCCGGCCGTGACGCAAGTTGCGAAATGGCTTTTCTCTCGAAGTACTAATAAAAACATTTCATGATAATCCTTCCGATTGATAGAGAAAAGCCAAGGGTGAGTGATTGCCTTTTCTTAAAATCTACAAATCGCTACGAAAGTTATTTTTGGGATATCTACTCGCATTCAACAGAATCGCTAGAAATGTGGAAACTCTAGATGGAGTTCTTTATCCTTTCCATTTATTACCCATGCGTTATCGAAACTTGAAGAAGAAGAGTTGAACGTACTAAGAATTTTATCAAGTTGCTACTGATACGGATGGCTTCACTCCCATATTTATCGGGAACATTCATCTCTTTCCGGATATTCATTCCATTACAATTGTCTCAGCACAACGTTAGTAATTTTTCTCTTCTATACAAGAGAAATATGACGTATGATGGCATCCTATAAAAGGTGCCATTTCGTTTTACCTTGGACAGATGGAAGCAGTTTCATCATCTCTCTACACTTGGCCATTGATCATGAAGACAAATTATATTAACGGGCGATTTTCATGCGTCGTTTTATATTCATACGCGCTGCTTATCATTCATTCCGAAAATCAAAGCGAGGTTAGTTAACTCCATTTTATGTACCTAATTTAACAATAATTGTAAATCAAACAATTTTTTAACTGAGCATTTTTATTTTGGAGATTGTCAATAAGTAGTCGTCCTTTGTCTTTTCAAGTATTCTGCTTTCAAACAATCTCGCAGCGATGGTTCTCGCGTATTCATTATTTTATGTAGAATCCTCCTTTTCTATCTTAAATTTATCACTTCTTTTTCTTATTCTGCGGGTGGAATGAACTTAAGTTCGTCGAAGCTTATTTCTCATCATCATGGGTCATTAACGTAAAGATCGTTTCTCCACAGCATCTCAAGCCATTCTTTCTTTATATTTCCTTATTGTTCCTGACGTTTCTTTTCTCCTCGTAATTAAAATCGAAGTGTATGAGCGTTACTTTGTGGAAAGCCATCGAAATAGAGAAAGGAAAACTTGGTAATTTTTCCACAGGCTTTTATTTTGAGAACGGTTTCGCTAAATGAATTGCGTCTAATGGCATGGGAAATAACAGACACAGGGTATTTAAAGGATAGGATTGGAGTGTAATGTGGGTGTGGTTGGAAGTGAAGGAAGGACCTAGGGAGAGGAGATGTGGGGGAAGATTAATTCGTTTGGTGAGAGAAGTTAGGTTGGGAAAATTTGTAATTTCAATAATTTCAAGGTAGTTCAACCAGCATCCTTTGTTTTCTCTACGGAGAATTTTTGGGGACAAACTTGATATTGTGCCCATATCCTAAGAGATGGAATGCGAAGGAGAAAGCAGGGGGTCAGGCAAGCTTGGTGCTCGGCGGCATTAGTAGAAAGGCTTCGACCGCTTTGTCCGATGTATTTGGCCTCCCCACAGGAAAGAAGGTAGACTCCGCTGATGGTCGCCGGGTTCCCAAACATCTCCATAAAGAAAACAAAGGACGTAGGTTTAACTACCAGGAAATTATTCAAATTTCAAATTTTCCCATCCTAACCTCTCTCACCAAACGAATTAATCTTCCCCCACACCTCCTCTCCCTAGGTTCTTCCTTCACTTCCAACCACACCCACATTACACTCCTGATCCTATCCTTTAAATACCCTGAGTCTGTTATTTCCCATGCCATTAGATGCAATTCATTTAGCGAAACCGGTCGCAAAATAAAAGCCTGTGGAAAAATTACCAAGTTGTCCTTTCTCTATTCCTCATAACTAATTTCAAGCATTTCACCTTTCTTGAGAACACTATACTGCATCAGCGTTTCTCCCTAGTATTCCTTATTTTTTGTACATATTTCATACGTTCTTGGGTCAGCCATTCGGTTGAGTATATATCATTCGATACTGAAAAAGAATTTTTCTGCCAATTCCTGTATTTTTTTCTAATGCTAGCTAGCATTTGAGATCAAGTGGAGGACGCCTAATATATCTATTGTATAAATTCATTACTTTCCTTTTTCAAGCCTGTTTTCTCTTGTTGATTAATATTTTACAGGGGTTCATAAACTTTGTGCATAGTAAAAAAAACTGTAACCTTTTAAGTATATGCGCTAGAAAGAGTATCTGAAAAGGGGTTGAGGGTCGTTGGGCGTCGCTGGACAGCGAGACGACCTCGGCGCAGGACGAAAGACAACTCGACGAAGTGATGCGATAGACTTCTCGACGAAGCGCGAAGGACAAGTCTCCGCCCAAGCACTCTATCTTCGAACGGATAAAACAAAGACTGATAGTTCACATTAATAGATTTCTACTACAATTCTGATACGATTTGAATCAGAATTACTCTAACTGTTATCATCTGAAGAATACACTTATTTTCGAGTCACTAGTATTCAGTAGAAATTATTGAAGTTGAAGGTAGCATAAAAGGTTTGGTAGTGAGGCTCAATTTATATTTCACTGAAAACGTTTTGCTAAATATATAACGAGAAACTTGCCTTGTTTCTGCAAAATGTTGGTAGTTAGACGTAACCTTTCGAATTTTCTATTCCTTAGCGTAAGTTTACACTTACAAGTTAACACCGGCCGCTTCTCCAAGGCTGAAAGGGTTGAAATGAAACTATCAAACCAATAAAAATTAAACCAGAGACTCCACAAAAAAATAAATTACATCGAATTTCTGCATACTTTTGTTCTGCGTTCAATTATTTACTGGAAAAGCTTTTATCTTTTCCATTCCTCACCGCAGTTTGAATGAAAAAAGTGCCCTTATTTTCGCGCTCTCGAACGGAGCTTCCACTTTGAGATTTTAGATCTCAAAATATATTATTTCGATCAGCACAAATTCTATATTTGCACCACGCATTCTACCGTTCATTTGAGTAAATCACATTCAGCTACGCCTTTTCGGAGACTATACAAAGATTACGTTTAGCATTATCAATGATAATAATTATATATTAATGTTTTCTAACGTAGCGTGATAGCAAAATATTAAACATTTCGGAAATTATGTGGAACCACAATTAAAACATCATTTTCTTCTCATCCAATGAAAAAAATTGATTTAAGACTATTTACATAACTTTACATAACATCATTAGAGAAAGAAAAAAAGAAAAAAATACAACAACATTAAAGAAAGCATTTCTTATTTCCGTTCCATTGAGGAATTTTAAAGCTTTCGTGAAGTCCGAAGATAATCTTATGATGGATAAAAGGATTGTTCGAATGATTACATTTTCTTATGTCGTATCTTCGGCAAGCAGTCCTACGACGAATAGTCTCTTAAAAGACTTGTCCTTCGAGAAGTCTATCGCCTCACTTCGTCGAGTTTTCTTTCGTCCTGCGCCGAGGTAACTCATCGTCCAGCGACGCCCAACGACCCTCAACCCCTTTTCAGATACTCTTTCTAGCGCATAGACTTAAAAGGTTACAGGTGAGACGGAACCCTGAATTGGATTTTAAAAATTCAATCTTTATCTGTTCTCGTCTTTAAAAATTTTAGTTGTGGAAATTTAAGTCAAGAATTATTCATTCCTAATAAACACTATTAAACCATAGCCTAACTGGAATCGAAAGTAAATTGTACACTTTAGTAGCTTTTAAATTCACCACTGTTACACTAAGGTTTAGAGTTCACATCATGGAAGGAGCACCTCGCAGAATATCAAATCCAAATTAATGAAAACAACAAAGGTTCAGGTTTTCTATTTTACTCTTTCTCTTTAGCGAACTATGGGTATAAAAAATTCTATAAGAAATTTAGTACTTAAGTTTAATTTCCAGAGCGAATGAAACGAACATACGAGTAGATAATAAATAGATGAATCAAGATTTCTAATCCTTCCTACGGATTTATATCGCATGTGCCCTTTATACTTTGCTTTATTGCAAAACTAGAAATACTTTCAATGTTTGGAAACTTAAACATCGATGCCAGTTGTAGGAAATGATTTCAGGAGTTATCTTATGGAAATTTCTAGTCGACATCACTATTTGAATAACGGAAGTGACCGATAACAAAAAAGTGATGACGGATGAACTAAAATTGAATCTACTATAGGAAGGACCCTTTTTCTGAATGAAATTCTTAAAAAGAAAGCGTTGGTGGAATATGAGAGAATCTTTCGGATTTCTTTCATTATGCGACTGATATCCAGGTGAAATTTGCTTTTAGCATTAAGTAGTGGTAGTAGTAAGTTTAGCATTAAATTCCAGTCTTAGGCAATGAGAGAGAGTATCGCAGTAGTATTAGAAAGTCTGAAAGTATCGCAAACCTTTGCATAAAATTCGCAGTGGTGAAACATAGAATGGAGTTGAATGAGACGATTTTTAACGGGCAAAAATATACTCCAGACAGCAAACTTAAAATTCTGATCGAAAATCATAGCTATGAAGCGATTACTTTCTCGCTTAATTGATAGTCAAAATGGGTTCTCCTTTTTTAATTAGATTTTTAAAATTTAATTTTTTCATCATTTTTGCCGTATTCAAATACCTATTGAAACATATTTTTGATATTAAATATCATTTTTATGAAGCATAAGCGGAAATCATCGGTTAAATGGAGGGATATAAAGCGTAGCTCACATGTATTGTTGCGATCTATAAAATTAAAGTATTTCTTGACAATTGAGCAGCGTGGTTCATTCTAAGATAGACTTTCGAAATTGAGAAATATGATTTATCTTTCGATGAAGCAAGTTTTAAGTCTCATAAGTATTATTTAAGTTTAAGTGGTAGTAATATTACTTTTGCAACTAAGGTGAGAGAGATGTCGTTTTATTCAATAAAAATTGCTTCTTTCATCCTCTCTAAGAACGCATATTATAATATACTGAGTGTGATATTCATAACATTGGGTACTTATCCTAAGCTCTTAATTTATTATAGATATGTTCAAAATAAATACAACGAAATTATAAACGAGATAGAACGATCGATAGAAAGTTTTACACGAAAATTGCCTACAACCCCGGCGTAGACCCAGAACCAATGATGGCATGCTTTATTCTGGCATATTAATTTTATTGAGCTGCTGTCGCCAGCGTGGGGATTATAGATTGCTGTTACAAGGTTGACTTTTACTACTTCAAAAATTAAGTAAAATATCAATACTTAAGTTAATGGAAATGTGACGAATGAAAATACATTCGCGAAACATTTGTAAGAAGAATACAAACTGAAAAAACGATCCAAGATGAACACAATTTTTTATTGAAAAGTACCTCTGGTCGAACTGATAAAAGATTGAAAGATGATTGATGTTCTATACAAAGAAAGAGAAATTCGAAAAGTTCCATATACATGCAAATGCATTTTCGATTGAAATAAAGGACTCATTAAACATCTAGAATTTCGTGAAGTACAATTTTAAGTGCCCCTAATTACCTTTTAATACGGCTTTGTTGCAGGACCAATTTGCCAAAGGAAGTTATGGGTTACCTGGACTACCCCATACCAGAGCAAAGCAAGTCCTATCTTCCTTCACAAGATATTCTAAACTTCTTAGAAAATTACGCCGAAGATTTTAAGGTTAAACAGCATATCAAGGTAATTTTACCATAACCTCTCTTAATAAAGTACCTTATCATTACACAATATTGGAGATTTCAATTTAGCCTTTCATAATAATTAGGTGTGTATTATATAGCGGATATTTTGTAAAAACATTCTAGAAAACACACGAAAATTTTTGTATCTAGAGGAGCTCTATGGAAAGGAAATAGATGCTAATGTTGCGATTCTATTGCAAGATGTACAGCGAGGTTGGCGAAGTGGAGGTCTGAGATTTGATCCAAATAACAACTTAAATTGAGTCGAGAAATCAAGTTAGGAGTATTTAAATATGATATCAAAATCGGCAAGTTTAAATATTTTCCGAATCTCTAAAAATACCTGAATAATCTTAGAGATCAAATACCAAATGTTCACCGATTTCATATACAATACTTATCAGTTATTGATTCTACCCTAAAACAGTTCTCTTTGAGATTTACTCGGTTCAGATGATTCGAAGAAGCAGAAAAAAATCATAAAATATGTAGACAAGGTAAAAATAAAGGAGCTGAAGTTGGATGTGTTCCAATGGATTAATTTGTGTGATTTTGAATTGCAGTTGATTGACTCACAGAGTAGCTGTGTTTGGAGGCAAAAATTCATCGATTTGAGACATGAATTAGAAAGTATCGAAATAGATAGGTTAGTTGGGTCAACGCCGAACAATGCAGAAAATGAAGATCTGAAAACATGGAATTCCTCGCCTGAAATTTTTCACTGTCTGAAAAATTTAGAAGTGGCAATACTGTCGATATTTTCCTCTACTTACTCATGCGAATCATTATTTTCAATTATGAACTTAGTCCATTCCGATTTTAGGAGTAATACAACTTATGCTTCAAGTGCAGCTTGTGTGATGTTAAAAAAAACAAAACATAAACCTGATGTGATTCATCTGTCTTCTTCTGCACAATCACACTGACAATGATAGAGGATTGTTTAATTTTCATGGGTACTGCGTGCATTTGATGACTAATATTTATAATTTCATTCTACCGCATGATTTATTCCTTTTTGTTTCATACAAATTATAATTTTATTAAATTATCACGTTATTCTACACCGAATAAATATATAATAAATGACCTATAGACTTTCTATGGCATTTAATTTATATAATTACCTTTGTTATGGAGTCAAATAAAATTTAAACTTCTAAACAAACAACTGTAAATAACGTTTAAAAATTATTGTTTTTGTCATATAGACATGAAAATTATCGATATCTCACTCGATGGATTAGCACGCGAGTCGAGCGATTATACTATTATTTAATAAACGCTAAAAGCCCTGATCTAGAGACTTCGGATAGCGACTTTCTCAGCGCACTCTGTTACGTATACACGGTCACATATCATACTTTTACTAAAGCGTAATTCAAAATTGCATTACGTTTGCTTGATATAAGTCTCACGATTTTCTGTTCAATTCGGTTCAAATAAGTTTTAATTATTTTAGAGATTGAGTTACTTTGTGTTTAGAAACTTTTTGGCTATTTTTAGGGTGCATTATCAAAAATATTGGCATCTCGGATCCAAGCTGTTTCATGTATGTACCTTAATTATATTCTACTTTTTGTTCAAACCTACTAGGATGAAAGTATTTTTCAGTCTTTATACATGAAAATTGGTATGTGTGTTTATCAGTCTATTTAGCAGATTCACATCTCGTCTTGATTTCCTTTATGAGTATCCGGGATAGAGACATAGCGAGACTTATACTAACAAAGATAAAAAAATCGGATAATTTTTAAATAATATTCCGTAAAATAGGAGATTGATTAGAAGAGAACTAAAATAGAAAGGGAAAGTTGCCGCTTTAAAAAGGGAGATTCTTATACATATCAAAGGTCATTTGAGTGCTTAAGGCGAGATCTAATACGTCATCTTTTATTTTATCCCCACATCATTGTTCTCCAGCCAACTCGAAATCATTCGGAAATACATTCGACCATCATTTTGCTGAAATTCGTACTTTTCTAAATAAAGTCAGTAACACTAAAAAATGAACACTCACTTGTGGCGGTTGGACTCTTTTTCTGCCCCTTAAGCCCGAGAATCACCGCTTTAAATACACTTTGAATTTTTGATAAATTGAACTTGACGTACTTTCATTACCTTAAAGGGCTGTATTGCGTCAACCAATTCATCTCAGGTTCAATCTTACTTCAATCAATACTCCTAGAGATAAGGACTTAATCGCGTACAAGCCTTACTCTTCTGTCCAAATTGGATTATGAATTAATTAGCTAGAAATAAGACCGTACGAGGTGAAGATACGTATCGTTCAATTAAAAAGTCTTATTTATATCGACAGACCTTATAATCTATCACACTATACCGGACTTGGACATTATAAAGAAGTGAAAAATGACTTTGTAATTTCTATATTTTCTTATTTATTCAAACGAACCGTTTCGGCTTCATCACCCACACTGATAGAAATCAGTCGTCGAAAAAATTGTGGAAATTAACAAATTATCTTTAATTATTCGTCAAAAATTGTTTACGATTTGAAATCAAGAATCGTGTAACATATTTATGTTTACGCAATAATGAGTCTTGTTTAAACGCCTCCGCTCTAAAGTTGCGCTTCACTCAGCAGTTTCAATTAATTTATACTCCATTTGAAGAATAATAATGCTTCGCTTTTAATTGCTTAACTCGGACTCAAAAATGTTGGGCTATTCTATTTTCCCCGCAAAATCATGAAATAACAAATTCCAAATTTCATACACAATTGAATGTTTGGCGTCGTTGGTTGTTTCAATCAAATGAATTTGGCGAAAGATAGGCAGATTTTATATGAATGAGTAATCGTATATCTTACACTAAGAGAACAAGCATATCAAGCTCCTAAGCAATCAGAAATCACTTGGGAGGTGAAATTTTGGGGGCGCAAATTCATGAGAAAATGCTCAAGTATTGTTCCATTGTTTGTAGTAAAAAGTCAGAAATCATATCAAGCTAATAAAGAATGAAAGACTTTAGGATATTGTTTGAAAGGAGAAAAGGGGTGAGAAAAAAGGAAATCCTTTCAACTGGGATTTATGTGAACAAATTCACAGGCGTCATTTATCAAAGTGCAAACGAAACGAGGATTTTCCCTTCTCTTGATTTCATTTATACTTTGTAAATATGTGCTTTTACCAGAAAATTTTATTATTTTATTATCAAAATATGTTATTTTCACACTTTTAGGATGATTACAATGTTAAAAATTTTTACCGAAACTCCCTGAGGGCAGGAATATATCTGTTACCCTTACATGATTGACGATGGTGTAATAGAACCTGTAGTGTTGTTATTTTATGATTTTAGAGTCCTAGAGGCTATATATCTTAGTCTTAATTTTTAGTACTACCCGGGTAATACCAGCTACACGTTATTAAATCCATGTACAGATCACAAGAATTAATCGTTCTCATAAAATGGAGCCGAAATGAGTAAATGAATACGCTTTGATGTTCTCGACTATTTCTCATTTTCTCTCGACATTTCTTTTTTCCGTCAAAATAAGCCCGAATTTTTTAAAGTTGAACCAAAATTTTTGATGGATTGTTTTTCTGCCAGTTTTATCACGTAGTGCTTCTTGTCGAACCCAAAGGAAAACTATGGGCCGTGAAAGTGAAAGATCTGAAAAATAACCAAGTTGGAGAATACGAGTTCGACTCTGTGATGGTGTGTAATGGGTGAGTAACATTTTTTCGGATATTCGGGTATTTCGGATTCAGATAAAGGCGGTACCGAATTCTGTCTCAACTTTGAATATAAAAATAATTTCTGATAATTGAAATTATACTGGTCAGATGTATACTATACCAGACCATATCATACCTTAACTTATGGGCCCATAGATATTTTGATTTTCCTTATGTATTTTCTTCCTAATAAACCCACCGATAGTAGAAAAATGCTTATGAATCGATATTTCCTGCTACTTATTCTATTGGAATATTTTTCATTTGTCTTTGAGAGCTGAGTAAAGGAAATATGAATAGTGCTGTGTAACGGCCTCTCCCTAAGGAAGTCTTTCAAGCGGACTAATAGCGTTTAGAGAAAAAGGCAGAGCATCCCCTCCTCAAACATTTATGTAGTGAATCAGCTGTTGGCCCGATGTCTTGCTTTGAATAAGTAACCTCTTTTGTCATTTTTACCATAACGTAGGCACTATTCTACCCCATTCATCCCTGAAATCCAAGGTCAAGATTCGTTTCAAGGGAAGCAGATTCACAGTCACGATTACAGAGTTCCTGAAACATTTGAGAAACAACGTGTAGCTGTTATCGGCGCAGGACCATCAGGAATGGACATAGCGCTAGAAGTATCAAAAGTAGCGGAAACGGTAATCGCTTAGTTATTAAAATCGAGGACACAATAAAGTTCATTTCGTGCCTATCACTAATCACTTCTGATTGCAGGTAATCCTAAGCCATCACATGAGCATCGAGATCAAAACCCAGTTCCCAGAGAATGTATCACAGAAACCGGAAGTAGTATCAATAACTCGAAACAAAGTCGTTTTCAAGGATGGGTCGAGTGAACAAGTGGACTGCATATTCTATTGCACAGGTATTTGTTATAGAATACCGCCGTTGCTATGATAGGTTTACTTACACTACATCGTACGACTGCAGAAAACAATGTATACAACTATAGAGTATTAGCATTGAAAAACCCCGTCCAAAGAACCACTCAGGACACCATTATGCCAAACGTCGAAATTTTCTAGTCTAATCCAAGAAATCGCTTTTCATTTTGGACGTTTCTCGATCCACTCGCATGCGAGTGTATTAAATTAGCATCATTGCATCATTATTTTGCGTTCGGTTAAATTAATTAATTTTTATACAGTTAACCCTTTTCTAATGACCAATCAGAAACTGAAAAACAGCAGTGGATAAAAAGATCCCAAGGGCTTAAAATTTCGTAATTAAGATTCGCACTTTATAATTAGAAAGAATATTTCTAAAGGCTTTCTTATGGAAGTGATTTTGAGTTAATGAGGAAGCTGAAGTGTGAATATGAGAATTACTTCAGTCACTCCGTGAAGTTGATTTAAACATATGTAATTGACATGGGAAAAGAAATTATTGATAAAACTTTGCCAAAAGAGTGACACTTCACAAAAGCATTTTTCGTCATGTTTGGTGAATGATCACTATTAAAGCAAATACTAGATGAAATAGGCAAACATAGTATTATTTTATTGAGCACTATGCATGCCTAAGACGGCTAGATAATGAAAAGCTTGAATGCTTTTCAATAATTTATCGCAGCAGAACCTGTTTTTTATAAAGTCTACTTTTTTAATAAATTCACTGAACTCTTTTCTTAAAAGCCAAAAAAATTAAGTTAAGTTTCGTGGAAATATGCCATGTAGAAGAATAGCATTTGCGCTGCTATCGCTATTTTCATAATCCCTTTTTATTCGGAGTATCAGATTGGTTTACATCCAGTCAAAAAAGAAAACATGATATGCATGAATAGTACGTAATGCATGACCCTGTTCTTGTCTCCCAAGTTCCTCCTATTTTAAACGAATGATTTATTCTTTTGTTCCGTACAGGTTATAAATACAGCTTTCCTTTCTTGAGCGAAGCATGTGGTGTGACAACTGAGGATAACCACGTCCGCCCGCTCTACAAACATCTAATCCACACCAAATTCCCAACTCTTTGTTTTGTCGGATTGCCATTCTACGTCTGCGCATTCTCTCTGTGCGATTTGCAGGTAATGATGTTGGAATACTTCTGCCGTCCGTATTTGATGAACCAAGACGAGAGCTTATGTTTACAGAGCAAACGGAATAAATACCAATCCTACAGATATCCGATGCCTGCATAGCGCAATACAAAAAATTGCTTCTTCAGTGTTTTGCTACAAACATTACCTTTATTTCACACGAATCAACCTCATTCGCTCTAGTTCTGTATGTAATCTAGAATCTTTGAAACTCTCAGGTTTGTTTGCTTAAAATTATAGGTGCTATGAGATTCTTTCACTTCTAAGGAACCTAATTTAATGTTCACTTTTCTTCTATTCTTCTTTAATGAAGTGAGAGCAACATATATTCACGTTTCTCTCAGACTTTTTTCGCAGGTCATTCATTTTTCGGAGGTCGAACAAGTTAAATTATTTTATGTGTAAATTATTTCATAAAAAGCGATATAAATTACCTATGAGTTAGGTCGTAACTGTGTAGTAATGTAACAGCTATGTTTTCAATATTATTGCAATCAGAGCTTTTAAGTAAGTCATTTCATTATTTCAGGTTGTATCATTTTGGGAGTATTCTCGGGTTTCCAACCAGGCAGTCCAGCCGCTAACTCTGCAGTCATCTTCGGGACAGTGGAGAGAAAATAAGCGACGAAATGCCCTGTTTGAAACCCAAGAATACTTCCTGAAGAGAATTCTATATTTAGTTGATAGTAAGTGTTCTTATAACGATACGTTTAACGTGTATTTTCCCGTAAGGCATGATGTTGCCAAGCGTTACGAAAAAGTAATATTTCGATTTAAAAAATCTTTCCTTGTGCAGAAATAAAAGATAAAACGAGCGGTTGAATGTATTTCTCAATATCTTTTTAAATAAAATTAATACAAATTATTTCCTAATATTTGGTCCCGTCGTGATTCGTAGCGGCCGCTGCCTCAGCGAATAACGCTGTTAATATATATTAATATTATTTATATATATATATAAATCGATATAAAAATCGAATACTAAAATTCTATTCAAGATATCGTCCCGAAACAAACGGTAAGTGAAAACGTCAATTCAAAGCATTTCAATTTCTCTTGCAACATGTTATTTTTCACGTGAGAATGAAAAAGGTGTTAGGTGACGCATAAATTATGCTGCACGACCGAAATTTTCTAAGGCTATGTTGCACATAAATAATTTTTTATTTAAAAATCAAAGAGACGACTTCATTTAATCCAACGAGATTATTTATACGTGATAGTCAAATATTACCCATTATTCTGCTGAAGTAAGAAGGTTACAGACTTTTCTTTCAACACGCGATATGAGAGCAAGAAGGTAAGTAATATTAATTTATTGCTTCAAAAGTTATTCGACATGATTAACGGAAAAAATTTACTTTAATAGAGGAATACAAAATCGTTTATAAATCAATTCTATATAATTGCCGGTCTCATGAACAAAATTCAATATAATTTCTTCGACGGGAAAATTTTTTCCGGGCTTCATTCTTGCACTGTAATTAATCTTGATATCATTCCTAATTTGATTTCATAACCAATTTTGTCCTAAAATTAAGTTTCATAATTTTGGAAAAAATGCATCACTCAGTAAATTTTCAATTTTTGGTATTTCGGTTTCATATACGTTAGGGTAAATACATGGGTGGTCTGAAAAGTTTCCGACATTTCGCCATTTCTCGACATGTTTCCTGAAAATTTTCTGAAGATTTCTGAAAAATCTGGGGTCGGAAACTTTTCAGACCACACTCGTATATGCATGCATTTGATGCATCGATAAGGAATAATATTCGGAAATCGACGCATATTTCCAAAGAGTATTTAAAAATGATTGAAGATGAATGAGGGGACTTCCATACGTATTGACAGTATTTGGTTTGATAAAAATTAAAAATCCATCTCGTTAGTTTTAATATCATGTATATTAATCCAATCAGAAAGAATATTTCATTTAGAAATATCACTAGATTTGTAAATTTCACACGTCGATTTGCAAAAGATGTCCGTTATCTTTCAAACGAGCAAAGTTTATAAATAAGGTATGGAATTAACGTAGAAATAAAAATTAATCAGCCAATGGCGGTGATTGATTCATTAATTGACGGCGTTGATAAATTATCATAAAAAATCGACTGAACTCTTTAATATTACAATGACAAATTATTAAATCCGAGCTTGTTTGGTATGAAATATGGATTCCTATTATCGTGCGATGATTTAAGTGATTCTAATGGACACCTAATTAAAAGCCGTCGATTTCAGGCTCGCTTCTTCTTACGCGTTTTGGATGGCTCGTTGAAGCTGCCCTCGGCTGAGCAAATGGATGCAGATGCAGATAAAGAGATCGAGAAGAGACGCGAGTGCGGCCTTGGACGGCGTCAAGCTCACATGATGGGCCCACTTCAAGGAGATTACTACGAAGACCTAGCCAAGACTGCCGGAATCCAGGGCATTCCCCCAGTTATGACTAAGCTGCATAATGAGAGCAGTCAGAGGTTCTTGGATGACCTAGTAAACTATAGGAATGACGTTTACAGGATTTTAGATTCCGAAAACTTCATTCAAGTCAAGTAGAGTTTATAGACGTCCCTCTCTTAGGTGTCGGACTTCGTTCGTTCACCCATAGAACATATTTAGGTTTTCTACTTCCCTCGGGAGACAATTACCGCGGTTTACTCATGGAGATTATGGACGGGAAATGACTATATATATGTATATGTGTATGTATATATATATATATATATATATATATATATATATATATATATATATATATATATATATATAAAATTCATCAAACGAGACATAGTTCTCGATCTATTTCGAAATAAATCTAATGTTGCAATAAATTAAATTCGGAGATCCGTTTTTGAAATGACTCACCCCAAAAATGCTTTGTGAAATTCTACCAACGTTATTACATAATATTGATCGAACAATATTATTCGTTGAATAGTTCTGAACGTCATTCTTTCTCTGAAACATTTATCTTCTTCTTAATCCGGAAATATTCAGGGTTAATTTGATTTATGAAGCCTTGATCGAAGAAGAATGCTAATAAAGGTAAAATCGGTATTTTCTCAAACATTGAAAATACATACATTTCGAAGGTACTTACACTTACTTGGCTTACAAATACAAATTTAAATTTGTGCTACGAAAATTACCATGGCAGTTTCATCATTACCTTCGTATCTCTTTTAAAGCAGTAGAAAAAGAAGAAGTAGAGACAAAGTTTTGCCTGAAAGACGCTTCGCCTGTACTACTGTAGATAAATAGAAAATAGATATAAATTTATTTCTAATCACTTAGTTTGTTAAGAAAATTGAATTCGTACCCACTGGCCACTGACTGAAAATTGCAAACCGTTCTTAATTCATGTCCTCAAAGCCTTACTCTAAGCTACCTAGTTTTCCAAATATTTATCTCTGCTGTAGTATATAAAGCAAGAATGATAGCTAATGCAGTAGCTGCTTTTCAGTGCGATATATATAAGATATGCACAAGATAAGTACTCAAAAACTTCAGAAAAACTGTAAAAAATATATGTACAACCTGAAGTGTAATGAACATTCATGGAATCATAGAAAATAAAAACCTAGAGCAAATATTTGTATTCTCATATAAATAGATGCCACGAACAGATGGCAATAGTCTATCAGGTGCATTTTGGATTTGGAATGCAAGCAGAGAAGAAATCATCCCAACGATAAAAGTATGTACTTCAAAAATACGCCCCGTTTTTGCTAATATATGACTAAGGAAATAGACGTTAACGAAAATCTACGAGAGTAATGTTCAGAGGCATAAGCAATAGGAAGATTAAATCAAATCTTCTAAATATAATTCGTTACTTTTATTGTTATAACCTTAGAGGAATCGTAATTGCGAGAGAAATACTGAACATAAGTAAATACCTCCAAATATTATATATATATATATATATATATATATATATATATATATATATATATATATATATATATATATATTGGCAATTCGCCACTCAGGGAACATTCACGACATTATCTCAAGTTTTCAAGGATATTTCAGGTTAGTTATATATATTAAATAATTTTTGTATATATTATGAGTTTATTGCAATTCAAAATTTAAAATATGAGTAATAATAATATAAATATAGTATCACCGCCATAGTAGTAAAATTCATTTTTATTATGGTTGTACAATACAATTATTTATAGCACAGAGAATGATATTACAACTGTACAAGGTAGAACCGGAGTTATCGTATCAAAGGGACAAATAAATCATGCAAACAAACATGAACCACATTAATGAAACATTATTTTATTTTACAAACGAGAATTCAATAAGGAAAATATGGATTAAATGTCCATCAAAATGTTTAAATAGGAAATGTCAATTGTAATTTAAACTTTTCAATCAGAAATATTCATTGAACCGATGAAAATATCCGCAAAACACATCTCAATTACCCTCAAAGTGAAGAATTAAAAATGCACGACAAATCATAGACTCATCTAAAATAAATAACACCGAACTGATTTAGCATTATATTTATTTATTGACTGCTGTGATTGCGATCAGGCAGTGTTCTACATGAAAAAGAGATAATTAATTCTCCGTAACCTCAAATTCATAAGCGATGATATAAATTTATCCGAGAACTTGCCCTTTGAATGCACTATTATCCAATGCAGTTAGTCTATCAAGTTCTCATCACGAATTTCACGCTGCTTACGAATCACATTTTTGAATGGGGATATATAGTACTATATACTTAAAATTTTATGAAACATAAGAAACCTTCCAAAAATATCCTTTACATATTGGGTTCCAAAACTTGTTTTAGTAAAGTTTAAGTGATTGGAAAACAACTCAATCCTCTAAAAAGGCGTCTCCGAAGGCACTCCTTGTTTGGATTCACGCGGACAAAATGTTTACAACAATAGACTGGATAATTGTTGAGTTTTCTCAATATTCGTGCAGTATTTTTTCTTGAAATTGAGATCCTTACGTCGCGAATATACGGTTCAATAAGTAGAGAATTTCTATAAGTGCATTCGAATTCTCTAATCTAACAGTTTCATTAGTTATCTTACAGTGTCATTAGCTCATTTATTCACGACGCTCCTCCGTATTTATCCCTGCTTACCTTCTTTGGCTCAGACATTTATATTTCCCTTTTATTACTAAGAGATAAATAGAACGTTGCTTATTATCTGTTCAAGATATGCTCTTATCTTCATTGACATATATGAATAAAAATCCCTTTTTAATACTTATTTATCGCCCGCACACAACAGTTAATTAAAAATCTGCAATCGATGTGATATTGCTCAAACAGTTAGTTTTTTTATTTTTTTCATTTCTACAGACTATTCTGTTACACAGAACATGTAAAAGATGGGCGTACACATAAAATACTCCACAATACCAAGAAAACTATTTAGTTGGATTTTCAAGCACGATATAAGACGAGGAGCGTCTCCTCAGTAACTTAGTAAATAACTTATAAGTGATTTATTAAATTAGTTTCTTGTTCGGTCTTAATCATTCAAATTCACCTCGTATACCATCTTTATATGTTTTCTTCCATTTATTCAGTCCAAACGCAGCCCAATTTCATTCACTAAGCCTTAATTTTAAAAGGAATTTAAGTACAATAAATATTTAATCATTTGAGAATCATAGCCATTCGAGTAAGGACTTTCTCCTTACGACGGCTATTTCCTTCGAAGAATTGTTTGAAATGAGAGCCAACGACATTATGGCCATTTCTAATTTGATCAGGGACAGACGCTCCAAGAGGATAATTCCACCGCACCAAATTTGCTTTTCATCCCACTGTTCTTTGAGGCGGGATATTGAGTTTTGTTTGTTTACTCACAGCAAAACAAGAGTTGGTACTTGTTACATGCCTCGTCATATGATTTGAACAGAAATCCAGGCGCAGGAGGACGGATAGATATTTTAGGACGCATTCAAGGAGCTGAGCAGTGTGCGGAAACGATCGAACTGCGAATGCGGAGAGGCTATTTCCAAAAGTCCACGACGATAAGAATTCCAATGAAAGGCCCGCCTTCGAATGTGGGTCAAATCAGTTTCACTTATCTCGCGGAAACCATATTTCAACTCGGGATAGTAAAACTGAAGGGAAATCCCTCGGGAATAAGGCGACAAATTTCAACTCAAAGCGCTTGAATCTTAAGGGGGCCGAGACGGCTTTTTCTTTTCTCATATAGTATATATGGTTACTTAGGGTTATATAGGGTTACATAGGTCACGCAGACTCGAACGAAATTGTAATGAAATGGTGGATAACTACAATCAATCTGATAAATCGTTGAAACTCTCTGTATCGCTTAATTAGACTTCGTGATTCGCCGTTAAGGACTCGAACAAAAGGTTAACGATGTAAGTTGGGAAATGTGCAGTATTCCCACGAAAAACAGTCTCATCACTGACTAGAAAGAGCTGAAAATCGAAATGTAATCAAGCGGATTACAAACAGAAAGAGTTCGAGCATCGCAGCATCTCTTTTTAAGAGGAATCACACCATAAAATTTTTGGACATGTTTTTGCACTGTGTTATTCCGTTTCGGAGAACGGTAACTTCAATTCTGCAGAAGAAGGCGTTGTATGAAAAAGTTTACGAAAAGGCCTCACACTGTAGCTAATGAGAAGGAAAATCGTAGGAATGTTTACTATCATGAGAGAGCTCATCTCCCCGGCCACACGCCGAAAGGTTTTCTACATCTACATTTACATACGTACTCTTGCAGGGGTATGTATTATTGTTATTTTCTACATCTACATTTACATACGTACCCTGCAAGGGTACGTATGTAAATGTAGATGTAGAAAATCTTCTCTCGCATCATTTTTGGGAATCAAATTTCCTCGCTGTAATACAGAAAATGCTATAAGGGTTTAAAGCCATGTAGGGTGGCAAAGGGCTTCTAAAATTTATTCATATTATTCAGAAAGACATAATTGGATCCTATCTATGAAACTGCTAAAAATTTAAAGAAATGTACTAAAGTAGAAATTTGAAATGAATAAAATTTGACTTTTGTTTTAACAAAATGGAAATATTTTTTTTCGTCTTTCGCATGAACGACAATTTTACAACGAAGAATAATGAAGGCTAACTTCTTCAATGGACCGCAAAATACCTGACTATAAAAAGAGTCAGATATACGCATTTGGTGAGACCGTAGCAGATCATTTCATGCTCCGTATAATATCAGTTTGTTGAACTATTTGTAAAAGCATAAAGTTGTTTATGTAAGTGTAAATTTCGAGTTCACAGAATCCTAAATGAATCTTTATAATTTTTTAAAAAATGAATGAATTTCTCATATAAAGTGTGAACATTGAAGCATTAGTAATAACACTCTTGGAATTAAATATGCAACCCAGGTAACTTGTGCATCATCACGAAATTGAGGGAAAAATTGGGAAATCTTCTCTTGGCGAAGTGAGATAGATTTGGAAGATTAATAATTATCGGAAAAGCGAATCACGACAAGCAAAGCAATGAAATGTCAAGGCAGAGCGAACAATATCTACGGATCTTATCTCCGACGCTTGAAAATAATAGGGAAATCAATTGACACACTTGAGTCAAAGTACAAGCGATAGGTGGATCACAACTATTGTGCTGCCCAGTGAGCGAAAGCGAACCGATATCAATTTCCACAAAACACCTAGGAAACATGTACGAAATAACGAAAATATCATTAAATTCTCCTTTATTCTTTAAACTTATTGCGTCTCGTATTAGGATCTTCTTCACTACTCTCATAACCAACATCTTTCCCTTTCTAAGTGGTTTTAGATTAGTCGTGTACAGCATTTTCTAATTTGGGATCGCGCAAGAAATATTTTTCATGCTTTGTGAGAAAATAATAAATAAACAAATTATTTCCAAGGCCTGAATTATTTATTATATGGACAGACAAGTAAAGTATAAATAAACAGAAATGAAATTTTCATAAGAATAAATGTCATAAGAATTGAGTCTTTATTATTTACCAGAGAATTGGTAGAGATGAAATATCCATATATTTTACTGCTCTTTCCTGCTAATGTTTCGGCATGCGTTCATAACTAATGCTATCATATATATT
The DNA here is from genome assembly GCA_036926295.1 of Pachydiplax longipennis. Taxonomy (NCBI): domain Eukaryota; kingdom Metazoa; phylum Arthropoda; class Insecta; order Odonata; family Libellulidae; genus Pachydiplax; species Pachydiplax longipennis. Next base: position 1,207,633 of record JAVFKF010000028.1, on the reverse strand, counting down.
TCATTTGGTGCGATGAACCGAGTTCTCCAAAAAGACAAAAGAGGACCACATGGTCGTGCAAATCTGATCTAATGTGTTATCGACTATTTGGACGAATTTACGAAACGTCAATTACGTTCAGTTTTAAGTTTCGTTACCAGAAGAACAAAATTTAAGCAATATGTATACATATACGGATTTTTGCTAAAGGAATAACCTCTGTATCACAAACACTCTCTTTCAACACCATAACAGAAGGCGGTACACATGGAAGAAGCCGGGGGACACGGATAGGTACCAAATCGACTATATTTTGGTCAGGAAGAGGTTTAGAAATAGTGTTAAAAACTCGCGAAGTTATCCTGGTGCTGATGTAGACTCGGATCATAATTTAGTAATGATGAAGACCGAGCTTAGGTTTAAAAAGATTTATAGGGCAAAAACCGCACCCAAATGGAACGTAGAAGCCCTCAGGGGTAGGAAAGCTAGAGAGTTTCAAGAGTCAGTCAACAGGGCTCTTGATGGTATAGAAAGGGAACTCACCGTAAACGAGGGATGGGAAAAGATCAAAAACATCAAGGATAGTGCCCAATGAACCATTGGGAGGATCAACCAAAGCAAAATTAAGAAACCATGGGTGACAGTTGAAATAATAAATAAAATGGAGGAAAGAAGGAAATGGAAAAGTGTTAACACAGAACACGGGCGTAGAATGTACAGGGCACTGAACAATGAGCTGAGGAGGGAAACGAACAGAGCTAGAGAATTGTGGTGGAAGGGACAGTGTAACGAAATAGAGAAGATGGCTGAAAGTGGGAGGGTCGACCTATTATATAGAAAAGTGAAACAGTTAACGGGGAATAAAATTAGTAATAAAATGTCCACTATTGGGGAAAACAGGGGAAACATCTTAAGGGAGCCAGCAAGCATAAGGGCACGATGGAAAGAATATGTTGAAGAATTGCATGCCAAAGACATGAAGCCTACCCACATAAAGATAGAAAGTATAAAAGAAATAGAGGAAGATGATGTTGGACCGAACTTGATAGAGCACTGCGGGACATTAAGGGGAAGAAAGCAACGGGTGTGGACGTGATCCCAGTAGAATTTCTTAAGAATCTGGGGGGAAAGGGTAAAAACCAATTCTATGATTTATGTAGGAAGATTTACGACGAAGGAAAGTGGCCAGTGGATTTTACTAAATCTATCCTGATTCCATTACAGAAAAAGAATAATGCCCTAGAATGCCGGGATTACCGCAAAATTAATTTAATCTCTCATTCTACAAAAGTAATTTTAAGGGTCGTAAACAGAAGAATCGAGGGAAAAACTAAGGAATTCATAGGGAATGATCAATTCGGCTTTCAGAGAGGGAAAGGGACGAGGGATGCAATTGGGGTTCGTTCTACGAGAACCCTCATGTTCTCGTAGAACGAAGCTCAGAATTTAAAAGGGACGTTTGTGTTTGTTTTGTTGATTTTGAAAAGGCCTTCGATAGAGTTCAATGGCCAAAACTGATGGTGATACTAAAGAAAATTGGGTTGGATTGGAAAGATAGGCGTTTAGTGCAAAATTTGTATTTAAATCAGACCGCACGAGTAAGAGTTGCTAATGGGGGTAGAGTTAGGGAGGGGAGTAAGACAAGGTTCTCCTTTATCACCATCTCTTTTTAACATATATGCAGAAGAAATGATCAAAGAAGCTTGAGATGAAATAGATAAGGGAATAAAGGTTGGTGGGGAACTAGTGAAGTCAGTAAGATATGCAGACGATAAAGCTATTGTGAGCGATTCTGAAAGGGGTTTACAAATCCTAGTAAATGCACTAAACGATAAAGGAAAGGAGTTTGGGATGAAAATCAATGTAAAAAAGACTAAAATTATGAGGTTTTCAAAAGAAAAGAAAGCTAAGTTAACGATAAGGGTGGATGGGGAAAAACTAGAACAAGTAGATCAGTTTTCATACTTGGGCAGCCTTCTTTCTAAGGATGGAAGATGTTCGACAGAAATTAGAAAAAGGATAGCATTTGCGAAAGAAGCATTCATGAAGCGAAGGGAACTGATGACAAAGGGTCTTGATAAAGGAATCAGGAAGAGATTGGTAAAATCCTTGGTGTGGAGTGTAATGCTGTACGGGTGTGAAACGTGGACGTTAAGAAAAGAGGATGTCAAAAGATTGGAGGCTTTTGAGATGTGGATATGGCGTAGAATGGAGAAAGTTAGTTGGGTCGATAGAAAAACGAACGAGAAGGTTCTAGAGATGGTTGGGGAGAAAAGAGTAATGATTGAAGTAATTAAAAATAGACAAAAGAAATGAGTGGGTCAAATATTGAGAGGAGATGGATTATTGAAGAAAGCGATCGAGGGAAGAATGCTAGGGAAAAGACAGAAGTTATTAGACGAATTAAGGGGTGGGATAGGTGACTGGGAATTGAAATAGAGAGAATTAAATAGGGAATGTGGGGGCATATGAACCTACCGAAAGGTAGAATATACACTTATACATATACGCTTGCATAATATGTTGATGACGCTGTTTTGATTCATAGTATATTCATTCACATCATCATTATCTTAGTCATTGCTTCCGCCGCAATCTCGAAGATTTCAACTCAGTACGTCTCTTTTTCGATTCATCTCCTCCTTTCGAACAACTGCCATTCTGCTTTCCCCATGTTCAAAGCGGCAATGTTAGGTGGCATATGAAGGTATAGCCAGGAAAAGAGCGGGCGAAGACTACCGCACCCCCACATGTCACGTGATTTTTCCTATTTTAAGATGAGGGCGTATATGGCTTGTCTCATTCTACACATTGAAGGCGTGAGTGGACCACTCCCAGCAATTCGGTAAGTCGCACCAACTCGCGATTCTAAAGATTTGCTTTCTATTGGATTATCTGAACTATTCCAACGATCGGCGGCCGGTTCCACGAGTCGACGGGATCGTAGAATTCGATTATGCCAACGAAAAAACACGAGTCTTGATTCTTTTCGATTGGGGCGAACGGTTTCTTTTTGGCTTATTTGGAACATGCACGTAATGAAACCCGTGCGCCGATCAAAGTGTTAGATATAGAGGGGGAAAAAAGCTTTTTGCTTGAAAGTGATTTGTGAGGTCAAACCAAAAGGCTGGCAGGTGATATTTCCGTCGCAGATATTGATCCGCGGTTTTCACGCTGATATCGAGTGAATGGTGTGATGATCGAATAAAGTCTAAATCCCCAGAAGTGAAAGAATTTCACCTGCAGAAGTAATGAGGAAATTCCACGAAGAAAAAGAATAGGGATGTACTCGCTGAGGATTCGATTTAATAAACCTTAAGGCGGGCGATTTGGCCATAAAATACCGATTTATCCTAAATATGCACAAAAATACAGTTAAATTTAAAAAAAATAATAGTGCGCGATTGTCAGTGTTCATTAGAAGCACAGTGAATACGCCTCTGAAAGCACAAGTGATAAGGTTTTTTTCCTAAGATAAGTATTTATAGATAAATTTCACGCGCAGTTAAAACGACGGCAAAATGGTTTAAGTGCCTTAAATTTGGAATTGGATGGATGGATCAAAATCGCGAGAAATTTTTTAGGGAGAGAGAGGAAATGTGCGTTATACATCCTCGTTTACCGGAAAATGTGGCTAAAGTAGAGATTCACTCACGTTTCGTTCGAAGTATGCAAAAATCAGCCGCAACTATAAAGATGTTTTCAATGGATTTGAGAAGTCCCGGCACCTTCGAAATCGGCGATCCGTCGCTGACATTATAAAAGAATTCGCGATTACAACTCACTTTACTTACCCCTCGATTAGGAAAACTAAACCGAACTTTTATGATTTGATCGAAAGGCATCGAATTCGAAGTTGAATTATATGGATAACTTTAGTGATAGGCAATCTATACTTTCTTAAATACGGAAATATTATTTTTGGTTGAAATTTAATTATGGATATCTGTAATTAGATCATTTTCACTCGTTTAAAGTAAGTTAGGTAATCGGTTACTGAGAGGTTTACCCGTCAAAAGATTTTGCACTCGGAGGAATTCATGAGTTCTCCCATATTCTCTGAAGCCAATGTGTTTGATACATGAGTTGTTGGAAGGAGAACTAATTACTGGACTTGCTACTTCCAATAATTCATTCAAAATATTAAACCCATACAAATGAATGCCTGAGTTTTGCTGAAGATTGAAAGAAGTTAAATAATGGATTTGGCTAGGTTTATGGCGTGCCTTATCAAGTACATTGTTGTAGAGGTGCTTTGGGTCCAGAAAGTGTTTTCGCATTTCCTGGAAGACGATCTATCGTAGATTGAACTAAGCGTGGGATGTCACGTGGATCGAAGGACCCAAAGTATAAATAGGGGAGGGCTGTCTGTTATCTTTAAGGATGACTTCCCTCTGAATCAAAAGAAGGGGACTGTACAGCGTGGTTCTTTGAAGTGACTTCCCGTTTCTACAATGCCCTCCATCGGGGTCAGTCTCCGACCAATGAAGAGTAGGTATATGGGGTTTTTATGGCGTATTGTCTTGGGCCCTAAGCCATGGTTAGGAAATAAGAAGTATTCGTAGGTTTTGTAGATTAGGTTGTGCATTATTTCTTTCTTTCGTGGGGTTGAGTTGGTATGTATCTTTTCTATAAATGAGTTAACCGGAATCCCAGCGTTATTATTTAATATCTAGTCGGATGCTCTCGAAATGTCGTGGCACTCGGCCCCGCGACAACATCTAATAATGGCTATTATCTTTCTGCATTTATTAGATTCAACCGCAAGATTGCTCTCCTAATGAGACGTCCTGAAAATGAGAAAATCTGGCGCTTATATTTAGGAAACCTCGTTAAGGAAATTTTTATGAGAAAAACAAGATAAGGTTCATCGATGACTAATGAACGGTGCGCAGTGGGCTGGAATCGAAAAAAGCTGGCCAAGAGACCAAATATGCTTTTCTGGGACGTGAAACTTCGCATCGTTGTTGTAAAATGATTAAAGTTTACGTTCTTTCTTTATCGATTTTCGATATCTTTACGCGTTACAATGATAATAGACGTCAAATTTGAACAATTTTCACAGAAATGGGCAGTCTCGGATTTACGGAGAAACGTTCAAGTTTGCTGCTATATAGAGGTTTCAAATAATACTGTTGGAAACAACGAGGCAGTCATCTACCACAATTCTTCATCCTTTGACTGGTTGCAGTTACCGCTTTCAAAAAATAAGTTTTTGCTCATTTAAAGCAACATAATGGCGGACACCTTTTTCGGACAATGTTCGAGATAGAGTAAGGAATTCAAAAAGATAAACAACTTTCATGCACAGTCTCTCTTATACCACGTCATGGTCACAGATATCTAGATGCAGTTTCGCTGTCTTTTCGGTGATATGAAGTCTTACGAGGAGCCCCTTTAATGTTGCATTCTGGCTAATTATCCTCAAAACATATGTGAAGACAGTGTAAGAAAGAAATTTCATACCTCTACTTTGAGAAAAACTCAAGCATTCATTTGTATGGGTTTAATATTTTGAATGAATTATTGGAAGTAGCAAGTCCAGTAATTAGTTCTCCTTCCAACAACTCATGTATCAAACACATTGGCTTCAGAGAATATGGGAGAACTCATGAATTCCTCCGAGTGCAAAATCTTTTGACGGGTAAACCTCTCAGTAACCGATTACCTAACTTACTTTAAACGAGTGAAAATGATCTAATTACAGATATCCATATTTAAATTTCAACCAAAAATAATATTTCCGTGTTTAAGAAAGTATAGATTGCCTATCACTAAAGTTATCCATATAATTCAACTTCGACTTCGATGCCTTTCGATCAAATCATAAAAGTTCGGTTTAGTTTTCCTAATCGAGGGGTAAGTAAAGTGAGTTGTAATCGCGAATTCTTTTATAATGTCAGCGACGGATCGCCGATTTCGAAGGTGCCGGGACTTCTCAAATCCGTTCAAAACATCTTTGTCTCTTGGAGAGGTTTTTTCGATCCTAGCCCACTATGTGGCTTTCCGTCCCTGAACGTCATGAGAAGATTCAAGATTCAAGATTTTCGGATATTTATTCGTATTGCATCCACCTCAAAATTTTTATCTCGTAGATTCCCTTGCGCTTTTACATTTCCGTTTTTTACCTGTCGCCATTGAAATCGGAATAATGGTTCCTTCGAATGTTAAACAAGTGGAAGTGATATGACTCACAGTCGTTAGGGAAGTTATTCTTCTGGAAACATTTGATGGATACGCGAGTGAATAGAATGTTTCACTGAGAAGTAAACCCCTTTGGGCATTTTCGACATTAACACTGCGGAAAATATTCTTGGGCCGACTATTATCCTCACTTTTAATCCCTTTTTTCCTTCTCTAGCTGAGTGTTCTTCAAATTAACCCATTTTCGATAAGCGACTGTGAGGAAATACGCAGATAGGATAAAAATGTAAGGTTTACATAAGGTGAAACATAAATCTCGGCGAATGAGCCGTGCTTTGACGTCGAGAATATATCCCGTATTTATCGGAGTGTAACAGAAATCGCCTTGTCACACGCGCCATAATTTTTAAGAAAAAAGACGGAGCAAAAGTTAATTAATTCCATTTTTATCACTCATACTTTTTAAACTGAAATATGTAACATCTAAAAAGCTTAAACCTGCTTAAAACAAGTAAACTGCATACAATAGTATAGGATATTTGAGTATATACGCAATAATCGGCATAATCATGCTTATTAAAACGGCGGAAAAATTAAGCAATATTAGCGTGAATTACAACACATATCGATATCATGAGTTATCAATGTATTCTTTAATCCAAGCATTCGTTTGTTTTTTGTTTGGTAAGAATTATTTTAGTTCTCACTTATATGAGAAGATTTTATCGATGGATGAAATGTATTATTGCCTCATATATTTTGTAAAGTAAATATTTGAGCCCGTTTTAGACTCAAAGGTGGGCGTTTTTTATTTTATTGCCATCCATCAAGACAATTAATCGCAATTTGCAACATATAACATCGCCACTGTACCTCTACGTGCTCATCAGCAAAATATTTCCCTTTCCTCATACCATACCCTCCCTCAACTCATAGCAAAATTTGCTTAATTTTAGAAGCAACTGAATGTCGTCCAAAATAATGTAAGCCGTAGAATGAAGTTATTATGAATATTTATAACGGAGGGAAACGGTCCACTTTTTATAAAAAGCGGAATTACCCCAAATGTTGTCCCAAAATATTCTATCTCACTTGTGAGGGGAAGAGAGAGTAAGGCTCGCCGATGCACAAATAAAACCCTACATTCTATTACTACGAATACAAAGCAATGCTCACGGAAGGCAATGTTTTCATAATATTTAGATCATTTTATACAATCAGCGTAAAATGTAAACATGAGCATTTAAATTTCATGCAAGCATGACAAAACGGATCAAAAAATATACATATTTTTTGGAATGGAAAACGACGCAATATAATGAAAAATTACATCGAGAAAGGTATTCGGAGAATGAATGCAAAAGAGCGCAATGTAAAATCGGTAGTAGTGGATCGATACATATATGGCGCGGACTGAAGCAGCATAAAGCGTACTTATTCAAAAACCGTGGGCGACTCCTAAATAAACCAATCTTCTCGTTTTCCGCGATGAGAAATGTTCTTCTCATAAAAAGACCTGCGATGTCTTGTTTCCATCCATAAAAAATCATCGAATTCCTACGAGATTTCAATTCCCACAAATTACTTTTTTGCGGCTCAAAAACGGTTTAACCACCCGTTGGACGCCTTCGATTTCCTTACCTTCAATTGTTGAGCGATTTGGTGGCTTCTCACTGGAATCATAAGCGAAACGAATGCTTTATCCTGCCGTGTTGAAAAACGTGATTCCAAACTCTCATTGTCGACAAGACGTGTCTGCTCACCGCAACTTTAAAAGCTTCTCCAAATTCAAGCATTTCTAAATTTTTGGAAATTTCATCGCCATCTGCGAGATTTTCCTAACGAGTAGGTTAACTTAAAAGGATTTTTCTCCATCTGCCTAAAAGTTCAAGACTACATTTTACGGAGGCGTATGATGTAATTGCTTGAGAAAAAAAATACAAAATGGGACTAAGATTAGAGAATAGACAGCGCAGCGGTCGAAAATAGAGAGAAACTCTCCGAATGGAATATTAAATTTTCTCTTGCATCCTTGCAGGGGAATGATGTTCCGCTCGAGTTAGCTCGAAAATGGATTCACTTATAATCATTCCCTGTAACGAGGAGAAGTTTCTACATTTTGCTATGGATTATCTATTCTTCACAAATAACACAGCTTCAGTACGCTTAAGAAACCGCGAAACTTCGATTTCCCATCCCCCATAGGGAAAAGTTTATCCGTATTTTTATATATTCATGTATTCATTCATCAAATACCGTAAAACAATGCCAATTTACGGAAATAATTTAACAAGTAGAAGTTAAAAAAGTAACGTTGCTATCACTTTTGCCATCTTTTTCACTCATCAAAATTTTATAACAAGTCTAACAAAGAGAGACCGTCAGTTCTGATTTTAATGAAACGTTTTGCAGTAGCGCAGGAAGTGGATTAATGAAAATGTGTAACGGCGTTCGTCTGAATAACATAAAATATTAAGAATCACTTTATTGATTGCAGCGAAACTTGTCGAACATATATAAAATTAAACTGAGTATCGTCCAACAAGAACGATTTTTGATATGATTAAATTTACTGAAAATATTGAAAACTACATCGATTGTTCAAATAACTTAGCGATTTTTTTAAAAACAATTATAGGAATGCCAAATATTTGAATTTCAAAAATCATCGTTGTCGAACGAAAATTAAAATCACACAAATGAAGAATTGATTTTTGTCTATACTGAATGTTTTCCAAACAAATTCTCGTCAGCTTTCTTTTTCTGTGCAAATGTAGCAACAGCGCGCGCCGTTTTCCCATAAGAAATACACGGGCCCATATAGTTTACGAGGTGTCTTCATGACGTTGGACTGAGTATGGTAATATATCGAAAAAGAATTTATTTCCTGCTTGAAATGCAGGTATTTATCGTTCATTTAAGTCTGAATTTCTGTTCTCTTACAATAATTCATTTTCGAGCAATAAGAGATTGATAATTTTGTTTCCTCGCCACGGATTTTGCTCATAGATTAGAAAGGGATATTTTTCCTCGCTCTACAACTATGAGCTAACACAAGCGAACTCTTCCTTCCAGACACTCAAGATGGACGATTACTCATCCTTGTACGACTGCTTCTATGAGGCCATTTTCCGCGAGATAAGGAAAAATGACGTTGAAAAACTTCTCGGTGAGAAGAAGACGGACAGAGAACGCGTGCAGCTGCTGTTAACGCTTCCATCGGCAAAAAATCTCGCCATACCAGACTCCTTTGATGGTAAAAGCACTCTCAAGTCCGATAGATTACTGGGAGAGGCAGTTGAAAATGTTGCATTATCAGATATTTACAATATGGCTATACTTACGGCTCCTGAGTCTAGTACCGCCATGGCATCTGGTTTGGTGGCAAGGGCAGAGGCTCTGTTGCGAGCAGGCTATCCACGCTTGGCCCGATTCGATGCAGAAAGAGCTCTACAACTGGAAGAACTTTTAGAAGCGGATGAATATTTTTCCGCCTATCAAACGATCGGATGTGCCCTATGCATGAGCGAGGAGTGGGAGTTGGCGGCGAAATACTTAGAGGAGGCTGTGCAGAAGCTTCGTTCAAATAAGATGGACAATGCTTCCAAGGCCAATATCGTCGGGAAGTTAGTGCCGTTATTGAAAAGGGCTAGGAAATCGGCCGAGGAGACGAATATTACCAAAGATTTTCACTTGAAATCGGGTTTTGAGGTGAGCGATCGTAGGCACAAACTGCCTCAAGTTTCCTATGGAGTTAATCCTGCCATTCCTGCTGCTTCGGTGTCCGTGAAATACAGCCGCAATGAGGAGAAGGGCAGGCATCTAATTGCAGCTACGAATATAATGGCTGGTAAGCTCTACAACCATTGTGATTCTTAAAAATTTTACCGTAACGACTTTCTTTATGAGTCATGACTGCTCACGTTTCCTAGAGAAGAACTGAATGTGAATATCCTTTTTTTTAACTGAAGAACGTAACGATGTGTTGAGATGGCTTATCTTCAACTTCCAGTTTCGTATGTAAATGGATCGGATAGAAAATTGTAGATCATTCATGACAGCAATTCAACTCGGGGAAAGGATTTTGCGCTCTTAAAAAGCAGCTATTGGAATGGAAGCCATGAACACTGTTATAATATTCTGATATGTATGTACCATCTTTCATCAAAGACTTAAATTTTTTAAAGTTACAGACTTAGATGAGTCTTAGAAGCCTTAGTAAGCTGCCGAATAATATTCTTCTCCCACTCATCACTTCATTTCTTCCTTTATGTCAAAATTATATGGCGGTAATTGACGGGAGTTTCACTCAGATTCAATTCGGATGCCTAAAGGATATCTTTGTTCAAGCGTTTGATATGTTGGTCCTTATGTGGAACCCCTTTCTCTTTTAGGAGATGTTGTGATTGTTGAAGATGCATCTGCATGGAGCACGCTCAAGGAAACTGCACTTAAGAGCCATTGTCTACATTGCCTTAGGAGAGTCCGAGCGCCTATACCATGCAAAAAATGTTCTATGGTAACTAATATAATAATCAAGTGAGCGCATGTTCCCCAATAGACCTAATATTTACTCAAAATTAAAGCTACGGAGTATTATTTACCAAAACATTAATTTTTCATAGTCTGTAAGATGAAATTCGAGTAAATCAATATTCCTTAAAAAAATTCATCAAGTTATTCTTCTCAAACTAATAGCAATGTTTTTAGAAATACGAAATATCTGCAGAAATAACGCAAAACCTATTATTTACGCGATAACTCGTAATAAACGGGGAATCAAACCTGAGAAAATTAGCAGTCTTTGCAGAAAGAGTTATTTCCTAAGCCATCTTAATATATCGTTCATATCTCCGTCGGGCATGGAACAGAATCGAAACAAAATAAAAGTCACTTACTATAATGGAGAGAAAACAGAACCCGAATATTGTTCTAACTGTAGTCCGATTTCTGGTTCATATACTAATTACGGAAGGATCAGAAGTATATTTTTCGGAGTGGAAAATTGGTTTGAAGTGGTAGAGTGGAATAGAACTGGATGTTCATTGAGCAAAACTCAATATCGTTCGATGTCCTGTTTCTCCAAGCCTCTAATTTAGGAAATATTTAGCTCCAACCATTCCACATGCAAGTTTGGCCCTATGTTTAAGGATATAATTTTAATTTCATAAGTAAAGGTCTCTACTATATCACTGCTGTTAATCTAATGGAGATATTTAGCAGTGCTGGACCTTTAGAGAAAATAAATTTCCATTCTTCATACCTATAGAGCGATTCCTTAATCCTCTCTTGCGACCACAAAATTGCTTCGGATATTAGAGATAATAATGTTTTTATTTCTACCACGAATATAGGTAGCTTTCTGCAACACGACGTGCAGGGACGAATCATGGGAAGACTACCACAAATACGAGTGCTCCATCCTCAATCACTTCTACGGTTCAAAAGAAATGAGTGGAATGGCTTTACTCGTGTTCAGGATAGTGGCTAAAGCGGGCCTTAGTAGCCTCATATCCGTGTCCACGACGCCCACTGTCCCTTCCACCCGATCACCCTTCAGGACAACGGATTATTCTTCCGTTTTCTGGCAAGAGACACATTCTCAGGAAAGATCCAAGGAGGACCTTTTGAAACGAACGGTGAATTCCATATTTTTATTGCGTTGTCTTCAAAAAGTAGGGTTTATACCTCCTTCCTCCGGCGATGAACCTTCACTGGAAGAACTTTTGGTAGCATCGATTCTTCTGCGTCACCTGCAGAGCTGCTCTTGTAACGCTTACGAAGTGACGGAAACTTTGGTCGGTGGTGGAAGAGGAGTGAGGCATGCTGAGGCCTTCGACTATGGCGGAGCAGTGTATCCTACAATTAGCCTCTTGAACCACAGCTGCTACCCAAATCTGGCAAGACATTCCGTCAAGTAAGTTTCATAACACCGGGAAGAAAACCGTATTTACATTACTGAGGTGACCAAATGAGTACCATTCGTTCTTAAATTTCAAAAAGAGTTCATGCTTTCACCTCCTTTAATATTTGTTTCGTATGAAATTCATTGCAAACTTTTATAAAAATCACCCATACTCATGGATTAAGAGAATTGAGGCTAACTGTATGTTTTTTAATCTGGGGTTGAAACTGCCTCGGTTTAAATCCACAGGATTTGTTACCTTACGGAAACTTTAATCCTGATGTGAAAATGACGTAATTTTGGTATTAAATCGATTGAAATTCTTCCTAACGTGGGCTTTGAGAGACACTGATAACGTTGAATAATCGCACTATCATAAAGGAATCGATAACAAACATCTTTACTCTGAAGAGTGGACTCTTGCGTTTATAACAACCATTGTCTTCAGTAGTGTGAGATTTTTCGAGTGTGCGTTCATTTATTCACTTTCTTCGACCGGAAATTTGATTATTTCAAATTATGAGAAATAACCATTTTATCCCTTACGGATTGAGAGATAATCCGTTTCAGCTCAACAAGATTTATGGAATTACTTGATGTTCTGTAGGAAGAGATATTTAAGAACTCTTCGAAGGATAGAATAATTGAAAGCGTCGCAATAAAAGTAATTAAAATGATATGAAGAAAGGTACTGTAACGAAACATCTTTTCGCAGCAAAAGCTGGATTTTCATAAATTCGCCATCGATGAATCGATTTAGAGCAGAATGAAGGACTTCCTTAGTCAATCCTTCAACTTTTTCTTCAAGTGTTCCTATTAAAGTAAGGTTAACATTCATGTACCCCTATTCATATTTCTCGAGAAAATTTTCCTTGGCTTACAAAATAAACTTTCTTTGGTTAGTTACAGACACTTTGCGTACAACTGCACCCTCCCTATGCTAATATAAACAGAATCAGTTTCATTTTCATAAGGTAAGGTCTATGGCGCGACATCCTTATAATAGGATTCGGCCTAAGCCAGCGGTATTCACCGTGGGTGACACATCGATTCCCGTACCGTCGCAATTGGATTTTTCTTAGACTCTGGACCTTCTTGTAAAATAAGATCTCATGCAACTGTTTGTTAGGGGCAACACCGACCGTTTCTAAAATTTCACATCCATATCATACCGGGATGTTCCTTAGACGTCATCTTGGGTTTCCCGTTTGAAATACATGTTAGAAAGGAAATGATGAACTGGCATCGAACCAAGGATCATTAGAGAAACGACGAACTACGTATCTGAAATATATCAATCACCTCCGTTCACAATCCGGATTTTACCTTTCCAGGTAATCGGAAAAGCATTCAAAAAATTCTTTAAAATCGCCGCAGTGCATTTTAAATGAGAGAATTTTGCACCCACCTGACGTCGAACCTATGCTCATTTGGTAACATTTCTTCTATTTTTAATGTAGAAGACAACGTCATCTGCGACCTCCGTGATTTTCTATCTTACCGAGAAGTGCCTCAAAATTATTTGCAAAAATGCGCACAGTGAATTTTTATGGAAAAATTCCGATTTTTGGGATCTTCTGGTATCGAACCCACGATAGCTAGCGTAGAAGTCTGAAATATTCTGGCGGCTACACGGTAGGGCCAGTAGGTTATAAAGTTCCACATCGATGGCACCTGTGGAACATGGTAGAACTCACTTAACCGATTGCAGGCTTAATTTATTTAGCATGATAAAATTAAAAGCAATAATTATTATTTTGGCCATGAAATATCGCTACCGGATCGAAAGTTTGAAAATTTTGTTGAAACAACGAAACTTATGTGAAATATTTTGGTTACAAACAACCGGTTTCCTTGACGACTAATTCGATTGTTGCCGAGCTCATGCATTTTCCCATAAGAATGCACGGGGGCCCATTTAAATGTATTGGAATGAATAAATCATCGGAGATATAAATAGAGGGCGCTATTCAGAAATTTTACCATCGGCAACTACCAGCAATTTGCAGCGTCGATTCTCAGGGAACTACGAACGACCATGCCAATGTTATTTCATTATGATGAAGCTAATAATTTTGATTTACGATAAAAATATTTAAATCTACATATGTATCCCACGTGTCGCCCTTCGGCATGCGGCAGGGGGTGCATAAAGCACGACCCCACTTCCTCGATTGGCTAATACCGCGTGTCATAATAATATTACGAGCAAATATAAGCGTTATTCAATGGCCTATTTTTTAAATACACACAACATCACAACCAACACCAAACTAAGACTCATACATGTCATAATCACACCAAGATTAGAAGAAAGAAAAAAAGGAACTCGGCGTTCAATGAACTAAGAGACAATGGTTCTCCAAGCGCCGACAGCGGCAACCGTCTAGGGCGATTCCCGGGAAACGGTTAATCGCTTAGCGGTCACCAGTTATTCAGAATCCCTAATGCGCATTTCGAAAGCAATGCTTTCATGATCACAGGGGGTCCAATCAGCATTTTTATTTTCGAGAGAATCGAAAAGTCAACGGGCAGTTCAGCTATTCCATATAAAAATTGAATTTCTCCGTCTATGTTTGTTCCAACTCGAGAAGAGTTGGTTGAAAAGCTTGCAGGTTATTGAAATTTGACGACTCGCCTACTTTAATTTAATCTTCCAAGGAAGGCAATATGTTCCAAAAAATGCGTATCAAGATCATTTTAATCCTTTGCATGTTATTTTTCTATCGCAAACTTAGAACATAAACAATAATCGGACGAACTTGAACCAAGTTCTAAGTAGAGAGAAGTTCTACATATTTTGATATACTATTAGTCGACCTTTCGGTTCCCATTTCTGATGAAAAGATTCAAATTTTCAATTTGGATAACCTGTCCTATTGCATTAAAGGAATGTGAGATACGTTATATTCTCTTACTCTAAAATATTCTTAAACTATCAATGCCTAATTCTATTTTCCCCGTTGAGAAGCAACGGGTACTTCAGCTTTTATCAAATAAAATTAAATACAATGCAGTAATTAACTGAATGAGTTTTCTATTTGAAACTAATTGCGACATGTTTAGGATAACCCTCTTGGAGAAGCGCCACTACGTAGCCAATAAAAAGTAAAAGTATATAAAAAAAGTAAGTATACAGTAAATAAAAAGTGAGAATTACATTAGGAGTCTCCTGAAAGTTATTTCACAAATTCCCAGAATTATTTCAGTCATAGGATTTGATATTTTACTGCTGTGTATTTTGATGAAATTAAAAATTATTGGCAAAATATCACATACATTATAAATATGAATATTACGTTAATTTATACGTTTATATGAGTAGCAGCCTGTGCTGTGCATTGCGTTATTATCCTAATCAAACATTGTCACATATATTTATCGATAAAAATGCATTTAAACGAATAGTAATTCCATCAATTCCCAGATTTTTCGTGCCAAATCTCATCGGAAAAATATCCTTTTATACAATGATCCCAGAGATTTCGGTACATTCAAAAATTGACGATTTTTCCGTATCTGTTTGACAGGACAAAGAGTTCGATGCGTGCTAAATTTATCAAAAATTTGTAAAGTGTTCATTAAATCAGCCAAGGTTTGGACAGAAGTAATACAACTACTAGTAAATTCTTCGTGGTTTCTCACCTGGTATCTGTCGTTTGACAAATTTAAACTGTGCTGCAGATAGAAGCGTGCACAGTTTTCATTCTCAATTCACCAATTCGAAAGCGAATCCATGCGTATTCTTCGAAGTAGTGAAATGCCGGAAATGAAATTTCGCAGTATTTGCTGAATTGGAAAACGCTACTACTTTATATCGTTATTTTGGAAGAGAAAAATCAAAGTTTAAAAATCACGAAGGGGGCGAAGCGAGCAGAGACTCGTAAATATCGAATGCAAACGAAAGGGGGTAAAATAGAAAATGAATACTTACCAAATTCCGGGAAATTCCTCGAGGCTACGAAAATCCGAGTCGCTGAACTGCGCAAGGAATAAACCAACACGAACATTAGTCCTCTCAAACAGCCAACTTTGGGATCTATGTCCAAAAACCTATGCAAGTTTCATAAGCACTGAGGACGTGTTTCTAACTAGAGGGTTTCTAACTAATTAGGATATTATAATATAAAAACTATGCTACATCATTGCCACTATAATAGTATACTAAATAGCTTAATATTAACGGTAAAATTTCGTTTGAAAGTTGTACATAGTCGGCAAGATACAAGATTTTAATTTCCAAATTAATATTGACAATTACTGCTAAAATAACTATTTGGCAAAACGTCAGCAATAACATTTAGGTAGCCGCGGCCCCATGCTGTGGAAGGGAAGGTGACGGTATTCCCCCGATTGCGGTTGCCGAGGAAGGAACCGCGCTTAGGACTCAGAAGGGTTCAATTCTATACCTGCCAACATCTTAGTCGAAAAATGCTTCCGTGTCCAGGAGACGATTTTAAGAGAATGTGGCCGTCTCGAAAGGGTTAATATTGACAATTACTACTAAAAAACTCTACCGCAAAACTGTTGCAATAAAATTTCATTTGCCGCGGCACCATGCAGTAAAAAGGGTTATAAACGATCCCGGGGGCTGAGTTTCCTATGGGTGGTTCAGAAGGAAAGTTCAGAAATCCCCCAGAAAAGGGTCAGAATGGTAAGTTTATAATCCTCTGAAACTGCATCCACCCACGATTTGTACCTGCGTCGTCTATACACCGTGTCGCCGAGTGCGCGAATGGATCGAGTTAGAGAGACACGCAAATCATCGAGAAGGAATTTCTACTTATAGTAGAATGAAACTGACCTGTGTGGGAAAAGGGGCACGTCGATACGTCGTATTTCAGTCGAAAGCATAGTTTAAAACACAAACGACTCGCAAGAAAACAACAAAATTTGGGCAGCGCGTTAAAGGATAGCCTAGGTTGGTGCGAGACTAAATGAGTTGGTTTAAAGTTTTCAATTTTAATTAATGACATTGTATGAGCGGTGAATTTTCTCTTGATCATGTAAGTGAACGTTGGCTGGAACGGAACAGGTTGATAACGGCTTTGCTATTCAGCATCATGCTAACTAATATTTGTGGTTCTATAAAGAAATAAGAGAGTTTAAATGTGTGATATGCAAATGAGAGTGTGTGTGGATAAGATTGATAAGCTCATAGTTTCGACGAAAGATGCGGAAATAAATTTTAATCTGGAAAATTTAGATTTTCGTCCTCTATTTTGGTCGTATGATTCTCGAATTATCTCTACTTTTTGAAGCGATTGAATGACAGTCAAAATCCATTTTCGCACTATTTGTAGAGATGAGCAGTTGATGTTTTGTGTTCGAAGAATGGCTTCATAGAGAAATATTTTCATCAAAGATTCTTCGGCCTTTCGAAAGGAACGCTGAGAAATAGATTCCGTAGTGAAAGATCAACGCTGTGTTTAGTCTTTCTATCGAAATGATTATAGTTAATGAACGTTCACCTTGAGAGGGACTTCGTTTACATGAAGATTTAGACGGCCTCTAAGAGATAAAGCAAATGTGCTGCACAATGAAGCTATGTAACGGAGCATGCGAACTTAAAATGACGCATTCAACTAATGAAAGTGCTTTTTTTTGGCAGCGGGAAGTTCTGCGTAGTCCGTGCATCGAGAGACATCCGAGCCGGTGAAGAACTCCTCGACAACTATGGAATGCACTTCGTGAAGGTGCCATTGGAAGAGCGCCTCATAACTCTTGAGAGGCAATACTTCTTTCACTGTTGCTGCGTCGCCTGCTCCGAGGAATGGGAAGTGTTTGATAAGCTGAAAGCAACGCGGTACAAGTGTGTGGTATGTGGATATGACCTCGGTGTTTCCTTGGGCACGATAAAGTCGTGCCATAAGTGTCAGAAGGGGGACTATCAAAAGGTGAAGAGAAGGTTTCAATACCTGAGCAAGGAATATTCTGGGGCATTGCAGAAACTTCTTGAGAGCCGTGTTGACGAATGCCTCCAAACATTAACGGAGTACTTGGTGGAGTTGGAGAAGCACGTTTTTGAGCCGTGTAAGGAAGTTGTTATGTGCCAACAAGCAATGAATCAGTGCTGGAGTTTAATGGGAAATAAAGATGAAGTGTGAGGCGGAATTATTTTGGCATTTTATTCATTTCCTCTTCTTCTTTGTAAACGATACTCTGTGTGCAGGGATGGTCTGAAGGCAAGGATAATACGTGCGAATCAGTACATTATGAAACTAAAATCAGTATACATTAAATTGACTTCTTATACTGCGAGGTTATGCTCGTCTTCCTTCATCTTCTGGCTTCCACGAAACCTCGTGTTGCATTAAAGACCTGATGAAAAATAAAATTTATGATAAATATAAAATACAAATTTTGAAATATTATCGTTTGAACTTTAGCTTTGGCGATGCTATCACCAACTTCATTTCCATATATTATGGAGGGAATTTATTTGTCTGAGATATTATTGTCTGACAACTGATTAAAAGTGAGCGTCCTCAAATTATAGCGCCCCTAGACTATCTTTTGATGGCGAAACCGGTCCAGTCACATTTTGAACGGCGATTAACATCTACCTACTATTTAATATTTGAGAGATAACAACTATTTCTACTATTGCAGACCTTAATTTCAGTTTGGTCCCTTCTTCGGTTCGATATTTTCCAGCATAACTTAAATGAAGTTGATAGCTTACTTACCTTATTTCGTCCTACTTTTCTTCGATCCATGCAGTTCGTTCGATCTTCTTGGGGAGAGTTTCAGGAGTAGTTATTTCACACACATGCACGCTGATACGAAATATCCCACGTCTTTTTTTCACAACGGTAATATTTTGGAATAAATGATTCCACATTATCCAGATAAGGTAAACATTTATCTCTCTCAGTTTTATTCTTTGTAAGTGTACAAACCTAAGATACAGTGAGCTTTACATACACACTTTGTACAGGTTATGACTAAAGTGTATTCATGTGGACTAACAAACTGATCTTAGGTCTTTGAAACGTAAATTTGTACAATCATTCTACACATCGTTTTCATCATACTTGTGCGAAACAGAGAGCATTCATTTGGGCGGTTGAAGTTTGTCTCATACTCATCTATGAAACACTGAGTATTAAAAAAATAGGACAGCATCTAACTAACACGGAGAAAATATAAAGTTCCATTCAGGGCGCTTACGACAGCAAATAGGAATGTTCTCATAAATAAAAATCTCTACCGTATTCGGTATTTATACGCACACATATAAGTTCCACGACGCCGACTTGTTTGTAGACAGCGCACTTTTAATAAGCAGTAACATAGAAGAATATGTCATTATCAAAGACTAGTAAACATTCCATGCGACCCCGTAGTCTATTCCGGATCAGCCTTTAAGGCACCGCTTACGTAACATAACAGCACCAAGAATAGTTCGTGATTTCACTAATTACGATTCCTTAATGCCTCGTGCTGTCGCTATTTTTGCTTTGAGATCGAACCAATATATATAAAAAATCATCATTTAAAACGTAGTCTTTCGCTTTTCTCTGAAAAGCCGTTATCACACTCCATTACTCTAGCTTCAACTAGAAAGGTCTCATCTCTTTCGGCCAAAGCAAGAAGAGAAACGAAAAATACTCGATTTCTCCTCTCACAGCGACGCAGAAAGGCGAAACAAATATAAAAACTCTCGGAAAACATTGCATTTTCCTAACCATCGAAATGAATTAGCACCATTCATATTATAAGAAGGTTATGTACAAAAATAAATACACCGCAAGGAAAAGTTGGCCTTTTTGTCTTTCTCCCCAAATGGACTTCAGCTCAGTAGCAGAACAACGGCGATTATGAAATTTAAAATGTTGTTCTTCATGCTTCCACTGCCGTTCAAAGATTCTTGAACGCCTAAGTTCCCATCCTCTTCTTCTGCAGGCTTTCTTTTTCTAAGCGACTTCCCTTCGCACGTCGTAACTTCCTTGTATGGCTTTGTGATGTTTGGGTAGTAAGACTCCGAATTCTCCGTCCCCTGCAAAGATTTTCCTCATAATTATTGCTTCTCTGTGCTCCGCGTGCCGGGGCCATTCAAAAAAAATGAGACAAAGGAAAAACCGAGATCACTCGGTATTTAGATAAACTTAATTCAATAATCAATTTTGGCGCGAAAGCTAATGTGCACAAAATCCGAGAACAATTCGCGAAAATAATCGACTGGGCAAATAGAGTCATGGTGCTTGCACCCCCTGCCACAGGCCGAAAGGCGGCTTGCAGGGTACATATGTAGATGTAGAAAATTCTACCACTACTTTCTAAAAAGACCTCAAGAAAGATCTCCATTTCTTCCTGTAGCACAGTCGCTACAAGAAAGATTGCTGTTAACGAGCTTGCTATAACTAATAATAAAAACATATTCATCAAATATTTACTTTCAATTGAAATAAATTTTTTGGTCATCAGGCTTGTTCTCTCGATTTCTTTAGCAACTTCAGTCGTGGAATATTTTTGTGTTAAGGTGAAACTAACGATTCCAAGAACAGCTTCACAGATCGGATTTTAAATGTTTTCCTGAACTTTCATTCATGGCCTGAAATTGGAAATCCTACAAAAACTGAATGCGAATCCTACTCCGCTCCTAGATGTAGAATTACGATTTAGAATTACACCTTAACAAACTGAAAATTAAGTTAGTGGCAACCAGTGAAAATTGACCATGGATTTTTCATCACCAAAGTCGGGTACTTTTCCGAAGAGAATTACACTATTATACAAACGGCAGATAAAACATTAAAACTTATATGATTGAGCGGGTAACTGCATGTTATACCATTCAATTTTTTTCCACTGAAATCAATCGAGTATACTTGAAGCTTGAATACGTTTACAGACACTCGGAGTGCAGTGAAATTCACAGTACTATTTAATGCCGCTAGCCAGCGTTCAGTAACAAGTATTTTATTTATATGACCTGAATCTAATATTTCGTAAGGAAAGCGAAATTAGGGGACTGACCCCTGTTAAATAAATAATTATCAAATTATTACGATAGTACCATGCAAACTATTGTCCGTTTCAAGCTTCCAGTCAGTACTGTCTTATGGGAGACAGGCAAAGCCTCGCGCGCCGGGTCGCCTTTACGCGGATTCGGACGGGATAAATTAAGACTCGTAGTGTATATTGACCGGAGCTACCTGTCATAAAACGAGCCCTTTGCCGAACTTTTCCAGAGCACTGCGACGGTCACCAAAACAACTCCAAATGTGGGTTTACAGCGGTTCTGATGATTATTTGAGGATTTGTGACGGGAATGGGCCAACTCACCGTGGATATATTTTAATTACGTTTAGAACTATCTGAAATAACTTGTTCTTCGCAAGGGTTTTAATTATCTTATATCATAGAAAGAAGAAACCCCTTAATTAGTTTCGTGGGCTCAATATGACCTTTTTTACTAAATTAATTTAAACAATTGTGTAATAAGCATCTTATTTATTTTTAAGCTGTTATCTACGAAGTAATTCAGCAGTAAAACACCGGGTGAAAAATGAAAAATAATAACATATAACCAGAATTTTGCTATACAATGATATGACTAATCAATTTTGTTGATTTAACCGATAAAATGCATTCAATTTTAGCAGTTTTACCAAATTTCCAAAAATAAATGTAAATAATTATACAATTAACAGATCATGGTTTTTAAGTGCCCTTATATTAAGTAATTCATTAGTAAGTATCATGTTAAGAATAAAAATCAGATCATGCATACCAACTGATAATTACATACATATCAAATTTTCATAAAAAGATATCCCTAGCTGATTCTTTACGTAATACAGTAAACATAATTAACCCTTAATTAGTCTCTTGGGGTGAATGTGACCCCAGGTGAAGTTATTCCCTCGGTAAAACAAAAACTAAGCAAGATATTTTAACCAAATTTTGTTTTGTAAAGATTTTTACCTTCTTACCATAATCTGGAAATTTAGCTAACTTTAAGTAATCAAAAGTATGCAACTTTGGCAGTTTTACCGGATTTCCAAAAATAAATTTAAATAATTTACTAACAACATTTCAATACCTTTTAAGCGCCTATACATATAGTAACTCATTGGTAAGTACCAGAAAAATAATGAACACCATATTTTGCATTTATAGGTTCCGATGCCTCGGTGATTTGAAGCGCGAAGCGGAATACGCTCTTTGATATAAAAGTCAAAACCTTAAGTTCTGTTCAAGATATCGCATCGGAACAAACTGTAAATGAAAATTACAACATTTATCTCGATTTCTCTCGAGGCAATTTCTTCCTCACGTGAGAAACCAAAAAGTTTTAGGCCACGTATAAATTGGACTGCAGGACGAATTTTTTTTGAGTTACGTTCCAACTAAATAATTTTTTACTAAGATGTGGTTGCTCTAAATTTAATCTTATGTAACATTTATGCTTTCAGATGATACAATGAGCAATTGAAGAAAAGAATCAGCATTTTATGTTGAATTGTGAGAGAGAAATGGCAGTTTTAAAATGTTCACAGGTGAAAACCTCGCAAATACTCGGCAATTACTCGACAAAAACTCCACTAATGAAAGCCCTCTGAAATGAATGAATGAAAACCCCTTAACATTCTGGAAATGAATTGCCAAGTATTTCACCGGTAAACAATATTGAAACTAGATGGTAGATTATTCGATCAATTGTGTATTTCATAATTCATATTTAACTATATACATGTAAGCATCAACTATTAAACCGAATTCTCATTGTCTTCATATCCAGAAAGTTAATTAACAGAGCTTTCATTAGAGGAGTGATTAGAAAAGGAATGAGGATTTTATTATTCAAGTTTATTTTTCAATATTTTTGATTATTTTTTTATATTAAATATTTTATTTTATATTCAATATTTTCATTGTTATTTTTCAGTTATATTACTTTTAATGATATTCCATCAATCAATATTTTGAAGTAATATCGGTAAATTAATGGAGCGTTATTCGAGGCGGCGCCCAAACGTCCCATTCCGTGTATTGGTATCACTATTATTGAAACAGGTTTATCGACATAAGTATCAAGTACTGCTGCATGTATGTACTTTTTGTCAGAAACATTAAGGGAAGTCTGAACTTCCTGAACTGAAAATTGTTAGATTACTAAAATTTAATAAGCGAAAACGGGGGTGGAGCGCACCATCCACAGCCAATGTATATAAAATGCGAATTTGTAGATGAAGATTCGTGAAAGTAGAAGATAGAAATATTGTGCGTCAGATGGGCATGGATTATGTGAAGCGCGATTATAAAATATTGGCGTCCCTCATACTTATGGGATGACACGATTAGAAACGCGTAAATAAAACGGCTCGATAAGAATTTACAATGGAATCGGAGATGAATGAAAACGAACTCCACTTAGATTTTAATCGAGCCACGCCTTTAATGGCGAGCAATTTTTCGTCAACGAAACTCTGTTGCAATTATCTTCGGATTAAGAATAGATTTTCGGACATTAAAAGGGATTGCAAGACGTGATACACAAAAAATAACGAGAATAAAATTAATGGAAATCTCCTTGGTTGTTATGCAATATTATTCGGTTTCTTGATAGCAAAATTTCTTCCAAAACACACTCTAGTAATGGGAATACTAAAATCCCGATTCTTTCGGATCTGGTATTCAAATTTCGCCTATTACGTATTTTGTACGAATTTCCCAAATTTATTTGTCATGTTTATTTTCCCACAGAGAGAATAAGTTATCGAAACATTGACTTTATCTCAATCAGAAGCTTGAAATGATTTTTAAACCATTTTATTATATTTAGTTATATTTTTCACGGTGGAACTAGAATATGAGAAAAAACTGCCGCTCCGCATAGGATGATTTTGAATATAAAATGTAACTTCAGCTAACTAAAACTAACTTTTCATGTTCCAAAAATGGATTTGCGTGTTTCTATAGTTTTTGCTGTATTCTATAGATGAACCGAAAAAGGTACAGAGTGAAGAAGAGGGCTATTTGTTAAATACCTCGCCGATCTACTCGGTTATACTCATTTATAATTACAAGTAGAAACAAAAATTAAGATTTTACATCAAGGAATATCTAAGTTCTATGGAGTATTTAATTGCCTAAAGAGTTCGAAATAAAATTTCAAATCCATTGGATCGTAAAAGTTTTAACTTATACACTTATCATGGTGTGGATAGCGCTCGGAAGAAAACACGCTAAGTAGCAGCTATATTTGGTTATTTTCTTGAAAGCCAATATATTTTTCGCCATAACCTTGTAACAATCTCGATTTCATAAACTGATTACATTTTAAATGAAAAGGGGTTCTCTTTTTACTCCCCGGCCATTTTCCACTTTCGCCCGGATTTCCCCCTAAATATACCATCAAAATAAGAATAGTAAGAGAGCATATTGATTTCAAAATTGACGAATAAGATAGGAAGTCATTCATTACTTACATTTTTTATTTCATTCCTGTTTCAAATAGTGGAAGTCAACTTCACGATAACTTCATAATCGAGTTTCCGTGATTTACAAAAAATATTTTAATTATAAAATATCAAATTAGGAGATATAGGATACATAGGAGACATTCAAATCGGAGATATTCAAATAGGGTTAGACTGCATAATTAACAACTAAATTAGAAATAATAATTTGATATATTTAACTGTTCTATTACATTCAACATTATATCATGCGTTGATCCAAACGGAAAGTAAAGCATCCGAGAGATCTAGCTACAAGATATAGCAGTATCAATTTTTCAGCAAAGAAACTCCGACTTGATAACATAAACAATGAACCCAAATTCCGTTTTTTCATTACTCTCGAACAAGATGAAATTCTTATTATCAGAAGAAATTATAGCAGAGCACATTGCGATCCGTAATACTCGTCCGCCTTTGTCCTGCATTTTAGCATCCAATGTCTTTCTTATGCATTTGCTAAATAAATACCTATACTTTCTAAAGTTATTTCGGAACAATTTTCCTATTTTGGAATTCATCATCTTCAAGTGAGACCCCGAGAAATGATAATGTTGTTGAATTTTTAATTCTTCGAGTAAGAAATGAGCAGATCTCCTCAAGTTTGGAAAATCCAAGAACACGGCAGCCAAACGTTACAAAGTACGAAACGTTATTTCATACCGACATCTTTGGCGAGTGCATTATTTATGACTGCACACTAATTACTCTTTGTACCTTTCCGCCGTTCCACTTCCCCTCACTTAATTAAGGGCTTGTGAACAAACTCACCGGTATAACAGATGTTGGCCTCTTTATCCAACACAAGGGTTTGAATGATCCCCTATGGGTTGTCTCCTGGAAGCTGTCAAAATTGTTGTCCCAGTCGTACGTGCGAAGACGGTTCTCTAGGGTCATGTCAGCAAGCTCTGGCGGCGATTTAATCTTCACCGGATTGGAATTGCTGCAAAAAAAGATCAAAAATTAACGTCAATAAAATCATTTAAAATACACATAACGTATAAATCTGTCGGTGATTATACAACAATGACCAATACTTACTGAGGGATATCTAGAACAATCGCAAAGACGTCAAAATAGATAATAAATAGGCAAAAAATATAAAATCGTATTAAATAGAAAATTTAGGTTCAATCGAGGATACGAATATAAACAAATGGCACTTTGGATGTGATAAAGAACGAGGAACTTCGACGAGAGAAGAGAAATAAGGCGCGGTTTTCAAAGATTATTTATCATACCTAGGCAAACCTTAGATAATAATGGGATTTCATAGATTCATCATAGTAACTCAATTAACTATAACCGACTCAAAAGGAAAATTCTATTTGGTTCTTATAAAGTGAACTATTTTATTCTCAAGGAAGAATAGACTTGAAAAAAGTCCGACGGGACGTGAAACATGTATTCCCGTCGGACAAAATCTATCCTTCCTTTTCTCTGGGTGAACGCGTGCAAACGTCACCACTCCTTCAACTATTTTAACGTAGTTTTGCAAAAAAGGGCTTACATTACTTTAAAATACCTTTAATTGTTTCTAATATTAATTGTAATAATAATTGTTTCTAGCATTCTCTAAACTTCTCGACGGTTCGATCACATATTGATATAGCTGTGCGGTTATATAAACCACGATAAACAATTGAACAAAATTAACTGTTTACTTATATATATATATATATATATATATATATATATATATATATATATATATATATATATATATATATATATGAAGTAATACTTCCTCAACATGGCAACTTCCTGTTACGTATCCCAGTACTACGAGACTTTGAACTCCTATGTATGCTTAATACACGCAAGCTAATGATAATCTACAAGTAGCGATTTTCTCTTACGAAACTCAGGTCAAGAAAATGTGCGCAGATAACTACCTAGACTACTAACTAGAATTTTTTTCAATGCCTTACCGATAAACTGGAAAGATAAAACCCAGAATGGTGATATAAGCGTTTCAGAACATTCTTTCATGAGGTTCGCCGTTTCTCCAGTGGTCCTTGGTTCGATGCAAGAGCGTCATTCCGATTCTACCATGCATTGCAAACGGGAATAACGAAATCTTATTTAAGGACCTTCCCGATAAGATACTCAATTGAAACTTTGAAACACGTCAGAGTGGCACTTATCTAACATTCGCATGCCATTGTCTTTCACGAGCGGGTCCTGTGTTCGACGCCAGGCCGTCTTTCGCGCGAATTTTCGAAAATTGTTTTGAGTCCTTCCTCCGAGCCATAGAAAAGTGAAATTCACGGAGGTTGGAGATGAGATGGTCTTCCATAGTACGAAAGGAAGAAATGCTACCAAATGACCGTGAGTTCTACGCCAAGTGGGTGCAAAATTCTCCGGTATAAAATGCATGGCGGTATTATTGCGGACTGCTGTAAATAAGGAAATTATTGGAAGTTTTAGGTATAATAAATTTTTGGAAGGAAGGCTTTCGCTGCACGAAGAATCCATGTTGTAGTTTTTCTAACAACAACAACGATGCTGTTGGCTTCCTCAGGTCGAAATGAGTCGTCACCAAAAATGACATACGCTGAGATCCAGAAAAACTACAACATGGATAATAAATTTTTCTTAATCTAAACGCTAAAATATCCGAAAATTGGCTCCCATTCACATATCGTATCTCTTATTCTAACGTTTAATTTCATATGGAATATACTTATTGTATTCTTACGGGAAAATGCATTAGCTCGGCTTCAACAATTGTTTCGGTCGTCAAGGGGATTGGTTGTTTACAGCTTCAAAATTTCACAAAATTTCCGCTTATTTTAACCAAATTCTCGCCATTTCCACCCGATAACGGAAACGAACGTGGTCACCGCTTGGTAGAGTTTGCTGAATGAACCAATATGCACATAACAAATACATATTTCAAGAAGAACCCTAAAAGGAAGTGGTCTTGGAGAGGCCCTAACGGAGTAAAAAATGAAATACATTATATATTGGTTAATAAAGTCTATACAGTAACTGACTGTGAAGTCTTGAACAACTTTAGCACTGGAAGTGACCACAGAATCGTAAGATGCAGAATGAAGATTAATCCCCAAATGGAACGCAGGAGGTGATTTCATGCAAGAAACATGAAATAAGCATCAAAAAACTAGAAGAAAACAAGAATAAATATCAGCTGGAGCTAAAAATAGATTCTTAGCACTTCAAGAAGAAGAACTGGAAACCAAGGTCATGCAAGCTGTTGAAAAAGCAGCAGAAGAAGTAGCAAGCTCACCAAGAAGAGCTAAAGATAGAAAGCTAAGTGACAGCACCCGACAAATGATGAAACGACGTAAGGAACTGAAGAATTCAGATACACAAAAGGATAACATCGAATACGTCGAGCTTTGTAAGGCTATCAGAAGAGCAATTAAGGAAGACGTGAGAAAATTCAATGAGAGAATTGTGCAAAAGGCTATAGAAAACATGAAAAGTATGAAGAAGACCAGACAACGCCTACCAATAGGAAGAAAACAGATTTTAGCCATACAGAAGGAAGAAGGCACAAGAACTTGCAACAGACAAGCAATACTAAGGACGGTAGCAGAATACTTTGGCAACCTATACAAGAAGAAAATGCTGAAGAGGAAAACCAAGAAGAAAGCCAAAATTCACAAGATCCCCTCTCTATTCTCTCAGAAGAAGTAATTTCAGCAATAAAGCAGACGAAGAACGGAAAAGCAGGAGGAATAGATGGAGCATTAGCAGAATATTTAAAACTTAGTGGAACAGAAGTTGCACACGTTTTAGCGCAGTTATTCACTAATTGCCTGAAACAAGGAAGAATCCCCCAGGACTGGAATCATGCAAGAATAGTCCTTTCGCACAAGAAAGGAAGCAAGGAAGAGCTGAAGAATTACTACCCCATCCTTACTGTTGTTTACAAAACATTCATGAGGATAATGGTTGAACGGATAAAGATTACTCTATCATCTGCCCAGCCTAGAGAGCAAGCAGGATTCCGGAAGGGCTTCAGTGCTATGGAATCCATCCACACACTATAAGAAATACACTAAGAAATAATCAGTAGAACGAATGAATATGAGATGCCACTAGTACTAGTAGTAGTGCATTGTGGACTATGCTCAGACCTTCGACTCGGTAAGTACCTCCTCTATACTAGAAGCTCTAGGAAAACAAGGAGTAGATGCAGAGTACATCCATCTCCTACGAAGCATTTACAAAAATGCCACAGCCTCAGTAATGCTACACGAAGTTAATGAAGAATTCAAGATTGAGAAGGGAGTTAGACAAGGAGATTGCCTTTCCCCAATTCTTTTCACAGCTGTTCTGGAGGAAGTTTTTAAAACCTTGGACTGGGAGCAGAAAGGTCTGCGGATTAATGGGGAACACATCAGTCATCTGCGCTTTGCAGATGATATAGTACTCTTCGCAACCAACGGAGAAGATATAGCTTCAAGACTTCATGAACTAAACACAGCAGGACAGAAGATAGGACTTAGGATAAATTTAACAAAAACAAAGGTAATGTATAACTCTTTTGCAGTACAAGAAACAATCTAATTGGAAGGGACGCCTCTGGATGTCTGCTCAGAATACACATACCTAGGACAACTAGTAACCACAGGAGAGAACAACAGGATTAACGAAGTTAACAGATGAATTAAACTCGGCTGGAGTGCCTTTGGAAGAAATGCACACATTCTAAAGTCACAAATACCAACGGTCTTGAAGAGGAAGGTCTTCAACCAATGCATTCTACCAGTGTTGACATATGGAAGTGAAACCTGTGTTAAACGCTGCAATCACCCAGCGACTTCAGACAACGCAAAGAAGTATGGAAAGATGTATGCTTGGGATCACAAAAAGAGACGGGGAACGGAACACCTGAGTGAGGATTAAGACAGGAGTGACAGACATAATAGATAAAGTTAGATCTCTGAAATGGATATGGGCAGGCCATGTGGCAAGAAGAAACGACAACCGTTGGACAAGAGCGGTTCTGAACTGGACACCCAGAGATGTGAAGAGACCAAGAAGAAGACCAAAGGACCGATGGAACAGAGACATCATTAAGTACTTAGGTGTAACATGGCAAAGAGAAGCTCAGAGTAGAGAGAATTGGAAAGCGCTTGGGGAGGCCTACATCAGACATCAGATTGAAAATGGCTGATGATGATAAATATATATATATATATATATATATATATATATATATATATACGAGTAAAAGTTGCTTGCATACTGCAAGCTAATTGGTGAAAATTTACAATAAGTTTCCCTTACGGGTGTCATCTTCGAAGCTTATCCAGCAAAATTCTTAAAAATTGCCGCAATGCATTTCGAACGTGAGAATTATTCATCCATCTGGCATCGAACTCACAGTCATATGTAACCTTTCTTCCACTGGTTCTATAGAAAATTACTTCAAACGCAAAGGCTGTGATTTTGAACAGTCTCCTGCATTGAGAAAGGCCTCAAAACAATTTTAAAAAATTTTTGTAAATGACCGCCTGGCGTCGAACACAGGACCCGATTGTAAGAGACAATGGCATACGAATCTTAGATAAGTGCCACTCTAACGTGTTTCAAAGTTTCAATTCAGTATCTTATCAGGAAGGTCCTAAAGTAAGATTCCGTTATTCCCGTTTGAAATGCATGGTGGAATCAGAATGACCCTCTTGCATCAAACCAAGGACCACTAGACGAACGGTGAAATTCGTGAAAGAATTTTTTCAAACGCCTCTGTCGTCACACCGGGTTTTATCTTTCCAGCTTATCGGGAAGGCATGGAAAAAATTTTTTAAAAATTGCAGCAATGCATTTCTTACGGAAGCATTTCGAACCCACCTGGCGTCGAACAAACGGTCATTTGCTAACATTTCTTCCTTTGGCACTATGGAAGACCATCTCATCTGCAAAAACCGTAATTTTGATTGCTCTATCGCATCGAGAACGGTCTCAAAACAGATTGCAAAAATTCGCGTAAAAGACCGCCTAGCGTCGAACTCAGGACCCTTCTGTGAGAGAGAATAGCAAATTAATATTAGATGAGTGCCATTCTCACTAATTCCAAAGTTTCGATTCAATATCTTATCGATAAGGTCCCAAAATAAGATTCCGTTTTCCCCGTTTGAAATGCATGGTGGAATCGGAATGACCCTCTTGCATCGAACCAAGGACCACTAGACGAACGGTGAAATTCATGAAAGAATTTTTTCAAACGCCTCTGTCGCCACACCGGGTTTTATCTTTCCAGCTTATCGGGAAGGCATTGAAAGAAATTGCAGCAATGTATTTCTTATGGAAGAATTTCGGACCCACCTGGAGTCGAACTTAGGGTCATTTGGCAACATTTCTTCCATAAGAACTATAGAAGACTACCTCAGCTTTATCCTCCGAGATTTTGGTTCCTCTATCTTACCGATAAGTGCCTCAAAATAATTTTCAAAAATCCACGCAATGCATTCTTATGGGAAAATTGCGATTTTTGGGAATTTCTGGCATCGAACCCATGATAGCTAGCGTCGAAGTCTGCATTATTCTGGCATCTAGAGTGTAGGGCCAGTACGTCGAAAAAATCTGAAGTCGATGGCGCTTGTGGAACATGGTCAGAATTCGTATCCCCTATATATATATATATATATATCTATATATATATATATAGGTATATCCGGAGAGTTAGCTATATATAATAGATACGAGTAAAAGTTGCTTGCATACTGCAAGCTATCCGTTGAATACCGTATCATACCAAGTACTGCCTCAGTTCAAATTTAAAACTTCGCGCCAAAGACCGCCTGGCGACGAACTAAGAACCCGATCGTGAGAGAAGACAGCAAAATAATATTAGATAAGTGCCATCCTTACTTGTTCCAAAGTTTCGATTCAATATCTTATCGGGAAGGTCCCACGCCTCTGTCACCATTCCGGGTCTTATCTTTCCAGCTTATCGGGAGGCATTTAAAAAGATTTCCGCAATGCATTTCTTATGGAAGAATTTTGCATCCACCTGGCGTCTAACTCACTGTCATTTGGCAACATTTTTTCCATGAGAAGCATAGAAGACTACCTCAGCTTCAACCTCCGAAATTTTGGTTACTCTATCTTAACGCTAAGTGCCTCAAAATAATTTTCAAAAATCCGCGCAATGCATTCTTATGGGAAAATTGCGATTTTTGGGAATTTCTGGCATCGAACCCATGATAGCTAGCGTCGAAGTCTGCATTATTCTGGCATCTAGAGTGTAGGGCCAGTACGTCGAAAAAATCTGACGTCGACGGCGCTTGTGGAATATGGTCAGAATTCGTATCCCCTATATCTATTCTATTATATCTATATATCTATTATATATAGCTAACTCTCCGGATATACCTATATCTATTATATATAGCTAACTCTCCGGATATACCTATATAGATATATAGATATATATATATATATATATAGATATAGGGGATACGAATTCTGACCATGTTCCACAAGCGCCATCGACGTCAGATTTTTTCGACGTACTGGCCCTACACTCTAGACGCCAGAATAATGCAGACATCGACGCTAGCTATCATGGGTTCGATACCAGAAATTCCCAAAAATCGCAATTTTCCCATAAGAATGCATTGCGCGGATTTTTGAAAATTATTTTGAGGCACTTATCGTTAAGATAGAGTAACCAAAATTTCGGAGGTTGAAGTTGAGGTAGTCTTCTATGCTTCTCATGGAAAAAATGTAGCCAAATGACAGTGAGTTCGACGCCAGGTGGATGCAAAATTCTTCCATAAGAAATGCATTGCTGAAATCTTTGAAGATTTTTTTAAATGCCTTCCCGATAAGCTGGAAAGATAAAACCCTGAATGGTGACAGAAGCGTTTAAAAACTTTCTTCCATGAATATCATCGTTCGTCTAGTGGTCCTTGGTTCGATGCAAGAGGGTCATTCCGATTCCTCCATGTATTTCAAATAGGGAAAGCGGAATCTCATTTTGGGACCTTCCCGATAAGATATTGAATCGAAACTTTGGAACAAGTAAGGATGGCACTTATCTAATATTATTTTGCTATCTTCTCTCACAGAAGGGTCCTGAGTTCGACGCTAGGCGGTCTTTTACGCGAATTTTTGCAATCTGTTTTGAGGCCGTTCTCGATGCGATAGAGCAATCAAAATTACGGTGTTTGCAGATGAGATGGTCTTCCATAGTACCAAAGGAAGAAATGTTAGCAAATGACCGTGTGTTCGACGCCAGGTGGGTTCGAAATGCTTCCGTAAGAAATGCATTGCTGAAATCTTGGATGATTTTTTTATAATCCTTCCCGATAAGCTGGAAAGATAAAACCCGGAATGGTGACAGAGGCGTTTGAGAACATTCTTTCATGTTATTCGCCGTTTCTACAGTGGTCCTTGGTTCGATGCAAGAGGGTCATTCTGATTCCACCATGCATTTCAATCGGGAATAACGGAATCTTATTTTAGGACCTTCCTGATAAGATACTGAATTGAAACTTTGAAACACGTTAGAGTGGCACTTATCTAAGATTTGTATGCCATTGTCTCTCACAATCGGGTCCTGTGTTCGACGCCAGGCGGTCATTTACGAAAATTTTTAAAAATTGTTTTGAGGCCTTTCTCAATGCAGGAGACTATTCAAAATCACAGCCTTTGCGATTGAAGTAGTTTTCTATAGAACCAGTGGAAGAAAGGTTACATATGACTGTGAGTTCGATGCCAGATGGATGAATAATTCTCACGTGCGAAATGCATTGCGGCAAGTTTTAAGAATTTTGCTGGATAAGCTTCGAAGATGACACCCGTAAGGGAAACTTATTGTAAATTTTCACCAATTAGCTTGCAGTATGCAAGCAACTTTTACTCGTATATATATATATCTATTATATATAGCTAACTCTCCGGATATACCTATATATATATATATATATATAGATATATATATATAGGGGATACGAATTCTGACCATGTTCCACAAGCGCCATCGACGTCAGATTTTTTCGACGTACTGGCCCTACACTCTAGATGCCAGAATAATGCAGACTTCGACGCTAGCTATCATGGGTTCGATGCCAGAAATTCCCAAAAATCGCAATTTTCCCATAAGAATGCATTGCGCGGATTTTTGAAAATTATTTTGAGGCACTTATCGTTAAGATAGAGTAACCAAAATTTCGGAGGTTGAAGTTGAGGTAGTCTTCTATGCTTCTCATGGAAAAAATGTAGCCAAATGACAGTGAGTTCGACGCCAGGTGGATGCAAAATTCTTCCATAAGAAATGCATTGCGGAAATCTTTTTAAATGCCCTCCCGATAAGCTGGAAAGATAAAACCCGGAATGTTGACAGAGGCGTGGGACCTTCCCGATAAGATATTGAATCGAAACTTTGGAACAAGTAAGGATGGCACTTATCTAATATTATTTTGCTGTCTTCTCTCACGATCGGGTTCTTAGTTCGTCGCCAGGCGGTCTTCGGCGCGAAGTTTTAAATTTGAACTGAGGCAGTACTTGGTATGATACTGTATTCAACGGATAGCTTGCAGTATGCAAGCAACTTTTACTCGTATATATATAGATATATATATATATATAGGGGATACGAATTCTGACCATGTTCCACAAGCGCCGTCGACGTCAGATTTTTTCGACGTACTGGCCCTACACTCTAGATGCCAGAATAATGCAGACATCGACGCTAGCTATCATGGGTTCGATGCCAGAAATTCCCAAAAATCGCAATTTTCCCATAAGAATGCATTGCGCGGATTTTTGAAAAATATTTTGAGGCACTTATCGTTAAGATAGAGTAACCAAAATTTCGGAGGTTGAAGTTGAGGTAGTCTTCTATGCTTCTCATGGAAAAAATGTAGCCAAATGACAGTGAGTTCGACGCCAGGTGGATGCAAAATTCTTCCATAAGAAATGCATTGCGGAAATCTTTTTAAATGCCCTCCCGATAAGCTGGAAAGATAAGACCCGGAATGGTGACAGAGGCGTGGGACCTTCCCGATAAGATATTGAATCGAAACTTTGGAACAAGTAAGGATGACACTTATCTAATATTATTTTGCTGTCTTCTCTCACGATCGGGTTCTTAGTTCGTCGCCAGGCGGTCTTTGGCGCGAAGTTTTAAATTTGAACTGAGGCAGTACTTGGTATGATACTGTATTCAACGGATAGCTTGCAGTATGCAAGCAACTTTTACTCGTATAGTATATATATATAGGTATATCCGGAGAGTTAGCTATATATAATAGATATATATATATATATATATATATATATATATATATATATATATATATATATATATATATATATATATATATATATATATATATATATATATATATATATAAAGCAGGCAAGCTAATCCGTGAATAATTACCAACTGTTTGCAAAAGTATTCCTAAGTTCATCTCTGCGTATATCAAACATATAGAAGTCGCAACTTATCGGACAGTTTCGTGGGAATTTCTTCCAAGAGCCTTATTTTTAACTTCATGCCATCATCATGTCCGAAGAGAAAAGAAGGCTAAAAAGAGGCGAGTTGAGAAGCAGTGAAAACAAAGGAATTCTGAATGTTTCACCTGTTTCCACAAGTTTCTCGGTGATATCGAATTCAGGAAAGAGGCTGTAAAGGTCAATCAGAAAATTAACGACTCTAGACATAGACTTTTGAAAATCGTAACTTAGTGAAAATATGGTCGGTGCGAATGCGATGTAATGAAATAAAAAGCTCTAAATCGTCCCTTTGTATGTCGATTGGGGCATCCCCCAATCCATTCGAGCGGGGTCTCTGGTGGAAATACGACGAAAGAATATAAGTGCTAAAGAGAGAATGATAGCAATTTCAATCGCTCGGTTTCTGAACACTGTTTCTCAAGATTTTTTCCCCTTACAATTCGAAAAGTCATTGAGGACCCCACGGAGTGTTTTCTTAACGTGGGAAATGTTTATCTTATGAAGGCAATCCTCGTTAGAATTCGATATGAAAAGCTGGGAATTCATTTTTGTCGGGACCGAACCCAGGTTTTTTTGTTTAAGGGGTGATAAATTTTACGTTATGGATTAAAAACTATTCTTTCAAAGCGGTCAGATAGCTTGCAACGAAAAACAAAAACGTTATTTTGAGATATTTGCCTAAATTATAACCAATAATCCCTATAAGAGCATTAAGAGGTTTAATTAATTGATATCACCTATTCGAAGTGAAACAGCGTCCAGTGTCCATTTACATTTTGTCCGGGGCGTTATCTGTGCCTACGAATAAAAATATCGGCAAAACACTGTCATTCGATGAACCAGCCATAGGCATAACTTCAATCAAAATTAGATGTCACGTTCAAATACAGACATTAACAGACCAAATTTAAAAACTAACCATTGCCGAGTCGGAAATGTAGGACTGAGATATTTCCATTCATAAAAATCCACTAATTACCTTTAGGAAATAATCAATCTGGAAGAAGATGGATGAGTCCCGATGCATTAACAGAACGTCGAATGAAGAAAATAAACCCTTTTCGCTCCGGTCTCGCTACCGGAGTATCATCATTAGGTGAAGAATATATTTCTTTCTTTACCTGAAGAGGTAGCGAAACCAGTCGTTAGTAAATAGTAGTGTGGAAAGTTCACAAATGTTTCTCTTTAATTTACTCATTTGATAGCTTTCCTCAAGGTAACGCCGCGCCGCAACGCCTAGATTTCACAGCAACGTCGAAATTGTTACACTAGCAAACTGCAAATTACGACAAGAATTCGTGAAATATTCTGAATTTTTTGCCTCGTACAAAATGCTCATAAATTTAGGTAATGTACTTACGGCCTGAGCTCTTGGATACCGAGGGATCGCAACACAGTCGGCAGGGAAGGAAGACTGTAACACAAGGATAGCTCGATTCGAGGAAAGTAAAGAACATAAACCAGGCAGGTCTCCTCTCTCGTAGTAAGGCCACCCAATGTGATGGTAGTACGCTCCATGCTGTTGTAAACGCATTCACTTATCAGATGGTCACCCTATGATAAAGAAAACAATAGTAGAGAAAATCAGCGTTTCCTTCATGAAAAGAAGTGATATGCAATGTAATTAGAAACCCCATTCTTTACATTGGGTATATCATGCTTGTCATGATCGAGTAATGTGCTAATGTCTTTGACCAACAAAAGAAATAATAACCTCGATGCTTAGCATAATTACGTATTAAAACCTTTGATTTGCAAAATAACTTCGTTTATTCGACAGGAATTAAAACAAAAGCGCTACGTTTCATATGCAGTGATGCTTGAGATTATTGCGCAAGCTCTGAACCAGTACCAAAGGCAAAAATGAAAATGCAAAGGCAACAGGTAATCCCAAAGAATCCATAAATCCCTAAGAAAAATTGGTGCAAAAACAAAATTCACGCAAAAGTATGAATGTAAGTAAAACAAAAACATCAAATTAGCTACGATGACAAGAAAAATTTTTATCCAAATTGCCGATAAACAAATCAGAGGAAAAAGATTATCGACGCGTATATTTGTCTAAAGACTTTCGGAAATCATAAGCACCACACAGATATTTAATCTTTTTAATGGAATAACACGGCTGAAACTGAATGAGGGGGAAATTCCGTGTAGGAGGTAAATGTTAAATAAATGGCATTTCTAAACAGAGGCTCCGGATAAAATAATTATTTATAATAAAAAGTCCTCTTTTTGGGGGGAGGAAGACGGTCCACGACATGTATATCTTCTCTTTGAAAATGGTTGTCATATCTCGACACTTATGGCGCTATACTAAAGAAGTGCGAAGGAGGAGTTTGAAAAGTGTAAACTGTTAGGAAATCTATTTGAAGGCTCACCGGGTATATTTTCACTGGAGTCCGAAGTCTTCTGTATTCCTGGTAGCTGAAATCATAGTTGTTATCTTCTGAGATAGGAGGAAACTCTTCTCCATTTCGAATCATACGGAATCGAACTTTTCTTCCTGAAATGAGGAAATGTAAAATTCCTTCAGAAAAGTTTACATGATTAGGTATCTAAAATTCAGTGACTAATATTACAATATAGAAAATGTTCTCTAAATCTTATTTCTCTAAATAACGGAAAAGTACCATACGATTGCAGATGAGCAAATGTTATTCCAATATACGTATAAGGGGGGATCTCGTTCAGACGTAAATAATTATAGGCCGATAAGTCTAACTAGTGTGGCATATAAGCAAATGGATAAACTGTTAGCAAATAGCATAAAAAAGTTTCTGGAAAGCAAAGAATTGGCTAAATGGCTCACAGCATGGTTTTCGTAAGGAATATTCGTATGACTCTCAACTTGCAGCGTTCGCGCAGGATTTAGCGGAATCGATGGATAGAGAAAAGAAGACTGATGCTATAGTAAATTTCTAATAAGAAAGATATCGTAAATGGGAATTGATGAAATAGTAGTTCGATGGATTGGGGAATTCTTGTATCAACGATCGCGAAGAGATAAAGTCGGTAACTACTCATCTAATTGTAAGGAAGAGAAGATAACGTCAGGTGTTCCGTAAGGAAGTATTCTAGGAGTTTTGTTGTTTTTGATTTTCATAAATGACCTAACAGCAAATATTAAATATTAAATAAAAGTAAAATTAGGCATTTTGAAGACGACTGCCTAATTTACGATGAAACGAATAACTTAAACGATTGTCGCCTCTGACGAGCGGGTTTAGATGAAATTAAATTAAATTTAGTTTTGATGGAATAGAAAAAGATGTTCGTTAATGTAGGTAAAAACAAACTGACAGGTCTTAGCAGAAATAGAAACATCTTAAACTGGGAATATGTTATATGTAATCAGGTTCTGATGGAAAGCAATGACTGCAAATACCTAGGGGAAACCTTCGCAAAAGATTTACAATAGGGGCCGCATATTAGCAGCACAGTAAACAAAGTATATAGGGCGTTGCATTTCATTATGAGGGTATTAGGAGAAGGTAGCTCGAGCTCCAAGGAATTAGCGTACAATTCTTAGAATACGGTGCAACAGTATGTGATCCACGACAGATAGGACATACAAATGAAATCGAAATGGTTCAGAGAACGGC
The DNA here is from genome assembly GCA_036926295.1 of Pachydiplax longipennis. Lineage (NCBI taxonomy): Eukaryota > Metazoa > Arthropoda > Insecta > Odonata > Libellulidae > Pachydiplax > Pachydiplax longipennis. The sequence continues at coordinate 1,169,084 of JAVFKF010000028.1, read as the reverse complement.
AGCGCGATATGTTCACAGGAATTTTAAATGGACTGCAAGCGTCACAGAAATGCTAGAAGTATTGGGGTGGAACTCGTTAGAATCGAGAAGGAATTTATGTAGTTTAGGAAATCTGTATGAAGCGTACCGTGGGGAGCCGGCATGGCTAGATATCAGTGATAGATTAAAAAAGCCAACTTACTACGGCAGAAGAGACCACAGGTTTAAATCGAACCCCTGTCTCAGAGGACAGATGTAGGAAAATATTCGTTTTATAATCGCAGTATAGAGCAGTTGAACGCGTTGCCTGCGAATATCCATTCCCTCCTCGTGCGCAAACTTTTAAGGCAAAGTTGAGGAAGATACCCCGCGGAAAAATGTTTATAAAACGTGTTAAAAGTGAAAGTGACAAAAGTGTGCTATGGGGAGATAATGTAAGAATGTTTTAAACATACTGTTGTATACTAGCGGACTTGGTTTCTAAGTAACTTAAGGGTACTGGTTCTCATTTGTTAGGCAATGATTGATTTTTGGCGGGACAATTGGTATTCGTAATTATGTGATTGCTGGTAGTGTGTTGTGTTAGCAGGGGGTTTTAGGATGTAGTTGTGCTCTTATGAATGCTGGCTATAGTTTTGGATAGAAAGCACGGTTTGTTTGGGTTTGAGGTAGAGTACAGTTTGTAATCTTATGTTTGTTATTTTGGATGAGGTTTGATCATTGATGAGACTGTGTGTATATTAGGTTTGTTGTTGCCACCGGACTGTTGTCCAATTGCAACAATAATATTAATAATAATAATGTTTAAAATGAAGATAAAGAGAATGTTACTTAGACATACCAATAATTAAAATTACTATCCACTCAAAATTGGTATTTTCACATAATTTAAAACATATTGGACGTATCAATCGTTGTTTTCACAGCGAAATCTTCTCCATACGGTAAAGTTATACTTGGCGGCTAAAGCAGTCGTATCAAAGTTTTTAATTCCAATTGACCGCATTAGCTCGTGAATAAACTTCGCAGATAATGTAGGGTAAACCGGGGCAATTTTGGCACAGGTGCGAGTTAACACAATGTCTATAGTTCACATATCGTTGATCTGAGTTTCTGCCGAGTCAGAAGAAGCACCTAAATCCTCATTTACACTCATCTAAGTTTAACGTCTTTTGCCAGAGTTATCGGTGAAAATCGCAACTTTTTAGATTTTTCTTCAAGTGAGTACATTTACATATAGACCCTGCAAACCGCCACTAGCGCATGGCAGGGGAGTAAATCTATACACCGATGTATTGGCGTAAATAGTATCTCTACCATTAAATCATCACAAATGTTCATGATATATTCTTTACATTGTTCTTTTGTGGTAAATTTTAGCTGTCATATTGATTGCTTACCTAATAATAAAGTTCATAGGTCGAATTGCAACGAAAATAGGTTTACACTCTGCCATTGTAAAAAGCGTCACCAAAAAGAGGAAAGTAGAAAAATGAGACAAAGTGTGATTCTAACACACTCTCTCGTGTGAAATACTGTAAAAGGGCAGGATAAGTTGAAAAATTGAAAGATCCAACCAGTTCTGCCAAGAACAAGTCGTAAATATAATAATAGGAAAACCTACTAGAAAACTTCCAGGACCTTACAAAATAAAAGGAAAATACAACAATAACCCAAGCCTTAAAAAAAATTAGAAAGTCATGAACATGTAAGAAAACCAAAAATGGACGAAACGTTTGGTTCTGATTATGAACATGACGATGAAAATTGTGTGTATTCACAGTTGAGACGGGAGAAAATGTCAAAACAACAGTTCAATGTAGAACCCAGGGTAGACAGTGCACTCAGAGTAAGAGATGTGCAAACGACTGCTGCATTAAAAAAGGTGATTCGGTATATTATATTTGCATAAATTGTGAGGACTCGTCCTGTCTTTTTATTTTCATTTCAGTTTGAATTTTTATATGATTTCAATTTTTTATATATCTTTTTAATATAAATAATATTGTGGCAAATATGACATATTTTATTTACATTAGGCCTTAAATTTAATAATTTTTAAGGCGTGTAAACGTACTCCCGGCAAGGTGTAATCGTTCTCCGTTTTTGGGGCATGTTTACACAGGCGACATAACCGAAAAAAAGTCAATTAAAAAAGTATGATTATTTAAGGTGCATTAAAATTAAATTCCACACAAAAGCTTAAAGTTCAACTGATGAATGAGTATGAGAAACGAGTAAATTAGAGAAATAATTAAGAATAGGAAAATAATATTTGAAAACCGTGTAAACCAGCCCCAGTCTATACTACTCATTTATATATGACAATATTTTTTACACTGAAAATATTTGATTTCGTAGTATTAATACAAACATACTTAAAGAGTTGAGTTTAAGGAAATTACCACATTTTAATTATTAAGGGAAGTGCAATAATACCCACACTCAGCTGAAAACGGTTTTTTTTTCTTCAGTAAGCAGGCTTATGACAGAAATGTGCATAGACCTTTTCTGAAATGATTATCTGATTGCCGAAGCTAAATTTCTCAAAGGACCGTATGAATGATATTCTTCCTTGTACTTCCGAAGTATACGTGGTGATTATTACGTTATCTGCATTGTTTGCACGATCAGCAAAATTGAAAATAGAAATCTTCGAAAAGCAAATCGAGTTTCTGCTGTAAAGTAAGTATCCAAGGAGAAAATATTTTCTCAGTCTTATCAAATAGTCTTAGCTACGTTTGCACGAGAAGCGACTGATACGTCTACTTACTGTTTTCACGTATATTTTTCATTTACTTTCGGAGGAAATAAGCTGTTAGCACATTGGCCTCTCCTTCTATTGGATGCAATTGGATTTTCTCCCCGTCCACCCACGGCGCGAAGAAAGTTGAAAAAAATCAGTAATCCGGACTTCAATACGTGAATCATTTGTGAGATACAAAATTCAAATTTATGCATTTTACGACTTTCAGCAAGTACTCAATTGGATTTTGTGGATTCACGAAGCTTTTTTTCTGATTCGGATTTGGTATCGGTAGTCGAATTTGGAATGGTAGTCAAGAAATCAAGGCATTTTTACATAGAGCGACCAGCAATCCGAAATTGGGTAGCGTAAATAATGGAATCATACGGCTATCTAGAAAAACTATACCCTGTTATGAGAATTGAAGAGTATTATCATATCTCGAGTAAGACAATTTTATTCCAATGTAGAATTGATAGATTATAATTTTTCCATATATTATATGGTTATATATCCAATAATATTTTTCATTTTTCCATTAGCATAGGATGTAGAAAAAGGTAACTTTAACTTTCGTTTCAAAATCTTTCAGGGCTGTTCCAGCTACAGAGTTATGAGCGATGCTGAATTATGCCCTTACCGAAAAGTCACACCTCTATAACACTTATGCGGGATAACTGTTCGAACACTGAAAATAAGAGACCGCCATCAAAAAATCGAATTTTATTTTCGAGACAACCTTATGAAAGTGAACTACGCGCTGTTAACCAAACTTACAAATGGCCGCCACAATTTAAATACTCGGGTGCATTGAGGAAATGAAGGGCAAAATATCGCACTCATATCTACAATTTTTTGAATGAAAATGAGAAGTCAATGTTGATTAGAGGATCCATTTCTCAAATATAACGGAATCTAACGCATAATATTTGGAAATAGCAGCTCATTCTAATTAATTTACAAGTCGTAAGTTCGGATGAAAATAATTTTCGCTCTAAGTACGATCGTTTAGATTTTCCAACCGAGCAGTTCTTACTGGCCACCTTCACAGTTCCTCTAGAATTGAAATATTTTCGTTTTTTCTTTCACGAAAGCTACACGTGCATTGAAATAACTGATCAGTAGATGAGGAAAAACATGTAAGATAATTTAACTATAATTCAAGCCTCATCTTGGTAATGGTTTCCACAGCGGTTGGCTAATGCGGTACACTCACTTGCTCCTAATGACTTCCGTCATCCGCGCTCTCATTGAATAACTGATTATTTACGGAAAATTCGTTCAATTTAATTGCATACGAGGCACAAAACACAACAATTAAACGAATTTCCTCTGCTTATGCATCAACTTATTTCGAAAGTAAGGCATTCTGAATGTGACTTGACTATCGTGCAACGCTTTAATGGATTCAATGCTCATGAACGGGATTTCCTTTTCCAGCGATGCTCTGAGCTCAGAAACGAAAAGCCATTACAGAGGAGATAAAACATTGCTATTGATGGCGTGAAAGCGAATCAATCTTATCTTTGTATTCAGAGGTCAAAATTACGAAATCCTAAGGAAGGTAGTTTAAATATACTTAAACCATTAAGACCGTTATTTTTCGTAGTAAACTAATGTTTGACGTGTGTGAAGAGAGACTGAGATATGTTTGAGCTTTGTCAGCATATTACCAAGAAAACTTGCGCGGACAAACAAGGATTAGCGCGTGTATTGACATAGATGACAAAATGATATGAGAAACAAATGGTTTGTCTGGATTAGCCAATACGAAGTTCCTTGGAAGAAGGAGATCTTAAATTATGAGATTCGCTGCGGCATTTTCCAAATCGTGGAAAGATGTAATAATAAAACTTCTAATTTCAAATCGGATTTATAACTAAGCATCACAGATTTAAATTACAAATGTAATTAATAACAGCGTCTTCGAAAAATTTATAGATAATTTAGAATTAAAATCAACCTACGATGTCAAAGTATAGAACGTCAAATATTGCAAAGCTCTTTGAACTGTTTCGGGAAGAGGGCATTTTTCATCGCAATACTTAACTTTACAGTAATTGCCTTACTTTGATTATTACTCTGACGTAATCGAATAATAAGATTACCTGGCCGGAACATTAGTAACCTGATTCTCACCGATTAGCACCTTTAGATTCATCGCAGAGTAAAATGTGTTAACCTCCAAAAGAATAGAAATAATTCCGGTTAAAGATAAATATATATATGCTTTGTACATTAAAGGTTAATGGTACGAGCGTCCTCGAATGGCTAAGATTTCGTCGATATCATCTTCGATATTATTATCAATATTAAATAGACATTTCTTACCAATCAGATGAGTGTGAAGGTTGACGGCGAAGATGTTCACTCCTGAGGGTGGAATAGCATGTTTAGTGCATTCACTAATGCAATGACCTTCGGAAACAACAGCTGGCTGTCCTGGAGGGATTATATGCTTCCAGTTAGGGTCCAAACCAACAGACAATACTCCGGCATCATGACGCCTTAGTATCGGAGTGTGATATATTCGTATTCCAGATGAGTCAACGATACCGGAATCTTGAGCAGGATTGTTGTAGTGAGTCTCCATCATGTAGTACAATGGACCAGTGTGAGGATCCAGAGGATATCCAGCATCCTCAGGGAAAGTGAAACCCTGGAAAACAAATAAGTACGATTCAATACGCACGATTATCATTATGCGAGCTCAATTATGCACTTTCTTGATAGCAACTCGTCAGAGCTAGCACGGCTTCCGTAAAGGCAATTCATGTGATACCCAGTTAGACTTTTTCATGAATGTCGTATTTAAGGTAGCAGAGTTAAATCAGACGCAGCTTTTCTAGATTTCAAGAAAGCCTTTGATACAGTTTCCCATGAAAAGCTTATTCAAAACTAAAATTCCTACGTGATCGACGGAAAAGTGGTCAGATGGACAAAATATTTTCTAAAAAACGGATCACAGAGAGTTGCGTAAGACGAAATTTTATCCAAAGAATTTAGAATCACATCATTTGTTCAGAAAGGAAGTGTCCTAGGTCCGATTTTGTTCCTTATCTATATTAATCACCTAGTGCATAGTATAAAGAGCAAAGTTAGATTGTTTGCCGATGATATCCTCACATTTAGAAAGAATTCGTCAGAAGATAATATCAGTATATTATAGAACGACCTTGACGTTATATCAGGATGGTGTAAATATTTGCAACTTGAGTTAAATATAGAATATAGAAAACTTACGAACAATTTTCGTCCGATTATTGGATTTTTTCAAACTCAGAGGCATTACAGCAGTGATCCATATACATACTCCATATGAGTTGCAATCGTTGTCTCATTTCCTCTCCGCGTCCGATCATGCGTTTTACGAATCCGATTTCTTTACCAAAAATTTAACATGATTGGAGCGAGTTGTGCAAATCCCATTCAAATTACGAGGCGATGAAAAATGAAAGAAGAGAAAACCGTTGAGGGTCCAAACCGGGGTCAATTGATGAGGCGGTCCCCCCAATTTACTTATTCTCACAAAACAAAGAAGACGTTTTTCTCTTCTCTCGTTTCAAGATCCATTGAGAGGCGATGTGGACATTAACATTTGCATCAAAATGTTGATTTTCGTCCACTTCTCTTTCCTTCAGTTTCTAGAAGTGAATATCTTGGTTGCAATGGGGTTCTTTCTAGAAGTGAATATCTTGGTTGCAATGGGGTTCCTTTGAATCTATCGCTTGACTAAGTTTACAAACCAACTGGACTGTGCGGGGAAACATACGATCAAATGTTGCTATCAAAAGTAATCCGACTGATGTGAAGTTTTTCTAGATGACGGGGGTAATAATCAAGAGATTTATCTTTAAAATATGATATAGTTCTATAAAATAAATTTACCAAAGTGGTAATACGCAGAATACAATTTTCAATATTTAAATGAATATTCAATATTTAAATTTTCCCCGGAGTTTTTCACTTTAGATTTTTTAAAGACATTTTATTTCGCCAAGCCCGCCATGGCATCACTTGATTCTTTTAATTACAAATTTTTCATAGAATGAGTTTAGTTTTTTCTTTTTTATCAATACGGATAGATTTTAAGATTCCTTACCTATGGAAAGATACAACTGACAGTGACAAGATAAACGACGCTGGAAATTTTAAGAGATTTATTTATTTCGCTATGAAAATGCGTACGAAAATTATTTTTTAAGAATATTTTCGGTGGAATAAAGAATGAATATCATTGATAGGAAGCATAATACGTATGTTATTTGTATTTTGAATACGTGCTATACAGTTTATTATTATAATCATAATGTTATTAAATATTCGATGATGATTATGGAAAACGTATAAGTCGAGGAAATTATGCTTACTTGCTCCGAAAACTTGGGGAAGTTAGTTCATCCAAAGAAAAACGAATCATATTAAATAAATGTTCGAATGTTTTCTCTAACGTTAAAAATTCATTGCCATCGTATGATGATAATGTTTGTGATTCATCGATGGGCGCTCGAATGCAGCGAACACTTACAATTAGTAAAATATTCCTTAATTAGCTTCTTTATTAATCCATCATACAGCAAAGTACCATTCATCAAAAAGCATCACTACCAAGTATCATATGATATCGCTCAAGAAGAATCACATGTTTCGGACGTATTCTAATACAGGAAGTATCGCGATACATCGCCTGGGCTTGATACTTCAAAAAATTAACGTGTAAGAGGTTCGAAAAACTGAAATTCTGAAAACTGAAAGGGGTTAAATGCTTAATGATTCACTAAGCATTTACCCCATATTTATCGGCACATCGGCGAATGAAGAGTTTTCGAAGAAGATAAGATTTGGGGGAATATATCTTCTGCAGCAATAGATCCCCTTCTGATGTGTTATTCAACCAAAATCGGATCAGAAAAAGTTCTCCGCACTAAGTTGGAGCAGTAAGATTACTCGGTCGAGGCTCGGTTTTCGATCCAGTACAAGTTACAGTTACGGTTTGGGTCAAATGTTTCACTGTTAAGACCCCCAATCCGGTTAAAGTATCGTTCAAGGGGTTTATCTATTGATGTCCGGTTCGATGTCTTAATGGGATCCGTCATAAAGTTGAACCCTAGTTGCACGAAGGTTCTAATTATTCTGGAAGGTGATCCCACTACTTCCTGACTACTCTCGTGGGGAGGGGATTTCTAAATGGTAGCGGATAAATCACCTAAAAGAAAAAGCGTTCTCATGTCCAACTTCTTCTTGAGGTCATCTCATTTGATTTTCTAAATCGCATTCTCCTTTTGCTGGAGTCAGTCTCTTCGGCGACCTTTTGCGAAGCCGGTTATTGAATTGAAAGTGAATACACAGAAAACCTCTTTGTTGATGGCGGATTTGGTGCCTCGCTTTTGTCAAACCAGTTTGCCTTGGTCCGACGTCGTAGCAAAAACCGGATCGCCATCCTTACACGTCATTCTTTTATGCGTCGGTGGTTTGAATACGTGAAATAAATTCAATGAAATACTCCCAATCCACCGGCGTTGGTATTTCCATCCGTTGTTCCTTGGTCGGACTCAGGATTTTCATTATCATCGACGCCGACGCTTGAACCCTCTTGAGTAAACTCAAAACTATCGACTCATTTCCTCGAAAGATTGCGATAATCACGCCTCAATTTCGAGCCCAAACAAAATTTCGACGATGAGCTACATCTCAAAGATTCATTTTCATTATGTATTACAAATGAAAAATATGCATGGATGATTCTCACGGAATATCATGAAACCAAATTCCTTTTGAGAAAATGTGTTACGAGTGTAAATATCAATCTCGACAGTAAAGACTATTAATTGGGTCCTCTTTTAGTTAAGTGCTTCACGGAAAGTTACCGGTTGTGAGTATTGAATGGAGAAAATTACAAAATTCAGCCACCCATTTTTGTACTATATCCACAGCATTCGAGGATGAATAAAGATCGGAAGATAACGAATGAGATATCAGGGAAATTCTTCGTAATAATGTCCTTAATTATACTATATATATAACTGCCCGTATAAAAACTTCCTTTCGTTCGCTCGTTGCCGAATTAATTAGTTTTCATTCATCTCTCTTATCAAAAACAGGCCGATGTAATGATACTTCTAAAGTATATGCCGCGAAATAATTTTCAACATGTAACAATGCGTGTTCACAAACACCTGAGCTCTTCAAGTGGATTCAAATTCGGAAAAAAGAAACACGCAGCGCTAGAAATATCGGGGAAGATTTTACGTTTTTGTTTAAAGAGGAAATTTGGGAGAAAAACAAAGTTTTATTTTACATTAATCGATCGTTTTTGCGAAAATAAAATTTTAGCATTATATTGTTCAATACCTCAATAATATATATTATATATATATATTATTGAGGTTATATATATATATATATATATATATATATATATATATATATATATATATATATATATATATATATATATATATATATATATATATATATATATATATATTATATATATATATATTATATATATCTCGAAAATTGTCCGAAAAAGTGTACATTTTTGCTATATATAAGAAAAACTCATTTTTGAAAGAGGTAATTGCAACCAGTTAAATTGTTGTAGGTCATTGCATCGTTGTTTTTTCCAAAATTATTTTTTTAAACCCTCCACATACCAGCAAACTTGAACGTTTATCCGAAAAATCCGAGACTGCCCATTTCTGTGAAAATTGTTCAAGTTTGATGTATCTTTTTAAGGCGTTAGGATATCGAAAAACGACATACGGAAACATAACTATGCCAAGTTTCAAAACCCGCACTCAAAAAAGGCCATTTTTTGGCCTCTTGGCCAGCTTTTTTTCGATTCTAGCCCATTGTGCGCTGGTTAAAATTTATTTTCAGGGTAAACAGTCAATCCGGAGAAATCGGGATTATAGAAAGTCTCGATACAGTTACCAGCCGATAGGCAGCAGGAAAATTTACTCCTACCTGGGGCTGCACTTACCCTTAAGTTTAATCGCAATGATGGCTTCGTGCGCAACAACTGAAAACACCTACTCATAGTTTTTAGTCATCTCCCTTGAGTGATATATCTTCGCGATGCCATGTTTTATACTAAATTATATACAAAATTATTTGTGCTACAATGTTTTGAAGAAATCACCAACGATATTTCAAGGGAAGAGGTATTTAAAATGATACAACAATATTCACTTTTAGCGAGAAGGAAATAGAGTAACTTGTGCATTAAAGTTTGTATGGAAAGAACCACTATAAAATAATTAAGTAACAAAGTTATTCTATTTTATCAAAACGGCAAGTCATAACTATAACTGCTGTACATTCACCTATCTGTAGATGTTCAGTATGGTGGGCACATATATTAATACATTCTCATCTTCTTTTGTTATGACGATTCATAAAAGCCTATAATATAAATTTTAATATTATATCTTGGTGTTGCCAAGAGCTACGTATATAAAGATAGTTGACACATGTATATTCCCTTGGTTAAGACATTAGTTTGTTATTTAATGATAATACTATGCTTCAAATATATTTTATAGTGAAAAGAATGTAACGATTTTACAATGATTGGCATTGAGTGTCAATGACTGTCAGAATTTTATTTGTAAAACTCAGATGTTGACATACCCACAATTTCATGAAAAATCAGAGTGCTCAAAGCAATTCCAACTCATAAGGAGCAATCTTAAAAGAAAAACATTGCATAAACTTCATCGAAACCAAATAGTTATCATTGAACAGAAATAAGAAGTTGTGAACTAAGTTGATTAAACCTTAATATAAGAAACTGTCTGCTATCCTAACTGATTGTTATTACCACAAGAAAGAATTTGAGAGCTCCAAAAACTATTAGAATGCTAACCACTGTATACATGGCACCATTTTACATGTAAACTCTTCGCTGAATTTGCAGAGCTGAGAAGACAAATAGAATTTGAGAAGTGCTTTCTAAAATAATCACTGGTAACATAATCAAGAACTGAATCTGGATTTTTTGCTCGGTTTGTACTGCTATATACTACTATGCCAGTAGGTATCTCTTGGGGCGCATGAAAACGTTCTTAAAGACTGCAACTGTAACAATAACAACGTTTTTGATGCCCTGCCATCATAATTTCAGAAAGCCATTGTTACTTATAGCATATAAACATGTATGCATGAGAATGATGAACTACGCAGTAAACGAAGAGAAGTGAAAAAGAATGTCATGTCAAGCAAATATCGATGGACAGAAAAATACAATTTCGGAAATGGCACTTTTCCAGGGAAAAGTTTAACGCTGAGCTATTTTTATGGTACTCATTGCGATATGTTTCCGTAGAAAAATTTCGAATTTTCTCCGTGAATATAAAGGTAAGGAATGACATCGGAAACGAAAGAGAAATACGCGAATTTTGGAAATTCCCCATCGAAATATCAACTGAATAAGTACACATTCATGAGATAGGGTGAGACATAAAATTTGCTTCCGGTATGTGAGTAGTCTGCAGAAAGAGGAAATCGCATTAAAAAGGGTTCAGATTAATGGTGAAACAGATAAATCGGATGATGTAAATATTTGCCGAGATTTCGTTGGATTTATGAATGAAATAGGGAATATTATCATTTCCATAGCGTTCGAGGAAATTATATAAAAATTTTAATTGTGATGTGAAAGCGAATCTTCATTCCAGAATGATATTCGATAAAAGGGCAGAAAGTGCTCTACGAAGAGATACAAATTCAAAAAGACAAAATGGGAGAAATTTTGCACCCCCTTGGTGGTGAACTCAGGCTCATTTAGTAACTTCTATTTAATTGCTACGATAGGGAACAGGTCATCTCTTACCTCCGTGATTTTGATCCCTTTATCTTACCGAAAAGTGCCTTAAAATAATTTTCGAAAATGCACGCACTGCATTCTTATAGGAAAATTCCGATTTTTGGGACTTTCTGGTATGGAACCCATGATAGCTAGCGTCGAAATCTGAATTATGGTGGAGTCTACAGGGTGGGGCAAGTACGTCATAAATATTTCACGTCAGTGGCACTTGTGTAACATGGTTAGAGATTGTATCTCCTATATATTGGTATATCCGGAGAGGCGTCTATATATAATAGATATATGAGTAGAAGTTGCTAGCATATTGAAAGCTAATCGGTAAATATTATAAAGAATACCCGATTACTTTTCATATGCCTACAACTGAATCCCCTGTTTACCGACGTATTTAACAAAGTGTATCATTTAATCGTCCTTATGTAAAACCCAAGACCATTTCGAAGGTTTTGTTGCATATCAAGTTACGGAAATCAGACCTCTAACCATTAGAAAAATTTCAATTCCATATCGTTATAGAAATCTCGATATCATATCGAGAAGGTCCCCAAACGAAATTCCGCACTATGACTGCTGTTTACATGCCGGGTTACGGACGTTTATCTTCTAGGGAAATGCCTCATAAAAAATAGAATTTCCCACCGCACATATCTAATGGGAGCATTAAGATCGCCTGGTATCGAACCCGGAACCATTTTGAAGGATACATTTTTAATTAAGTTTCGGAAAGGACCTCTCTAACCATATACAGAATTTTAAGTTCATATCATATCGAGGAGGTCATCAAACGTATTTCCGTATTCCCCTTTTGGTAGTATGGCAGAAATTCGGGGTCCTGGAATCGAACCAAGGAACATTATGATGTAAGAAGAGGCTTACTAGCCTCAATCTCGCCCTCTAATAAAGTCGTTTATTATTATTATTATTATTATGGAAAAATTATTATATTTTCAAAACATAATCATGACAACTGATCACATGCCGAAATAAAAATTTCTGTTATCTCGGGAAACGCCTTTACAAGGTGTTCCCCACCATACATATTATATGGGAGAATTAATACCGCCTGGTATCGAACCCAGAACATTTTTCGAAGCATATTAATATTAGATATTAACAGCCCCGACCGGCATCAAAGTTTCAGTTCGATATCATATCGGGAAGATTCCGTTTCTCCCGAAAATGCACATGACGATGAGCATTGGACCCCCCGTGAAGATGGAAGCGTAGCTTCCGAAATGCACATCGGGATTCTGAATAACTAGTGACCGCCTGGGCGATTATCCTTTTGCCCTCGACGGTTGCCGCTGTCGGCGCTTGGAGAACCTTTGTCTCTTAGTTCATTGAACGCCGAGTTCCTTTTTCTTTCTTTCAAGTCTTAATTTGCCAATAAATAGTCTCTTGTAAATACTACTTATACATAGGACTAATAACTCTTTCAAGAGATGACGGATGTGAAACTTTAATATCATAAATTTATAATGATTTTAAACTTTCTCCTTCTGCCAATTATGATCTTTTAGGATGTAGGAAATATAAAATATCACATAAGATACCTTCATTGTAATTTTAATCAAAAATCCATATTTTCAGGGTAAAGCCAGAAGACCTTGGAAGAATCTAATTTCAAAGTAAGCTTTTTCAAAAGGGAAAGTGTAAAATTTCATGATTCAACTCTTCTACATTATTGACAAAGCTTTTCCTCTCCTCTTTTCAAATCTTTATCTATCCAAGAACCATACTTTGACTCTCCTCAATAGTAGGCTGTTACTTTGGTTAACTGGAAAGTTTTGTAGATGCTACTCAACGCTAGGACTAACTTAAGTATACATACTTTTCTTAAATTTCAAACTAAAAAATATTTAATGTACCTTTTCGAACAAGGACTAATCACTTACATTGACTTCATTGAACAGATAATTTCAAGTGTAAGTATGGAAAATTCCATATTGGGGACACTAGAGCATTCTATATTACGTCATAATGCAATATTTCTATTTTTTAAGATTTGGGCTGATTGTGAGTTTGCACACTATATTTTCTACGATAAAACACAGGACATTCTAATCTTATTAACAGTTTATTATACTTTACAATACACACATTGCCTTTGATGTATGATAATAGATTGATAATAGCTGACCAACAACTCGTGAAGACACAATGACAACTCGAACGAAGACTCATTCCTTAGAAACGAGCTGACAATCAGCAGGTCTCACCTCATACTGTAGAATTCCACATCAGGAGTACAATTTATATTATAGGAACCCGCAAATAATTTGAATCAATATAAATAATGAGAAACAAGTTTTATTTTGCTAACACGAATTACAATTTCAAAATATTTCACAAGATACTGAAAGCCTCTTAGAAGGCAACGGTAATATTTGAAGTGATTTTGAAGGAGAAAGAGGTATGAAAAGGAATCCTCTTTTGGGGAAAAGCGACCTCCATAAGCAAGTCCGTTTACACGAACCTCACTGCAATACCCTTAACATGGAGTTCAAATTTATTAAGGAATACTTTCGAAATCATCCTCTGAGGAAATTAAGATGTGGGATTCAAACGTCATGAAGACACATGACAGCTTCCTCGGGTTCGAAGGATTTATCACTCATTCGGAGAATTTGGCATCGCGTTGATTTGGCCGAGCGTGTGGAATTTCATGCAAATGCAACGGCTCCATCGAGAAGTTACTTACCTCAGATCCGATGGCCCATGCTGCCACCACGTTGTTGCAGTTGTAAAACAGCACAGGAGGGTTGGATTGGTAGCATACGTGTCCCTCGTGCTGAGCGTATCTCTCATATTCGGCATTATTCCCTTGGCACTCGTAAAGAATGACGTGATGCATATACTGACGATTTCCTTCCTGGTGCAGCGGCTCGTACTGCAAAAGAGAAAATGAACACAATGACTCTGAAGGAGTCACACATTCTGGGAAATAATTCATTGTAGTCGAAATTTTGCTAACTGGCTTCTGCTTAAATGTAGGCCCTTCGGATTTTAACTTTGTTTTCAAAACTACAAATATATATTCATTCAGATGCGTGCCTTTGCTGCGATTATACAGGGAATCTAGATTACCTGAAATAATTTAACCGGAGACACTACGATGGAATGTTTTCAAACTACGCTGGTATGTTTTCATCTAACAATACAACAATTGCTCATTACTATAAAACGGTATTAAAGAAGAACTGTAGGTATATTACTGTAATAACTATATTATATACTACCACATGTGCGATACTACAAGTATGATATGCGTTTCATATTAAACGATTAGTTTCTACCATACATTAAAAACGAAATAGCTTCCAAATATTTTAGGTATTGAGGTATTTTTGTTCCGAATTTTTGGATAATAAATATGTATGTAGGATGAACGTATTCAATTTAATTAACGAAGAAAAACCATCAGTTAATGAGATATCTGTAATGACGTAATGTCTCTTTTATTTCTTCCGTTTAAACTCGACGCCGCACAGTGGGCTAGAATCCAAAAAAGAACCGCCAAAAAAACGATAGTGGTGTTTTTGAGATAGGACTTCAAAAATTCGCATGCCCATTCTTGAATAAATTCTGCAATCAACTGTGCAAATATTTACGTAAATTCCAGCACATTTAAATTATACAGGGGTCAATGTTGACCAAATTTTGCGAAAAGCTCCGGTTTTCGATTTTTTGCGAAATTCTTCAACTTCAAGCCGGTGCTGAACCCATATTAAGAAAACTATTGAGTAAGAAATAACACCATGATATAAATCTATCCTTTTTCTTTAATACTGGCCATTTTTAGCGGTCAAAGTTGAATAATTTTATACGTTACATAAAAAATGGTGGACCCTTATTTAGAGCAAATTTTTCCTAAAGCGAACAAAATAGTAAAAATGGACATCGATGGACACGGACAAACTTATACAATACTATTCTTAGATTTTTTCTGAAGAAGAATCTGAAGTAAACTTTTGCGTTCGTTTGCGACGCCGAAAAATAAACCAACTTTTCGAAACTACTGCAAGATTTTCAAGCGCGTGGCGGAATATCCATGACGCTCTCGGTTTTGGGAGGAATCAACACGCTGTGCTTTAAATATTGAATTGAACTTTTTTATAGACGAAGAAATTATAATGTGAATAATTATCCGTTGTCATCACAGCAATAGTGAATTTAGCGACAAAGTAATGTTTCTTGCAAATATTAGGATAAAAATGCTATTTTTGAATTCTTTAATCTCTTATATATTTGCAAAGGTGTTATTTGTGCTTCTTGTATTTAAACTCTCTCTTAGACCCTCAAAGGCAACATAAACAAGCCCACATATCTGGCGTTATTTTGGAGACCGTCGCAGTGCCCTCTGAGTTAAGTTTCTGGAGGGCTCGTTTTATGATACTCAACTACCCTGCTTCGGGAGTTATGGTTACCCTTCGTATAGAATCTACTTTTGTGATTTCTAGTTAGAAATATACCTGAAGTATTAGTTCTAGTTTGGCTGTGAAGAAGGATAGTTGTCATATTGCGCTCTTTCCCTACTTCTCCTATTCTTCAAATCCCCCAGGACGATCCTTGCAGTATTCCGTGTTTCGGTTGTTGAAAAAAGAGAATATACTCGTGTGTGTGTGTGTATAATTATTTCTTGTAAATAATTTCTGTTATATCATTTTTCTTTTTCATTTGAGCATTCACTTTATAAAGGTGATTTTTTTCTATATTTCTCAAAATTTTATGAGTTATAATCACCATTGTTTAAATTAATGTTTCTTAATGAAATGCAGGTTGAAATATGTAATTATGGAATCTTTGCTAAATTTTCAGACATTGGAAATAATCCATTAGTATTATAGTTGATCTTTTCGCACTTCGTAAGCATCCTGTAGATGATCTAATGACTAATCTAGCCATAACTTGTTCAATGCTACGTAATAAAATGATGGAGAGAAGAAATGAACCATTTACTCGTGAAATGAACCGATGGATGGATTTTTGAGTGTTGAAACCGATCTCGGAAGTTGGAGATGAGGTAATATTCTATGATACCAGTGGAAGAAATGTTATCAAATGACCGTGAGTTTGACTCCAGGTGGGTGCAAAATTCTCCCGTATAAAATGCATTGTAGCAATTTTTAAGATTTTTTTTAATGCTTTTCCGATAAGCTGGAAAGATAAAACCCGGGGAATAGAGGCGTTTGAAAACATTCTTTCACGCAGTTCACTGTTTCTTTAATTATCCTTGGTTCGCTGCCAGAGTATCATTTCGATTCTTCCATGCATTTTAAATGGGGATAACAGATTCTTATTTTAGGACCATCCCGATAAGATATTAAATTGAAACTTTGTAACAGGTCAGAATGATACTTATCTAATATTAATATGCTATTGACCCTCACCAACCTGTTCTGAGTTCGAGTCGAGTCTTCTGAGTTCGTCTGAGTCTGAGTCTTTTGCACGAAATATTGAAAACTGTATTGAGGCCTTTCTCGGTGCGATATAGCATTCAAAATCACGGAATTGCAGATGTAGTGGTCTTCTATAGAGCCAGTGAAAAATGTTGCCCGATGAGTGTTGATTCGGCGCCAGCTTGGTGCAAAACTCTCCCCTATACAATGTATTTCGGCGATTTTTAAGAGTTGTTTGGAATGCTTTCGCGATAACATGGAAAGATAAAATCCGGAATGTGAACGAGGGTCATACAAACGTTTCGGAGAGTAATCGGATATTTTGGTAAATTTTAACGATTAGCTTGCAGTAGCAACTTTTACTCGTGAATGAAAATAAATTCGATCAACTTGAAATTTTAAACCATTGGATCATTAGAATATCCTCCGTTGATTAAATTACTTTGCTATAATAATGATGGTATCGTCTTTATTTCACCTAATTTTTGAACTTAGAAGCGCGCTCTAACGATTAAGATATGAATACCTTAATAGATTAATGTAGAAAAGCTATATATGTAGAATTATACACCGATAAAATTTTCTGATGCGATTGAATTAAAGTCACGAAATGAATTCAGAGTCACCAAATTTATCGCTTTCCGTACGGGTGCTTTATTGAATTTAAATCCTGAATCAAGACGTTGTGCAAAAAGAGCAACTTGTCCAACATCGTTATAATGAACTTAGTTATTCCTATTCCAATTCGCGGAAAAAATTTTTAGCATAACCTAAAGAAACGGAAGAAAGAAAGTTTAACTAAATATGACGGTTGATAACTTAGCTATAATAATTAAAACAGCTCACAATAAAATCATCATACTTTCACTTCGCTTCTTTTCCAGTTTTCTCTCATTATTATCTGCTGAGTGAATAATTAGGGAAAGATCACTTAGCAGATATTTTTCTACGTAATTATTTCATTTATTATGAACGAAAATGACGATAAGTTGCAATGAAATCAACGCTTAACATATCATTGTCAATGCTGGAAGTATTTGTAGTTTTCTAATATAAAATTACGTAATTTCGTAGTTTATCATACAAATGTTATTCGTTCTGAAATTATTTTCTCCCTACTTTCTATGTGTTTGTATTACTTGTATTTGCATAATTTATTTGGTTTCGCATGTGTCTACTCCACACTGATGCTATATTTTATGGATTTTTCTCAAGTACTCTCTTGTTTTTCCGCAACGAGGGTTTCTTCTTCGTCGCCCTTAATGTATGAAGATTTTACCACACTCCAATTTCCATTTTTCTCCCATTTTAAAATTTAGTAAAATCTAAAATATGCTATTTAAAGTTTGGTGTAAAAAAGATATATGTATGAAAATGTATTTGGTTTAGAAGATACTATGTTAGCGCATCCAGTCTGCTGGATTCGATACAAAAGAATTAGCGAAGAACACTTTCACTTTCCTTTAGTGAATAAAATAATAAACATGAGGAAATATTTGATACATCGCTTTCGGCAGAACCTGACAAGTCAAATAATACATCTATCTGGCGAAAAGGGCGAAAGACCCTTGCAGTACGTTTCTTACGCCAAAATTTTTGTTTTTACTCGTGATTTGTTGGCGAAAATGAAATTACACAAGGAAAGAGAGCGGAAAGAGTTTTACTTTCACATCCTCATAGATATTTCAAGAGAATGTGGAAAACACATCTTGCCAAGTTATAACTCGAAAAATGAAAGAAAGGAGAGGGAAAAGGAAAATATTGATCTGATTTGAGAAGCTGTGCAAATGACGCAAAGGTCTTCCTGGGTAAAATCTTTCATTTTACTCACCCGAACCATGTGGTGCCTCCTCTTGATTTCCGGCAATTTGAAGATTTTGCACCAGTATAGGGTGTCCTCCGTAGCAGGCAGTAGTACCTGAAAGTTTGCTTTGCATATTTTTACTAAATCTCCGACATATTCTACGAAAATCTATTGAAAACAGAGTTTGAAGAGAGCAAAGGCGAAAAAGATTAAAATATCCGGAATATAACGGAAATTACCGGGATACATCCGGGACATAAACAATTTTTTTATTTCTGCCGTTGTTAGTGATATTAAAATACATTCATTTAACTTCTTTTCGCTTGCTTTTAATGTGAACAAACATTGAGTTTTATCGAGAGAAAGATAAGTATATTGATAATATTTTATGTAAGTAAAGAATTTGGTAATAGAAAGAAGTAACACTGAACCGAACTATAATAAAAATTATTTTTCATTAGCGTAGCGTATTACAGAATACCGAAATTCGGTGTACCGAGAATGCTTTCCAGGACATTTAGAGAATAGATTTACATCCGGGAGAAATCCCAGGACATCAGGACGCCTTGATATAAATAACATGTAAAAGTTAAGAAAAAAGGAAGTACTCGGAATGATTAAATGTTAATATTTCATTAAAAAAACTGTTACATCAGTTCGCAATATGGAAATGGCCTAAACACTTAACGTAGTGCAGTGGAAGATATTCATTGGTATAATACTCAAGATCTCGAAACTTGAGAATTGTCGAGAGCATTGCTGACAGAAATTGGGAGCAACGCATTGCATTACTGATTAATGAAATCAGTAAGGGAAAATATTGGGCATCCGAGGCATGCCATGGATGAAATTTTTTAAACGGTTGAAAAATTTCGAAACGAAAAAAAATTATTTCAGAGAGAGACTAACTAACAAATCCTCCACAAAATAAACAGAAAATATTTAATATACTTTTTTATCTAATAAATAAGATCCTTAGATCTAAAATTTTCAATTAATGTATGCCAGAAAGGGAAAGACCGGTATTTTCGTATCATGAAAGATACGTCCATCCATACAGCGCATCAAATTTTTAAAAAAATTCCATTTATGATGGAGAGAAGACGTCGTTTCATAGATTAACACTCACTCACTTTTCAGTCTAATAGTTGCAATCAGGTAATATATTAAGCAAGGATTTTATCATCATATCAGTGTAAAAGATTGTGTGAATTCCGAAATATGCACTAACCATAGGCAATTTTGTAAAACTCGTCTAATTTCGAAACTAAAATTTCGATTGAAATAGGAGATGACCGTGAGAATACCAATTAGTACGTAAACGTTACTGATACGCACCATTATCAACGTTATCGATTCATATTTATTACGGGTCCCTCTTGCAGATCGGCGGAGGGAGGGGAGCGCAACTACTAAAACGAGAAAACAAGAAGTATCAATCCATAATGTTCATACTGATATGTTACTTAATACAGAAATTTTGTAATTCTGTTATCCTTGTGGTCACAACGGTACAACTTCAGTTTCAATCTAATTCTTCATTTCCACGTTAGCAAAGGTTTACGCTATTATCCATTGCAAGTGCAATTACCAAAATATAAACAAATGCTTAGAATAAATATGCTGTTTGTATTTGTAAGTTGTAAATCATTCAACGAAAATTAACTTTGTGACAATCAGTGAAAGCAGGGAAACATAGTCTCGATCGCCAATATCGGGTAAATTTTTAAAGATTGTATCGTAAAGAGCAGAAACGGTGATGAGAATGTCGAAATCCACATTATTGAGCTAAAAATTAAACTTCCAATCCTTCATCTTTTTCTTCGTTAAAATAGATTTCGCTATCTTCTCAAACAGGATGGAGCCCGTTTATTCCACGGGCAAGAGTGACATAGGGGAAGAGCTATGAATTCGTAAGAAAACCTCAATATGTGATGATAAAATCTTATTACGTTATGAAAATTATTAAATTTAAGGCTACTTCTGAAATCTGTTCTAAATTTACAATGAATATCTTTTAATAGTGGAATGTAACATTAAAAGTTTGGTAGTGCAGCCCAATTTATGTCACTGAAAACTTTGCCAATAATATAACGAGGAACAAGCCGCACGAGAAATGGAGTTAAATGATCAAATTTTAATTTTTCGTTTGTCTCTAGAAGATGCTGTGAATTAGACCTAAACTTTCGAATTTTTTATGCCTTTCAAGGCCACTTTCACAAGTTATTCCTACAGGTATAAGTTACACCTGCCGCTGCTCGAGGACTGAATGCTCTGGTGAGAGTTGAATTGAAACCATCAAACCAATAAAAATTAAACAAGGTTCTCCACAGAAAAATAAATTACATCAAATTTTAGTATATTTAGTCCTGCGTTTGATTATATATTGGTAACACTTTTGTTTTACTCATTTCGGTATCTTATCAGAGTCAGAATGAAAAAGTGCCCGTATTCTCGCGCTCTCAGACGGAGCGCCAACTTTGAGACCATATATCTCAAATCATATCATTTCAGTCAATAAAAAATTTTAACAATGCATTGCTGTATGCATTTTTATCGAAATCTAAATTTTCAAATTATTTTCTTCACAAGAAAAAGAGTTGTTATCAATTTGGTAAAACAACTTTTTCTTAGTAATTGGTGGACGTAGAAGTGCAAACTTTGTTCCGATATCAAGTCCTTGCTAGAATATTTCTCCAGATATAACATACGTTAATTTAGCGATTTATTTAATACAGAATTTTATTTAACGGGATATTATGCGAGTTTTTACGCAGGAAATGCGTTCTGCTTCAGGACAACTAAATAATTTTTTACTGAGATGAAGTTACTCGAAAATTAATCACTACTACTTTTATGCATTCAGATGATAAAATGAGCTTTTGAAGAAAATATCAGCATTTTATGTTAGATTTTAAGAGAGTAATGGCAGTTTCAAAAAAGTTCACGGTAAACGGGTGAAAACTCAGCGATTCACTCTATTTTCCTTTTAAATTCTGTTGTTCTTGTAATGAAAGCATAAGATTTTCGTTACTGCGTTGATAAAGAAATTTTAATTCAAATTTCATCAGAACTTAAATTTGAATCGATCAATGCAAACTACGAATTTTAATTATACCCGTCCGTAAAGGCGTACCTGGCTGAAAGGCTGATTTTCTCGCCTCTCCATAGTGACTGAAACGTACAATGAATACTACGACATTTAGGCAATAAGAAATCTACAATAAAATCATGAAATCCCGAATTAATCAATAAGACAGTTTTAGTTTCTTACTATCCATGTGCTGGATAACCTTTTGATCGGATGCCTGTATCTGCCGCGAATGAAAACATCGCACTTGGGTTACATAATCCAAACCTGCTTATAGTTCAAAATTTTCTACGAACGGATAAATTTAGTCTTCGAAAAAAATTAGGTGTAATACTTTTCATTTTATTTTCACACGAAAGAAAGACCGCGATATGGGAACGAAATGAATGCAATTTCGTTTGAGGTGATCATGTTGTATTATCTACATTGTTATCAGCTATGCTAAGGTGTCCTGGCAGCACGTTTGATTTTGGTCCCGGGTTCGATTGGGAGGTCACGTATGAAATGAAGCACTTTCAACAGTACTATATACTATATTATAAATCATTGCACATTTCATTTTCCCTAAATGAAACACTTGACGTGATCTAATGTTTGTAAGCGGGTGGGTAAAATGTTAGAGAGCACGAGAACACTTATATTATACTTAAAGCGAAGCGACAAATTAGCCATAAAATAATTACTTGGATTAGATAATTAGTAGTTGTTGAAGACTTACCGAAGGATTCCTCAAGTCCCAAGAGCGAAGATCTTCCCTTGAAAGAGGCCTCTCCTGGTTAACCCTTTCCACCAAATAAATGCTTCTCCATCCTCTCCTAGTGGAACCGTGATAAAAAAGACCATCGATAGGGTCCTCGTCATAGTACGCGTACATAACTCTCATCGTATCATTCTGAAAATATACATATTGAAATCCGTTTATGCTCACTTTCTTAAACTTTATCATTTATTTATTACGGAAAACGTAAGCTTAATTAAAATTATTCGCGAAACAAGGTAGAATGCACTTTCGGTATCCCGGGATAGGTTTACTATTAATTGGAAAAATTTACCCATTTTTCCTTATCTTCCATTACTCAACACTATCCAAAATTTTTCTCTCTGCACTACACATCGGAGTGTCTTAAGCGCTCCCGGCTAAAGACATAAAACTGTTCCAAGTACACCCTAGAAGAAACTCCAAAAGTAAACGATGTTGCTAAGAGTGAAAGTAAAACGCATTTTAAAATAAATAGACGGGGAAAAGAAGCATCTTTCTCCTTAAGAAAATTGCTCCTAAATTTCCTTGGGGAGTTTTACCCAAGAACATTGGTTTAAGTTCATACACATGATAAGGTTTCTGATTTAAAAAATAATTGTAATTTTTGTTCTTAAACAATGCACACGATCGAAACATAAGACTTAAATTTTAGATGGAAATTTAAATCATATAAAAATGGATTACTGCCTGGTTATAGGAAACCGTTGAGAGTCCCAAGAAGAAGAGTATACTCGAATGAGTAAAAAACAACTTGTAAATAATTTTACAGGAAGAATTGATTTGTAAATTATAACCTGTCCTATTAAAATAATTGACATTGCTTCAAAACAACGTCCGTCTAAATAAAGATAACGCGTGTGAACATTGGCTGTATAAGAAGAACTTTCAAATGTTATTACCCGAAATTCAAAAATTTAACTAAATTTGTAGGTTTTATTTGTACAGCGTATATTTTATATGATTTTCAGTCCTTGTTTGGGTAACGGAGTTTCACACATTGTTCGAATACTTTCCGTTCTTGTTTTGCGATGACAAAAAAGTCATAACAGAAAACGCGATCACCGCTTAAATAGTGCTTGGATCAAACTGGAGCTGTATCACAATTCAACGATTATAAATATCCGTCAGTAATTTCAACTCAGGTCCATGGAAACAGTTCTAAATTCTGAAACATCCGGAGGTGAGATAATGATTTGAGAGCGGATTTCTTGGCATACTCTCGAGGATTTATTTCCATTACAATACCTAAAGTAATATCCGATCTAAAAATAAATAGCATAGTATTACAACTTTAAATGGAACTTCTCACGGAACAGCACTGTCAGGATTTTTTACACTTTTAAATATTATTTACAATAATTAATCAGCTGACATTATACAAATACGTCTTTAAAGCTGAGATGTTAAGAGGTTGGGGTGTTGGAGCTCATTTCCATTGGTTGCCCGGAAAGCTTCCTCGTCATCTCATCTCAATTAAACATCAAAACACCACACTTTTCTATATATGAGGCGATATTTTATAAAAAATTTGAAGCAAAAATTATGGGCTACCTTACATACGTATGAGCGTAGTTTCTGTCATTATTTTCAACTTAGCTTTTATCTTTGTTTATGATAATTTTTGGAATATCTTAACTAATTTATGCATTCTTTATCTTTGAAAACTGAACGTGAAACTTTTAGAAGTAGCAAGATGTATGTCTTACATGTTTTTATATATGGAAAGTGCGGTGTTCCAATTTAATTATCATGAGAAAATTGCTTGTTCTCCTCGAAGGGTATATTACAAAATTTCAATTTGCTTCTATAGCGTTCATGTTTTAGGACAGGTGTGACTTTAAAGAAGCTACTGGACTGCACGTGAAATATTAAAGTAGGGAGTTCGAAGACGAACGGAATGATACATCAACCTCCCCGAACGAAATAACATAAATCCGGGGCATGTTCCTGTTATGTAGTATATCAGTTACATTTTTATTTTAGAGGAACGTAAGAAATAGGAATGAATAGTAGCTTATTTTTATGCTTGGGCAAAAATGTCTGCTTCATGAGCATTGACGCCAATTTCATCGATAACTCCTTTATTTTTTCACCAAAATTGTTAATTTTTGCAAAAGCGTGTTATTCTCTTCAGCAAAACCCCACGTTCTACCTTAACTGCTCATTGATTATTCGTTCAGAAGACGGAATAATTTCGGTGCAAAAGTGACTTACCGTAATCCTGTAATCCTTCGTGTCGCAGGTGTCATAAGAACGTCGGAAGCGTAGGATGGTGTGGGTGCCGTTTTCATAGCCCAGAAGCAGTTCCCAGTCCTGGCTCACGTCCATTTCAGGTTCGCTGTGCCCTTTGGCATGACGGTCCTGTTCGAGGGGAAAGATTTTGCCCTTTATGAATGGTCAATGCATTCGGCGAGTAGTACTGTTGCCTGTTGCTCCAAAAGCAATGGCTCGCTTCAATTCTGAATAGAATTAAATGTTTCCAGTTTTAAGAACAAAGTGGATTAGCCAAAAATTGTTCAAAATTTGCGGAAACGGGCATAAACATCCAAAGTTTCCATCTGTGATGCTAAAATCCCTATGGCTTGAGTTTGCAGATCGACATGTAACACGTTTCGATTCACGAATTGGGTGGAAGAAGTTCAATGGAGATCTCTGAAAATTCGAGTACAGCTTATTTCATAGTTACAGAAGATGAATTGATACATTAAAAAGGGAGTTTTCTTTGAAATTTCTGAATCCAATCCATAGATAACTGCAATAAATAAAATTTTATGGATGTCATTGCTACTAAAGCAAAATGCACATTCATATGGCATGCATGTAAGTGTTCGCCGTGAAGAGAAAGAATGATAAGGCATGCTATATATTTGTGAACATTTGGGAGCACATTGATAAAAATTATTACGTGATGAAAAAATCATGCGGGAATAAAGATATAAATCTCTGTTATCGTGCACGTCAATTTACTCGAAAAACTTATCTCAAGTCCTTAAGCCTCCTTATCAAGATCTCTGCTTCTTAAAAGTTCTAAAATCATATGAAAGGATAGATTCTACAATTTCAAAGGCAGCTCTAAAGAAATTTGGTCACCATATGTGGTATTTATCAGAAGAGTTGTCTGTCCTAACACTCTTTGATGATGAAGTAGACGTACAAATCAAAACGGTAGCAAATTTGGCCAGAGAGAATATACACATGGAAAAGATATATTCCTCATTGTGGAGAATTGATTGGACAATTATATGGTAAGTTTAATTTTATCCTGATTGTCATTCTTCAATTTTAAATTCGTTCATATACATCTCCTAATTCAATCATATGTTCATTTCAATGAAAACAATAGACGACTTTGGCTCAACCAAAAGCAGAGATCTCTTCTTTTGCCTGAAGATGGATGGTTTTATTCAAGAATGTCCTCCGACATGAAAGATCAACGCCTCGTATAAGCTTCTAAGCTCAACAGACAGTTATGGAGTTAAAAGCTGTAAATGACATTGCTAAAAGGAATATTTACATTTACATTTAGACCCTGCAAACCGCCACTGGCTCATGGCAGGGGGTGTAAAACACCGAAAACACTATCTACCCTTGACTGCTGTTGGCTTCTCTAACACTTCGCGTAAAAAATGACCAGTAATAACTATCTGTCCTGGCAACTATTTCCCTGTAACGCTTCATCGTTTTGTCTCTATGATCACGTACGCTGCTGTTCTTCACCTCTTTCGATCCCGCTTCAATCGGATCTGTTTTATTTTTAAAAGTTATCCGAATTTTACATCGTTGTACACTACAAGTTCATCTTTCGGATTTGAACATTATTTTACTCAAAAATGTTGAAATAATCCTTGATTAAGACATGTCCTGATTATACCTTTCTAAACTCAAAATTGAGTGAGCGCCAATCGATGAAAATCGACCACAGATTCATCACCAAAATCAAGTACTGTTCCGAAGTAAAGTACAGTAAAGCTGTAGAAACGGCGGATAAAACCTTTAATTTCATATGAATTGAGCATGTAATTGCATGTTCTACCTCTGGATTTTATTTCATTGAAATCGATCGAGTATACTTGAAGCTTTAATAGGCTTACAGGTCCAGTGAAATTTAGTGTACTATTTTTTGTCGCTACCCTGCGTTCAATAGCACGTATTTTATTTATATGATCTAAATCTAATATCTCGTAGTTGAAGGGAAGCAAAACTAGGGGACTAACCTCTTAAATCGATAATTCTCAAATTATCGTGAGCAGTGTCATGCTCACTAGTCAGTAGCTCACCATAAAACAGTAATCTTTCTTGAGGCCTAAAACGAGAAAATGTTCAAGCTAAATTCTAACGTTCAGATTTGCTAGAGCTCTTGGCAACCAAAGAGACAAACCCTCGACGTAACTCCAAGTTACCCTAAAAACAAAGTACAATCGATATTTTACTTGCAAGAGACGCAACTTCATTCCCATTAATGTCATACTACTGCCGTGTTCTTCGGCGTATTGAAAAACGAAGGGCTGAACAGCACAACGCACGCTTCCCACCTGAAAAGGTGAACGTCGCGTAAACCACCACCTCCCTGCAGACTCCAACTTTCTCGCAATATTCCAGCCATTTGGTAGTAGAATCAAAACTCGAGCCAGTTTGCTCGAGCGGGCGCTAGGTGTCGCTAACCCAGCCGTCATCGGCCGTTCGACTTTGAAATAAGTTTCTGAAGGAGCCATGTGTAAAACATCCTATTTTTATTATGATAAGGCGAAACCCGTCTATCCGCAACAATCCTTTGCGAGGAAACTTAGTTCCGTACTGAATAAATGGCAAATCCTAAATCTCAAACTGTAGTTGTCGCGTTCGGATCAGCGCAGGATCTGTCACAAGAACGAAAGAAAAGAAAATGAAGACAAAGAATAAAAAACACCAAATGATTTCTTGACAATCTATGATAGAGAGTAACCTGCGTCGGTTGGAGAAATGGCTGAATCGAATGTTGAGATGACAGAGATTGCTAAAGAATATTACTTAAGGCAAAGTCTAAGGGGAATCGCAGCAGTTCATACTTCACTCTCCGGGATTACGTGTTTCAATCAGTCGGATTCGTCAACATCATAGACGGTACCCAGATTGCAAGAAAAGAGCACTCAAAATAATGTATCCACAAGAAAATTAAAAACTATAATACATATAGGGTAGAAATGTATTAAACTGTGGTGTAAAATTAGGTATTAAATATGTATCAATCCCTATTTCAGACTTAAAACTACAAAACCTACGTATTAATAATTCCTAACATTCAATTTTCCCGCTCAAGCCGGTACGGGTTAATATCAAATTATTTTGATGAAATTTTGTTTTTAAGTAAGTATGTATGACCCCACGGAAAATATTCAGGGGGTGAACCCAAAAAAATACGCAAAAGAATTTTTTTCCAAAATAAGGGACATCCTAATATGTATACATACTTATGAATTAGTTCGTTGAAAGCGTCAAGACTACTACTGGCCTCAAATTCCATTCAAAATATTTTGAGCCTTTAAACAACAATAACGATAATTTTTTTGTCAAGAAGATATGCAGTAATGAAATTTCTATGCTAGTTTTAAAAAGAAGATGATGGATTCGGAAATAGTCTGAGATTTCATTGTTTATACCTGCAACCGCCGATCTGGCGTGGACAGCCGTTGGCGCAGTGATGTCACAAATCGTCAAAAATTAACAAAGCCGCAGCTAACAGCAGCAAATATTTTGCTACCTTCTATTTAATAGATATTCAAATCGATTTTACTATGTGAGAACGCGGTGGTTGTTTTATAAATCAAAATCTTTTCCATTCATTGTGAATTGAAAGTAATCCAGGAATATGTTGTTTTTATACAGATCTAAGGGTAGTTGGAGTAAATAATTGTAACAAAACTCAAGAACATAATACGTGAATTTTAATTAATTTATGAGATTTTCAGTTATGATCTATTTGCAGAGTTGTTATTACTATTAGTATTATTCCTCCAAGGCTAGCTTTCGTAATAAAATCCTCTATGGTTGAGCATAAATCCTATGCAAGAGACGCCCGTTCATAACGGATGTGTAACGAAAAACATTCATTTAAAGAACATTAAATTCTTCTGCTTTCGTCTTTCTCTCTGCCTTCTTCGTAGATTAATGTGAAGGAAAAACAATTTCACGAGCGAGTCACTTTCTTAAACTGCGGATGCGTCCGAAATAATTTAATGCGATGTACGTTTTTTCAAGCGAAGCATTTTTCCTCGCTCCCCGACTTTGACTTTTTCCTAAAAGTTATCATTTTACTAGCATAATAAAATGATCGAGAGTCAACAGAATGTGTATCTGGATATTGCCACAGTTTTATTAGAAAACAAGGTAAAAAAAGTTAACATTTAATTCCTGAAAGGGTTTAGAAATGAATATGATATTCCAAAGAAAATAGATAAAGCAAAAAGTAAAAATAATAAAGAAAAGCGATAAAAATACTACTGCGCTGATTCTTAAACGGGAGGTGCACTTGCAAAAATTCGTTAATTTGAGAATGATGCAAGTTTGAATTCACACACCATTACATCGATATGCGTGCCCTGCAAACTGCCTTTCGGCGTGTGGCACCGGAAATTTCCTAACCGATTACTTTCGCGTATCCTTCTCGTAAGAAATGGATTCTTGAATCGACCGGTATCCATTTCTCTGATCTTTCTCGATGCATCAGAGCGACCTATGTGACAATGAGGGCGCATAATGACGGCTACATCTTCCATTAAAGTATTCTCTTTCAATCTATTACCCAAATTAAGCCTTTGATTGAACCTTCTAAAGTTTTTCATCCTGCCTCCTGAAGCATCCAAGTAACGCTCACCGATTTTTCATGCTTTTTCCTTTTTTTGCCTTTCGTGGGACCTTTATTAATTCTAGAATTAACATCATTATTACAGCACTTTTAAGTAGGGTCCCGTATATTGCATGCATACTCAAGGTGAGGCCTTAAGTAACATCGCTAGTGGACATTTTCTTCGCTCCTATTCGTCGAAACTGAGTTTTATATGAGCTCGCCCTCGTATATATATCGCCCTCATGATTGTGCTTATCCCAGTTTGAATAATGAGTTGAAAAAGTCATTACCAATATAAGTCGATGAAATTAAGAATAAAATTATTAATATTTGATATTCATCATAAAAAGTTCCATAATAATCGGAATAAAGCTCTACGTGCTCTACAAAGTACATTAAAATTTACTGTGGTAGAGTGAAAATTTTTTATGTCGATGGAGGCGTCCTCATATTGAGTTCTATTAATGCCGAGTTCTTAAACTATCTTTAAAAAATCAAAGTGTCGAAGAACAACTTTTACAATTTTGCATCTCTGCATTCGATGAAAACTAGTTCAGCAATTTTCGCTCTCGATTAAATCCCCCTTATTTATGATCCAAACACGATTCGTTTACGCAACCGAAATCACGATCTCGATGTAACTCTGCAACTAAAATCATTCTGAAAAAAATATATTTTATTATATTATTGCGAACATAATATATTGGACAGCACCAAATCGCTCTTATTTTGAAGTGAGATTATAACAGCATCTTCCGAAACAAATGCATTTCATTAAGAGGAATCGATAACTGAACATCCAGGAACGGAATATCTTATGAAAAAGTGCTTCGAGTCTCCTATTTCTATGGAAATTATAATTGAAGAATGGGCCTCTAGTCACACGCTCACCTGCCATATTTTGTTTTCCTTTGAAATTGAGGGGATTTAATCGTTCTTACCTGACTATTATAATAATAACAATTCTGAATCCAAATAATTCTCTTTTGAACGCTTGAGAAATAACCTAAAGATCGCATTCGTACGAGTGATGAATAACTTAAAATTTCTGAAAACTTTAAGTTATTCATATTAAGGGGAGCATTCGATATTCTCGTCGAAGTAGAAGTATAATTGATATATTATTATCAGAAAATTATCCGGGAAACTCTGACACTTGCAAACAAGGCAGGTGATATTTTCTATGCACCTAAATTTAATCAAATGGTCTACGAATCATTTTCTCCACTATATTTCCACACTTTCCACTCTGCTGAATCTCCTCTCATCGGCCGATATTTTGACTTAACCCTTTGGGCATCATATATTAGCCTAAATATATTTTAAATTCAGTTTCTTCTTATCTTCGTTCCTCTCTCTTCTCTCCGTCCTCCCTCTTAATTTTCGTTCCTCTTTATATTTTTTTTCATTTTAGCATTCATTCATTTCATATTTAGCTATTTCGGGGCTAAGAATGTGACATCTTTGGAATATGATAGGAGCGAAATTGTTATGAGGATGCTGAAAGAATTAGGATGGGATAGCTTAGAATCACGAATAACAAAGAGAAGATTAGCTATATTCTTGAAAGTGTTTAAATGGTATCCTGCATGTAATGAACTAAGGAAGAGGTTATGCAATTAAGAGTTCGTAGGTAGCCGCGGTCATAAGTATATAGTAACTTATATGAAACCAAAAACCCAACATAAGTAAATTCTGCTTTCTGCATCGAACAGTTGTAAACTTGGAATAGTTTATCTGCGGAAGCTTTAGAAACTTTCCCAAAATCACAGAGGGGATTCACAAAAAATTTAGAAAAAATGAATGATGAGACCGACTTGTGAGCTTGCCGAGAAGGAAATGTAAGATGAATTGGGGTTGGTGCCTCAGGACCGCTACGGTAGTCGTGAAGGAACCCTGAAAAACCTTACTTGAAAACTAAAATGGTATGACTATATATTTATATGGA
Organism: Pachydiplax longipennis; assembly: GCA_036926295.1. Classification (NCBI taxonomy): domain Eukaryota; kingdom Metazoa; phylum Arthropoda; class Insecta; order Odonata; family Libellulidae; genus Pachydiplax; species Pachydiplax longipennis. The sequence goes on along the minus strand of JAVFKF010000028.1, from coordinate 1,137,704 downwards.
GAGCTGTAAATAATGAGATAGATAAATGTAAATAATGCTTTAATATCCTGATGATGTAAATAGTAAGGTAATAATATCATAAAACTAGTTGATGAATATGTGTGGTAGTAATCTATGGCTAAAGTTTTATTGTTTTATGCGTGTATTCATGTGCCTTGTTGGTATGTACGGGTGAGTTTTCCGTTGAGTACGGGTATTAATGCATATGTGACTTTCGTAGTTTTTTTTCATAAATATTGTTTTGTTTTGTTTTTGATGAAATGTTATTGATGTCGATTTAACTACGTTTTGATTAATATTTTGTTTAATTGACACATCAAAAGAACAGGTGTAAGAAACTGTGTGGTAACTGTGATTGTGGGATTTATGTGGCATAAATGTGTTGGTGATAAGGAGATGACCTGAGGTGATGTTCCATATGTTAAGCCATACCGTTTTTTGCGTGCATTCTGGGACTGTTCGTGGTTATAGTGATACTGTTTGGGAACTTTGGTACTCGTGGGATTTCAAGAGTTCGGGATTGTGGAGTGTTTATGTATGTTGTTTAATTAAATGTATAGGGGCTGCAACCTGAGAGGAGTCAAACCGCAGCATATGCAAATAATAATAATATAATCATACTTTGAAAATGTATCTGAATGCAGCGCCCACAATCGAATCGTATCAATTCACTTTTTTACGAAGTTCGACCGTTAAAATTAAACGCGATCGATAAAATTGACGAAAATGATATTATACTATATATAGTGATGTTCTAATTATTCTCTATGGTATCATTTTCCGCGCTTTTCTAATTTCTTTCTTTCATTCAAAAAAATTTCGAATTTTTAAAACTCCTTGGCCGTTACCATCTTGCCTAATAATTAATTGATCCTTAACTCACCGTTGACGATGGATGAACAAAATTTTAATCTTGCCAAAATAGAGAAGTTATTTATTTATCGTTCTTCAGTGAGTTTCGAATTCTTTTCCGGACTTGATGATTTTTTATCTTATCGAGGATTTTGCGCCTTCTTCCCTCAAAGGCCTATCCACCAAGCTGTTTCGGGCTTAAAAGAAAGGGTCATTTTAAGGTTGTCTATCGCGGATAAAATTAAGAATTTTACTTAGAACATTATTTTGCATTGAAATCGTGGAAAGCGGTGGCTTGAGAATGTGAGGAATGAAAGAAGGCTACGCGAGAGAAACATCGAAAGAGAAATTGATTTCATCCGGCCATCCTGGTTACATATAATCTCATGGGCATTGAAAAATTTCTTGATCGGTGGGCAGCGTTTAATCAACGCCCGTCCTCGGCTCACTACACTATCAGCTTTCTATCGGAAAGAATATTCTTCGGAAGCACGAGGGGAATGAAATGTATAGCCATCAATCTGACTGCCTGTGGTAATTACGTTGGGCTACCGAAGAAAAGGTTGGAATTCTCCCCCTCGGGCCCAAATATCTGCTTTTCACTCTTGCCCCGGCTTCATTAAGTTCCGGTAACACTACTACAAAGACTGTATTTTCTGTATTTTTACATATTCTTATCTACTTATTAATCCACGAAATTATCTTCCTTTCAAATATCGCCAGGTCTCATTTCCCTTCGCTCCAACAAGCGCCTGAGGATCAAAATATTAGTTTTTTATGCTCCCCAATTAGGGTTTTGGATGGTCGCTATTCTCCGTTTTTTGATCAACCGTTTGGTTATAAGCGGTTGCCCTTTTTCTTCCTTAAAAGAGAGCTCACATCCAAAACATGTGCACTTACTTATTAGTACTCACTTGCGACGCTGTCACTGAAGTCTACTTCAGTACCGAATGATTCCGATAGTTAAACTATATTTTCTCAAGCTTCTTTCGGAAGAACCTCCACTTCATAACTTCACGGAAATTATTTTAGGCATGGTTAACTTTGGGAAGTTCTGTTAGATCATACATACACAACTTTCCTAATATTTTCCGCTACGATCATTTAGTAACCGTCCTAGATTTAATAACTTCTGTCGTGGAAAACCCTGACTGTTCTTAATTTCAATAATAATTGGTTTTAAGTTCCGGGTTTCATTCGCTTCAAAGTATTTTGATTAGAAAAATCGTACGGTTCTCTCGAAAATAATTATTTTGTAATATTTATAACTTCAATCGGCGAGGTTAGACCCATGTGGGCCTCTTACCTCTCGAGTCAATTTGGTGCAAAATTAGAAAAATTACAGATATACAAAAAAATTTTAAAACACCAAAAAGAAAACGAAAGAGTGGGATATATAGGGAAATATTGTCGGCAGCTGAAAGGAAATGAATAGGTAGTTGTTGTCCTGTGGAATGCGCGAATGAAAATAAGCGAGTGGAGAGGGGACAGCGGGAGAAAAATTAGAATGTTAGTCGCTCTTTTTTGCCCTGACCCTGCATAAAATATTCATTTGAGTTTAACTACTATGTGCCTCCGGGTTTGGAAGCTTCTCAAATTACGGAGGATGCAGCCATTCCTGAAGAGGTAATTTGAGATAATCTCCCACAGAAGAAGCACTTAAGCCTCTCCACTCTGAACATGAAAACCAGTTTCGAGGTTCCCCACAGTTTGACCGGAGGGATGTCCAGCTGCGTTGAAATTCCTATGAGGTATCCATAGAAAAAATATGGCTTTTTCTGGATGTCGCCATTCAAAAATATATGCCGACGGGCATCTTATAATAAGGTGACGTCACTGGGTTGGATTAAAGACAGATGGAACGAAAATCGCGTGGAAAAAAGCTGTCAGACGAGGATTCATCACCAGTTGCTTTCCCGATCGCATTCAGCGTTGTTTCTGCTGCTTATTTTAAAAAGGAAAGTAATAGCGCCGCTTTCCGAAGGGGTGCCGCGCGCACCTTTGCTCGCAAAAAATGGAATCTCATCACAAAAATTACGTAGCTCTGGAATATGAGATCGTCTATTATTCCCTTAACGATTTCCCTCGTGTTCGCAAATTCGGCATGAAAAGTCAGTAATGAGTTATTTTTTCTAATTCATTGCTGATAGTTTCCTGTGCTGTGCAGCATTCATGGTCTAAGCGCAAAGATCGAGCCATCGCAGAATAACAAGGTAATTCTTTAAGAAAACATATAGAATTGTATTTATAACATGGAATATTTAATTGCTAACTCCGGAAAATATAAATGAATAATTTACCCTTAAGCAGTATTTCCAATCAATCAACTTCAATGAGTGATAAATAGAATTTTCATAACATAGGAACATAAATTATGCGATTTAACCTTCAGGCATATGTATACTGTAACGCAGAGATTAAGAGAAGGGAATCGAGGGACCTGCAAAAAATGAGGAAAATCAGCTAACGGCACGAAATAAAATATAAGGAGGTAGTTAAATTGTTAAATAGCAAAAAGAAAGAGGCTGAGAATAAATGTATAGAAAATTTAGTGATAAATAACGGTAGCAATAGTTTTTAAAAGTATTTCAAGCCGTTGGTGAGAAGGATGTGAAATAGAAGGGCGTGGAAAGAATTGATATGCTAAAAATACTAAATCACGACGGCATACGAAACGAAGCCTAGGAGATAATTCCGTATTTAAAACGACGTCAACAACAGTCAGATACCAGAAGATTGGAAATCTGCAACAGTATATTATGTATTACCTTTTTATGTCCATTACTGCATTATGCCAAACACTGCCACCTGATTTTTAAACTACCTGTAGTGTTAAATGTACAATAATAATAATATTGAATCAGGGACGGATCTCTCCTATTAGAGGGCCATTCGAGTTGCGCATATGCAGCGTAGAAAATCATTTCAGTTTTCACTTTCTTCAAAGCATATCTTTTGACGAAAAATTCGAGAACGTTAGCATAAATTAGGGGCATAAATTAAAGAGAAATAATACTGATGTGAGAAGATGTGATGAGACTTATACTTCTTTTTGTGCCTCTTACATCAAATGCTCCTCCAAATCTACCTATACCAGCTTTCCATGGCATAGCAAAAAAATGATTTGGACTCGAAAATCTTTCACGCAGATACGAATTTCCATTGCTTCCGTTTCAAGACACAGTATCGGGAAAAATAAGGAAAACGAAATGAATTAGGAAAATGGAAAGCTATCATAAATAAGGAAGACGGAGAAGAGGCAACAAAAATTACTAAATTAAATGAATTGAGCAGCTTGAATGATTAAACGAAAAGAATCGGCTCGTGTTGTAGGACGCAAATTTCAAGGATGCTTCGGTATATTATCCCGCTAGAAGTGGAATTTAGATACATATGAAACTCAAAAGATCGTCTATGTTTTTCCTTTGATCAATAACTTTCTTCCAAACTAATTCGAGGATATGAATGAGACCAAATTTTGGGGGATATTAAATATGAAATTTTTCATTCATAAATGACTATATTATCCATAAGTGAGATCACTAGTTAATGTAAATTATAAAATTCCCAAGATGATCGATTGATAACACGATGCCTATCGGAATTGAGAAACCTTTTATGGAGGATACGTTTTTTGACAATGACATTAACTTCTAAAGCAACGTGATGAAAGATGTTTATGTTGAAGAATTATGTTATATTCCCCGATTTTCAGATGGTATTTTAATGTTAAGTGTCATGGTAGCAATTTACCTTGCAGACCCATGTCTCGTACGAAATTATAATTCCTCTCATTGCGAAAACACGCAATTCCCTCTCCCGATCGAAATTATTTACGGTCGATTTCAAACTTTTCAGGAAAGTTATATCGAGATCTGAATTTAAAATTGTCTATCATAAGTATAATTTTCGAAATCATCGTCAATTTTCCAGGAAAAGCCTTTCGAAACAATTCATGCATTTTCAGTCGATACTAAAAGATGTAACCGACCCATTGCTTATCAACAAACTTGTCCTAGGGTCGAAAGATAATAAACAGAAGCCCTAAATGGTCAAAAAACAGCTTGATCTATTTTTTTTCTTCAATCTCCGAAGTAGTATAGTAAGGGCGGATGCAGTTCGGTGATCATCAGACCAGTTTTTAACTTAATACGAAGAGGCTCAGAAATGATCTCCAAAAAGCACACTTCAAATTTGCACAGTTCTATTACAAATAAAGCAAGTGTGACTTTTCTATCCACAGCATTAGAAAAATACAGAGTGAGTGATTGAAAAAGCGATGCGGTGAACAAGGTGCCTGTAATCTCACCCATCAAAGTTTTGAAATCCACTCTGCGATGCTATTTTTAGAAGCTCCTCGTGAAAGTTAAATATTTAGTATTTTCAAGCGGTAATTTAGTCTCTAAAAGGAATTCTATTTAAGAACGCTTTAATTCCGCTAAACATAGCTTTAGATGAAATTCTCATTTAGATCAAACGAACAATATCATAATTCCGGGTCAAAGTGTGACGCAAACCTTCATATTCGGCAATGCTCATGTTTCTGTAGTTGTCGTTCTGCTCCCAAAAGATGCAATGTTTATGTAATGGTTGCGTACGACGTCGTTGTCTTCGTTTATGGAGACTATATATTACTTCCGAAAACCGTTTCGATCATTTTAAGACCAAGAATAAACATCAATGTCCTATGATAAAAACTATTTACAAACGTAGCTAAGTAAACGACAAATTCCATATATGGCAACGCCGATATCTACACATCTAGCAAATAAATTGAAAATTAAGATAATAACTCGATTTTATTGACCAAATGGTACATTTTTCATTGGTCTATTTTCTCAGGAACTTTCTCTTTCAAATGATCAGCCAATATGCATTGATGGAGTTTGCACAGGGAGAAAAGCCCCGAACACCGAAAATACATGTTTAGGAATAATATATAAAGGATTCCTTGTCTCTCCCACAATAATAACCAGATTTAATGGACTAAATTCGATCAAATTCTCAGTGTATCCCCTGATAAGTTAGCATCTGGAAACCCAATTACCACATGAATTCATAGGATTATTATGATACATAGCTCATTTGCAGGATCGAAAAAAAACTAATTCTAGCCCTAAAGTAGATATGTAGGAGGCAAAACTGAAAGTAAAGGAAAAAAGTTTGGTGTAATGAGAATATCAACTCCACTTCATGCCCTCTATCTAGCTGGCACTGTTTTTTGCAAGCTCAAGGTGTGCATGAAATATTTTAATGAAAGATCATCATAATTTATCACAAAAACTTTGGGACACAAATATGTAAAAGATGCGACCTTATTTGTGCTGAATTTCCCCGTATCCCAAGAATTTTCCAAAAGCCTGAAATTTATGGCGAATACATCAAAATGACAAAGTTTAATTGCTTAAGTAGACATTTCACGGCAAAAATTAGTGAAAATAATCTTCATTGGTGCGGATCTACGTAAATTGGATATGCCTATGTTATAACGATTGCGGAGAGACTAAAGTATCTTTCTTTCGAACAAAATCTGCTTCAAGTTCCTTATTCCGGCATCATAATTAAGAATTAAAAAAATCAGTGCTTTGCTTTCACGATCCTTGGGGAGAAAAAATCTATTTTACCGTTAGAGAATTGGTCTGAATGCCCAAACGTTCTCGCTGCCTTGGGCAGATAAGAAAAAAACTCCAAATGACCATCACGCGTCTAATTATTCGAACTCACATGGCCATCTTGCCAACAAGAGAAATTTCATCTCGCTTTTACGGACATTTTGAGGAATGCGCGAGAGACAACTTAGTTCAGAGGAAAATCCGTAACGGAGTAATTAATATTTTTTAAAGCCGACTCGAAAACGAAATTTCTCTCGCACTTTCTTCCTTAAGGACGCGGAGTGTTAAATTTAACCCTCCCGTGTAAAATCGTTAGCGATAAGCCTTCGATATGACAAAGCTAAATTTTCGATATGATTTCGGTATTTCTTGGACTCGACTCAGGTATGTCTCCGATATGAAATTATCTATCTATATCTACACATATACCCACCTTTACGCGTGTGGTGCAAACACCGAACGATCGAACGAAATACTTTTACAGCTGTTATTTTTGCGTATTATTCGTGGAAAGAATGAGTCCTTAATACGATTTTTCTAGCGTCTATATCTCTAATTTTGCTCGTTATCGAATCAGCCGAAGTAGTAGAGGTGTCGCATAATATCGATTATGACCTCTGCAAACGCTCTGTCTCTAAATTTAACAAGCTATCTCAATTTAGTTTCTAGTCTCCTTCCATTCAAGGATTCCAAACCTGCGTCCGAGAGTATTTTTGAAACGCTTGCCTTTTTATCATACCATTTTTAACAAAACTTATCAAAAAATTCAAACTCAGTACTTTCTCGAGTTCACGGATACCCGTTTCATCTGCTGGATTCCATATACTTGCCGCATATTCAAGTCGAGGCATGACAAAGATGAAATAATATCGCTCTCTATCCTTTTCATACTCTTTATAAAGTCGAACCTTTTACTTGCTTTTTCGGATGTGAGTGCTTTAGCTTAAGTTATTCGTAAGAGTTATCCCAAGATATTCAACCGATTCGACTATAATGGAATACATATATATATTCCATTTATTATGTACAGGTAATTCTAACGCAATTCTTTCTTTTCGAAGAAATCAACTACGGAGCATTTACTCATATTAAGCTCTAATTCCCAAACTTGATAGGTTTTTAATATGATTTCAAGGTGCCTTCGACATTACTCGGATAAGATGTCGTTATGACATTCCTTTGGTATATCCTCGATATGAATTCGATAAGAGTTGAATGCGGTGGAAGACTTGTCGGTAAGACTAAAGAATCCGTTCGAGTTGGCGAGACGATAACGAAAGCGCCATCTTGATGTTTCCATCCTCAGGGGAATTAACGATAATTATATGCCATGCATCAACTTCCGTCTCGACCCAAGAGTGAAAATAAGAGAAGTGCTTAATCTACCTTCCCACTCAATCCCCGCTCCTTGTTTTTGCGCACCGTAATTAAATAAATTTAGAATGGAAAATCTCAGAGACAAAAGATTTTAAGTAGCGATTAATAAAGTCAGGGGAGGAAAGGGACTTGAAGGATGAAATGGATGTTTCTGAAGCCGTTCTGCTTTAATCTATCTCTCCGTTATTTTTACACTGTGTAGTATAAGAGAGAAAGAAAGAAAAGTCCGCCATCAAAATAAACTTGAGGCGAACTTTTATTCTGCTTTCTATGAAAGAACTTCGTCGGAGTAACTCGATCAGCTTGAATTGAGCCTTACAGCGCATAATCTGCCATATTACGATAAATGTTCCCACTATCTTAGTTACGAAAATTAGACTAAAAAGGTACTAATAAAAATCATTCCGGCAATGAAAATGTATTATTGATTACAATAACCCACTCAATATTATGCCGGATTTAGCTCGAAGTGGACATTCGGTTTGACAAAAGTTGCGAACGTTCGTTATCCTAATTTAACATTATTGAAATTGATATTATGAAAATTTTAATTTCTGTTTCGTATGGATATAAAGCAGGGAGGATAGAATTCATAAATAATTTTGGTACTCCATGAATGTCCAAGTTGAAGCTATTTGCACGTAGGAATCCATTGGGATTCGAACTCGGGACAGCTTTAAGTTAGAACGAACGCATTACTCACTTGGATATTTGCGGGCATAATTGGTAAAAGCTACAGAATAAGGTGTTGTTGAATGTAATTATAACGCTAGAGAAAAAGCATCTAAGATATTTATGTTATTAATAGAACTTGGTTTATTTGTTTCCTCGCATGGGTTTTGTTTCAGTTCCTTCTATGAATTTCTTTTTCGATATGCTCTCTCGAGATTACTAATGATTTCTATTTTTAGGCAGTTATACTCGCAGTATGAGAATTTCGTCGAAGACCAGGACGAGAAATTCTTTCAAAAATGTTTCATATCCTTTGACATTGGCAGGTCATCAAATATATTCGTAACAGAAATGCAGAGTTGATGATGCTAATCATGAGAAAAGAGAAAATATTAAAATAAGAACCTCTGAAATACGTTAAAATTTACAAGAATCGCTTAGTTATAGAATGCGTAATAACTGAGCTTGCGGAGGTGATTCGTTTGAGAATTACATTCTTCATCAGACAATTGCAATGTCCAACTGTATAATTGTGTGCGTTCGTATATTCGATGTATAATTTTTTAAATCAGCATAAATATCGCTATAAATAATGCGATCCTTTATATAAACATAGAACTAGGAAGCAGTCAATATATCCATGCCATATTTGGACTTCATGGACACATACTGAAAAACGTTCGTCAGCCATATTCGTCTAAACAAGTTTCTTCGTCATCAGAAATTAAGAGGGTTACTCGTTATCCGGGGTATGATTGCATACATATCTCCTATAACGTCAAACGTTTTACAACCTTTATCTATTTCTTTCCAAGTTTCTTTAACCATTTTTTCTGCATATATGTTAAACAGTGATGGTGATAAAGCCTTGTCTTAGTCCTCTCCCTAACTCTGCCCATTATGATTCTCCTTCAGCAATACTAACTCGTGCGCCTGATTTAAGTATAAATTTTGCACCAAACGCCTATTTTTCCAGTCCAACCGAATTTCCTTTAACATCTACATTAGTCTTGGCCATTGGATTCTATCGAAGGCCTTTTCAAAATCAAGAAAACATATACATATATCCGTTACTATTCAATTGCCTCCATTACCCATATGGCAGTCCTTGTTTCTTTCCTTCTCTCAAACTGGTCATTTCTGATTTAGTGCTTAATTCTTCCCTTAATTCTTCTATTTAGGACGCTTAGATAAACATTTGCCGCGTAAGAAATTAAACTAATTGTGTGATAAACCGATAAACCCATAACATTAATCTTTTCCTGTCTGAAAGAACTTCCTGGCCCTGGTAAAGTCCCACTTTGCTTCATAATATAAATAACATAAAATAAAAGAGGCCTTTTCGAGGCGAATATATCGGCAGCGACAAAAAGTCACTGCGACCGCAAGTCATTTCCCGAAAGTTAATGCAAAGCAGTAGTATTTTTTCCTATCTTAAGTGATTCAAATGAGATTCCGACGACGCAATTCCTTGACCGCACTCATCCTAAACAAAGGAGCCGAAGATAGGTGCGGTGCATATTAATGACCCTAAGGCGCTGTGACAAAGAAAAACCGTGGGAAATAAAAACGATAAATAGAGAGATGATTACGAGGCATTTTTCAACGAGCATTTATGTGTCCTCGTGGGGATGGAATGAATAGGTTGGCCACACCATTATGATAACCACTAAACATGAGCTACTGTAATTTCTAGGCTCGTCAACCAATGTGTTTCTCAATGTTTCCCAAATGAAATTTCCGTCATTTCTTGTAAGTTGATTAGACTACCCCAACCTCCAGGATTTCTTGTGTGAAATATAACAACCAAAATTTTAAAAAAATTTACTTACATAAATAATAAATAAATACCTATCGCGATGCATGCACGTTCATGGTTTCTTTCATTAGCAATATTCTGCAACACTTACCTATCTTTGCACACATTTTTCGCTAACAACTCATCCATATTTCTTTTCATGCGTGTTTCCATCAATATTTGAAATCTTAACAGTGTGCGAATCAACGTGGGGGAATTCTCCGGCTCGTAAAACTGTTACCCTGGCTGATGATAGCAATACTTTTCCCTGCCAGGGAAAATTGTTCATTTTGATGTAGGTGCGTGAAGAAAATGTGCTAAATATTTCCCCCCTTAACAAGAAGTTTGATTCGAGCTCAGTATCTAGACGTCCTGTTTTAATAAGTAATCGAAAGACACCTGTGTTAGAGTACATACGTCCTGAGGATACGAATTCCAAATAGGTAGCTCTAAATTACCTCCCCTCTTCCTCCGCTTTTTTTTAAATAATCGAATTTTTAACTTTTGAATTAAATGGTACGTGGACATGGCTCAAGAGATGAGAGTTAAAATGCTCGTCGTCCGTTTATTATATCCCAGAAATCGGCGTTTTGTCATCAGCTGACAAAGTCCTCCGAAAACATCCTTCTCTTAGAGTTGCTTATGGGAAGTGGCATGACCAGGAGGCATTCACCAAACACAGAGATGAACAGACGGTGAAACCAACTACGTTTTTAAGAATATTTAAATATAAATTTTTCACTGTAAGCAGCGAAAGGTGCTAAGTAAATGTGGGATGACTTTAAAACATACTTCATAAAGAGTTAAAATGGAGCGTTTCAATGGAGTTACTTCAAAGAAATCCAGATCCTGAATATTACAATAGAAAAATAATAGAGTTGAAAAGGAAGCTAAAAAAAGCACAAAAAACTAGAGCTCTAAACGAAGGTAGCAAGGAACAAAATCTAAAATTGCTTAATGAGGGGAAAAATAAAGCGAAAGAAAAATATTTGATAAATATATTTGGCGCCTCTGACAATAGAAATTTTTTCAAGTATCAGAAGAGAAAGCGATACAACAAATAGAAGATTATTGCGATAAAAGATTCGAAAGGGAAAATAAACACAGAGAAAGAATAAGGGAAAACTGCTTGAATAACTAGTACTCAAGCGTGTAAAAAATCGTAGATTTACAATGAAGAAAAGCTGAAGAAAACACTAGAAATATTATAAGTAGCCATGATTTCTCTTTATGTCTCTTATTTGATAATTTTGTTTTTCTGTGTCGAAATTTTAATTGAATTTAAAAACGAACAGCGCTGTTTGTGGTTCAACAAATGCGTTGAAATAGAAAAAGAGATATATGAATGGTTTTCTTCCATTTTTGGATATTATTAAAATTTATATTATTACATTAATATAAACACAATGTGCTGCCGAGAGGGAGGGAAAAAATAAGATAGATTGCTATTGCTTTCCTCAGCGAAAGAACAATTTCACGAAAATAATAACGCCTTTATTCACGCGACATTGCGACTCCCCTTTCATCATACCAACCGTCTTATTTTATACACTCATTAATAATAATAATAATTTATTGAACACATACAAAAATACAATTCCACACATACAAGAATACATTTCCACTAAGTTGTGTTATATTAAATATAAATAAATTAAAGAAATCGAAAGGAAAAAAAGAAACTGTGATATTAGATACTAAAAGAGGGATAAGATGAAATTAAAGGAGCTGAAAACGGGTGACAAAGAGAAGGAGGAGGAAAGGGAGGATAACAAAAAACTTATAATTAAGGTACTGAATTCTGCAGTTTCTTGCGGATCTGCGTTATCGAAACACAGAGGAAGTCAGAGTTCGTTCTGGATGCAAACAAATTTGCTTCCCTTCGATTCGTGGGATAGGTGAAGGGGTTAACTCTGCTGTAGGGTTCATGAAACACAGGTGTGCTCCTTAACCTGCGTTGTGGCACAGACACCCCAAGGAGATTTGTTAACTGAGGACAGTCAATCGTGTCAGTGAAAAGCTTATTTATTTTTTGTGTTTGGAATGGCACCCATAGACAACTTGCCGCTTTCCTTGCAATTTTGAACTCCCTCCACCCTAAAATTTCCTTCTCCCATGAGACCAATTGTAATAATATCTTAAACTTCCTTGACCTAACATTAACTCTTAAAAATAATCAGATTGATTTTAGCATCTATCGTAAACCCACTTATACAAATAGTATTATTCCTGCCTCTTCTAACCATCATTACTCCCATAAATTAGCCTCTTTCCATAGCCTTATCGATAGATTGCTTCAGATACCCCTTTCCCCCAGTAACTATTCTCACGAATTAAGTACTATAAAAGCTATAGCCAGTGCCAATGGATACCCCACCACTTTAGTTGACAAATTACTTTCACGGAAACAAAAGATCCTCATTACCAAAAAAATTTTCCCCCTTTCATCTATAACTAATACAGAAACCCCTCGACGTGTGGCCCTCTCATTTAAAGGCTCCGTTTCCTACAGTCTGCAAAACCTTTTTAAGAAATATAACGTAATTCCAGGGCATAAGAACAATAACACACTAATGAAATTACTTTCCAATGCAAAAGATAAATTCAAAGCTTTAGATAGATCTGGAATTTACAAACTAAATTGTAACGATTGTGATGGTATTTATATTGGAATGACAACCCGCAATTTTAACGTCAGAACACAGGAACACCATAGAGCTTTCCTCCATAAATCTCCCTCCTCCCACTTTGCCAAACACCTCTTTGAAAACGGTCATTCAAGTAATTTTTCCCCAGAAATTCTTCACCTTCAAAGTAAAAGTCCTCGACTCAATGCCCTGGAACAGCTGGAAATTAAACGTCACCTCTCCTACCCCAATTGTTTCCTTACCAACGAGTATCTTTTTCTTTCTCCCTCCCCCATCTTGGAAACCGCCCTCTCCCCCATCCCATAGTCACCAGTGAATTTCCCCTCCCACTCCCCCTCTTAATTGATTGTTATTGTTGTACTCTTCTACATTGTGTATCTCTCTATAATTAATGTATCTGTCAATAATTACTTTGTAACCCTCGGCGTTTTTGATGATTCAGTCTGTGCGAACCTGACGATGGTTTAACACCGAAACCGGTAGTTTGCAAATAAAAGAATATGTGGAAAAGTAAATATCAGCTTACAAATATTCTATGACTGGCCTCACGATGCTGCAATAGGTTTTAACTATGGTTGACAATGAAAAGTTTATTCTGGAGTTCCTTTTAATAAAACCGATGAGTCTATAAGCTTATTTTGCTTACATGGTAGTTAAAGTTGAGTTTGGTATCGAGAGTTACACCAAGGTCGTTAATAGTTTCAACACGCTGAATCGGGATGCTATTCAGAGTGTACGGATATTTCAGAATACTTTTTTAAGGGAGAATGATATTATTTTGCATTTTGGGATATTGAGGGGTAGTTTCCATTTTAGTGACTACTGATAGATGTCATTTATTTCATTCTGTAAGGAATTACAATCAACACTTGTGAGGATGGGATGGGAAATTTTTAGATCATCAGCGTAGAGGGAGGAGTCGCAACTTATACGAGAGAGATTAATTTTAGAATTTCAGAAAATTAAGAAAATATGTATTTGTAAAAACCGGAGAAATTCTTGGGGAAAATATTTGGATAGTTTAGTTGGTCAAAGCAGCCTCCTGGATAGAGGATGATACCGGGTTCGATTTCCGGTCCCGTCAGACTTTTTTCAAGTTCGTTTCTCCTTGGGATTTTTCCACGCCCTTATGTGTAAATTTACCTTTAACCATTCAAATTAAAGCAAGAATAATATCGATAATCCGAGTTTATATCGTAACAGGCGGCCGAATACTCTTTGAGATCATAATTTATGATTTTCAGAGAGGAATGAATACTTCGCGTGAATAATCAGACTGCATAATCATGTTGCTTTCAAGCAGGATTTCCTCATTAATTTACGCTCAAATGGAAATACTCGTTCTTATACGGACCAAGGATAATTCATCATTGGATGATTGGGAGTCTACTGTACATAACGGTAAATACTTACTAATTCCGGAGGTAAATGTAAGCAGCTGGAAAGAAAGTGACTGCGGTGGTAAAGATGTGTTCTTTTAGCTGAGCTTAAGAATGGAAGACGAATAGATTTCATTTATTATTACAGAGTGGAGGATGACGGGAGGATCAGTCGGCTGTCTTATCTGCACCACTCATTTTCATCACGTTTAATCGGAGTATATAACATTTTTTCGAGGATTCACTTGCAGCATTACCGATCGTTTCAAAGGAAATGATTTTTTCCGCGGTAATTCCTCTTTACTTGTTCCAGTCCTCTTCTTCCACTACAATCCCTCATTGTGAAAGTTGGCAGAGTAAACATAGGAATCCTTGCTGCTGTCTTACAAAGCAGAGGCGACAAAAGGAGCCAAACGCATGACAGCGAATTGAGGTTTATCTATGGAGATGTTAGAAGCCATCCAAAATTTTTGGATTTAAAAATAAAGGCGATTCTGCCAGAGCAAAGAGGAACAACTGAAGGAATGGATAGACAGCTGAATATGTACGATATTAGGAGCAGCACACGGGGTTCGAACATATTGTTATCTGCCATACCCAATATTTCTGTAAGGTTTAAATTGCTTCCTTGTCATTTCTATTTACAAATTTTCATTATGAATTAAATTAACGAATGTAAGTTGACATCATTCCTGTTTTCTTAAAAAGGTTTTCGTCAGAATTCGTATCCCCTGTATGTCGACGACAGACTTTTACGACGAACTGGCCCCACCCTGTAGACGTCAGAATAATTCAGACATCGACACTAGGTGTCATGGGTTCGATACCAGAAATTCCCAAAAATCGCAATTTTCCCATAAGAATGCATTGCGCGGATTTTTTAAAATTATCTTGAGGCACTTATCGGTAAGATAGCGGAAGCAAAATCTAGAAGGTTGAAGTTGGTGTAGTCTTCTATGGTTCTTATGGAAGAAATGTTGCCAAATGATTGTGAGTTCGACGCCAGGTGGGTGCGAAATTCTTCCATAAGAACTGCATTGCTTTAATTTTTGAAAGTTTTTTCAATGCCTTACCGATAAGCTGGTAAGATAAAACCCGGAATGGTGACAGAGGCATTTGAAAACATTCTTCCATGAGGCTCAACGTTTCTCCAGTGGTACTTGGTTCGATGCAAGAGTGTCATTCCGATTCTACCATGCATTTCAAACGGGAATAACGGAATCTTATTTAGGACCTTCACGATAAGATACTCAATTGAAACTTTGAAACACGTCAGAGTGGCACTTATCTAACATTCGCATGCCATTGTCTTTCACGAGCGGGTCCTGTGTTCGACGCCAGGCCGTCTTTCGCGCGAATTTTCGAAAATTGTTTTGAGTCCTTCCTCCGAGCCATAGAAAAGTGAAATTCACGGAGGTTGGAGATGAGATGGTCTTCCATAGTACGAAAGGAAGAAATGCTACCAAATGACCGTGAGTTCGACGCCAATTGGGTGCAAAATTCTTCGGTATAATATGCATGACGGTCAATTTTCACAATTATTTTTAATTATTTTCCGCTAACCGGGAATGATATAAAATGGAATGTGCATAGAGGCAATTCATATGTTTCATAAACGCTGTTCGCCGTTCCTCTGACGGTTCTTGGTTCGATGCCTGACCGTCATTTCTATTCTACCATGTATTTCAAAGAGGGATAGCGTAATCTTATATTAGGTCCTTCCCGATAAGATATTGAATTGAAACTTTGGAACAGGTCATGTCTCTTATCTAATATTAATATACAATTGTGTCGCACGATCGGGTCCTTAGTTCGACGCCAGGCGGGTTTTTGCGCGAAGTTTTCCAAATTGATTTGAGGCATTACTTGGTACGCTACTGCATTAAACTGATAGCTTGCAGTATGCAAGCAACTTTACTCGTATATATATATATATATATATATATATATATATATATATATATATATATATATATATATATATATATATATATATATATATATATATATATATATACGAGTAAAGTTGCATTATGTTATATATATATATATATATATATACACACACACACACACCTGGTTAAAACGCGCCGAGTGAAAACCGCGTTAAAAGCGAAATAGCACAAGTAGAATATTACAAATTTTTACTTCCCTCACCTTACAATTAGATAATAAACGAAATATTTTCTTGGCTCTTTAAATTTTAAAAGTGCTCCAGACTTTAAAAACGAAAACTTTAAACTAATTCAAATTGGCTACTGAATTTTAACCATTATCTCTCGACGATGAAGCAATTACTACCAGATAGACAATTAGGGATGACTAATGTGAACTCTATTTCGTGTGTGTTTATACCGATAAAATATGCTATACTATATTGATATTATTGATTCATATGTTTCTTACGTAGAGATGAAAACCTTGAAAATATACACCGAGAAATTTTAACTCGTGAATGATTGAATTTGTAATCATATGCGTTATCGTAATAATGAGTGATTATTTCCATGGGAAAATGTAAAATGAAAGAAAATAAAGAAAAAATAAAAAGAGCAAAAAAGTTGTCCCGTATAAAAGGTACAAAAACGTATAAAAATTGTCGGACGGAGCAGAAGAAACTCCGAAAAGAAATGCTCCCAAATCGATTTACGAACATTTCTATCCCCAAAATTAAATCATCGAGATTGAACCCAAGTTCGAAATTTCAGACATTTCCTCCTCTGCTGGGAATAAGATAACGCCTCACGGGCAAATATCGAATTGAACCGAAGAGATAGGAAAAGACATCCATTGCACGCAAGCATGATTTCCTTCGAGGCTAATGGATCGGCTGAAAGGAAAGGAAGGAAAATAATACGGACTAAGATCCACGAATAGGATACTTCCAAAATGTAGTTTTCCAGCATGAAAGCAGACAGAGTTGAACATGGCCACTAACACTGTGTCCTCGAGGTTGTACACAAACTCTCAATGATTTTATAAAAAAGACTGAAGCACATCCAAGTATGCTTTCAGCAAAAGAAAAGCAATTCCAGGCTTTTTCTATTCATTAATTTATACACGACTGTATCACAGACTTCAAAATCTCGAGGCTCAGAGGAGCTGAGATATCACGTAACTACTTAAAGAGGTTTAAGAAGTTCTGTTGTGAGTGGAGAGGCAGAAAGGTTACCATTTCTCTGAATAAAATGACCCGTGGCAGTGGCTTTACATTCCTCGATATCGATGAAAGTTTCAGTGATCTTTGAAGAGTTCTCCCATACATTTAGTTACATTTGATCGGAAAATGTTCATATTTGAGCGACGCTTTGATTGAAATCGAATCTTAAAAAGAAACCAAATAAGCAGGCGATAACAAAATCGAAATTTTTAAAAAATTGAACGTTTAAGGAATGAAAAGCGTTGGAAAGACGCTTGGCCGAAAATATTCGGAAGTAAGACGAGATGCTGGATTTTATCCTAGAGAAAGACCAGTTAAAATATCTACACATAAATATGTTCCGATAGTTAAAACTGAGATCTCATTGTTTAAAAGGAAACGTCTTAATTCTCTATGGTCCATTTTTGGAAAGCCGACTGTGGCGTATTTTGGCTTCCGCCGGCCTTCCGGAGTATCCGTTTCAGAGATTAGTTCGAAGTTTCAAATTCTGAAATAATAGAAATGGAAATAGAAATCAATGATGGACTTGATTAAAGAGTTCGTTTGACCGAAATCTGAGGCTTCATATTGAATTCGGTATCGTTTTGTCGCGACCTTATGAATCTTCTTCGTTCCACGTGAAAACGTTCGTGTCAATTTGGATTAGGGAAAAACAAGAAGGCAGTTTTTTTCATTCGCAATTCTCGTGCGCGTCCTCTTTAAAAATTATCTTTTGTCTTTTGTACTGCGTTCTTCCGTGTATAAATTAAAATAAGTTAAGAAAAATGGAAGAGCGGAATTTTTGGAATTTCCTCAGTCATGTGCAAATTTTGCTTTGCCCATTGCCACACGACTTAAGTCTTTCAAAAATTTAGGTAACGCACGAAATTCGGTGGGAAGGCGGACTCCTGGATAGACGCCGAGGAAATGAAAAACGCCGCTACGCCGTGACCTAAACGAGTTTCAAATCAGAAATGAGAAAAAAGAAAAGGGAAAATGAATGCGGGATCGAGTATGTATGCTTCAACGAGCAATAGCGCAATATTTAAATTCTGCGTGCATGATTGAGTGTAGTTGCAGTATTAAAACCTTGGAACTTAGATCATTCATTAAATAGTTCGGAAATTGCTGATAGGTAATCACAAGAGATGATTTCGAACATCTTACTTCCGTTTGAAGAGGAAACATGATTCCCGAGAAAATTCATCTTCACCATCCCGATAAAAATCCCGAAGGTCGGCCAGTAAATATTTTTCTGCGCTTTTAGAGAGTAACCGGACAAACAATGAAATCAAGATGAAAAGTAAACCGACTTGTTGTTACGCAACAGACAAAGAAATCCTTCCTAGGCAAGAATTATCATTGAATGTTTCGTGGAAACAGGAATTTATTTCTCAACATTGTCCTCCCGCAACTCGATACGTTTGGTGAAACGTTTCTCCCAACCCTTTAAGCAGTCGGAAAAATATTTTATTTATATATCCGTAGAATGCTGGTCCAACTCTTAAAAATACCTTCGCGTCTGAAAAAGACCCATATTTTTCCCTACGATGAATATTTTCCAATTGGAAAATAGAAAAAGTCGCTTGATTGTGGCGGTAGCAAAACAAATTTTACTTCGTGCAATTTTGACATTATAATCGCGCTCGTGCACACCCGAGCGTTGTCCTGGTGAAACAACACTTTATATGCCAAATATGGTCATTTCCTCTTAATTTCTGTCTTCGATCGATCTAACAGTCCATTGTTAATTTTCCTTTACGCAAGGTAATCAATTAAAATTATACCGCGGCTATACTAGAAAACCGTAATTTTTCCTCCTGAGAACACGACTTTCCTCGGACCTCAGCATTCACCGATATTTAGCTTTCAAGAGTAGCAGATCCATCGACGCTGACACCTGCTCGCAAAAATTCTGCCAGATTTTATACTCAATATCCTTATTCTACACAATGTATCGTACCGATAAAATTCTTGCATGGTCATAGATTGCAAACTTTTACAAATAAGAATTATTATCAGTAACAAAATCATTTTTCATTCCAAAAATATACCATAAGGAGATCTAGGTCGACTGTTTTTCGACCCTTGTCGTATTTTTTGGACTATCGGACTCTCAAAAATAACTGAATTGATGGCCTGCTCTACGATTCGCTTCTGGTTAATATTCATAACATATTCACATGAGTAATATAAATCATAAAGTTTTCCTATCTCACAAAGGAATCGTAAAGGCAAATCCAGAGAAGACCTGTTTCAACTGCAATCTCCAGCATCCCGCCAACTACACGGGCAGCTTAACAATCTCTCCTGAACCGCAATAGACCGGTCACACTGTTCTTACAATTAGCAAATATAATGAATTTTAGTTTCGGAAATAACTTTCACAACGTTCTTAAAGCTGACCCTTCAAGGTGGACGCACTGAAATTTAGATTAAAGCTTAACCTTGATGTAAGAAATTAACCTTTCGGAAACTATACCTGGCTACCTCGACCATTGTCCTAATTTTATTCGCCCATAATAAATGATCATAACATTTTATATGCTTCAGTAACTTGTCTGTTGGAGGAAAAAAAGAATGAAAACTCAGTGGATATGATTGCTTTCATTACTACCATGGTAATTCTCTTTTACTCTAGGATTTAGAGATACGAGCTTAACTGCCCGTTGATCTTGAACGGGATGAAACAGTGGTAAATACCATACTATATAATGTTGACTGGACTCAGGACGAGAGAAAGAAAACGTAACTTATGTGGCCGAGACGAAAATTAGCTCGATGAAAAATACACCGAAAACAGTGACAATGTTTATGCATGGAATTCATTCTTTTCCCATACATAATATACGGAACGCGATAGGTTGTCATAAACATTTGTTATATTATGTAACTAATTATTCTTTGTAATAATAGCGTAAATAAAGAAACTTTATGTTTACTTTTCGAGTCGGGAATGGGTGAGCGCAATTTAAAGGTTTATTACCAGTCGCTAGAATTGAGAAAGCGATTTCAAGAAAGGTAATGAAGCCTGGTTTTATATTGTATATTTAATATATAGTTCACTCATTATTTTTAACGAACAGTATTGTAATTCGCATTCAGGTTTTCCGTGGTATACACAATCTTGATCGACATAGTTCAATGATCACATGGCTTTAAATGTTAGAATAATGTTTAATCGCAATGCATCTCTGTTGAAAATGATGAACTGCGGTTAAAACTATATGAGGGATATGCATCGGCATTAAAATGTTTGGTGGAACGCAAAATGGCGCACTGGCATCGAACCAAGGATCATTGGGGAAACGGCGATCTGCGTATAACAGACGTTCATTTGTTCGCTTCCATGTTTGTGCATTTGAAACGCAGCTTGCCTAGGATCGAACAAGGGGAACCAATATTGTTATATTGCAAGATGTTGATGCACATTCAATTTCCGGACGATATCTCTAGCTGTATGCTGAATTTCAAGTCGATATCATAAAGAGAATGTCCTCAAACGTAATTTCGTATTCCCATCTAATTGTATGGTGGAATGCAAATGGAACCCTGGCGTCCAACCTAGGACCGTTAGGATAGCGATAAACTCCGATTCCAAAATATCTTCATGACTGCAGCTCACATGCCGGTTTATGGATTTCTATCTTCTCGGAAAATGCCTCATAAAATTTTTTGAATTTTCTACCGTGCATTTCTTGTGGGAGAATTAAGACCGCCCGGATTCGAACCCGAGAACCTTTCTGTAGGAAACGATTCTATGTTTCTAATTGGCAAGAGTATCTTAGACCGTATCCACGTTTTAAGTCGATAACATATCGGTAGGATCCTAAATAATATACCTTATATAATATTCCTTATGGGGGAATGCAAATGCCGCTTCGGTATCTGTTCAAATGTCTGGTCTTGCGTTTCCATGCTATCGGGAAGTCCTTTAAAAATTATTTAACATCACCGCAATGTATCCGACTCCAGATTTTTCAGAAATCTTCAGAACATATGTCCAGAAATGTCGGAAACTTTTCAGACCACCATGTATAAGATGGAGAATTTTGCACCCTCCTGGCGTCGAGCCGACGCTCATTTCATTTGTACTATAAAAACGCCCTCGTGATTTTCCTATCCTACGTGGAAGTGCCTTAAAAATATTCGAAAATTTGCGCAATGTGCCTTTGGGGAAATATGTATATTTGGGGCCTTCTGGGGCTCGAAATCGGGTCCTCACGGCGATAGGAATAGTTTTCCTAGGGGTTCCTAATCCGTACAAATACAATGCAATTTGTCTCGAATCTCCAAACTAAGCCGCTTCTCGAATAAAAGGGGGGACAGACAGTCCGCTAATTATATATAGGATAATATATCGTGAAATTCCAGCGGATATTCCCATCGTAATTTTCCATTCGTCAACTTTTTATAAAATATTTTTGGTCTACTAGTACACTATACCTTAATAATATGCCACGTTCGTTGTTAAGAGTTATGCGTATTCAGATAGCTGCTCCCTAAAGCGAAATGAATAGTCACCGTTAGTCTTATTTATATTTCGGATTTTCGAACGTTCCAAATGATTGCAAAGAGAGCCAATGAGCGAAAGAACGAGTTTATCGCGCTGTTTATTTTATTGCATTTTTTTGAAGGACAACTGTCCTGATCGAGTGACACTTGTTTTGTGAATGCGATAGCGATCTCTCGGTGATCCGAGGTAAGAAATTGATGCAAGGACATCGATTCAGATGGTGTTTAAGGAATCGATTCACTCTGAAAGCGATTCGTCCAAATATCGGAACCGCAATAAGATGGGATTCCTCCATTCTATTGGGAGGCTCATATTTTTCAATCCAGTCATCAACTTTGGCTTTGCGAATGATGAGCAGATAAACACAAAGCAGGAATGCGGATAAAGAAACTTTCGAACTTACTACGAGATATGATTCTCGACTCGAATACAAGATGAATTTTTAAATAAGGTCATCTGATCTGAACATTCTGCTGGATTGTTTCTTAGGTGTTGTTCACACGAATAAATTCAAAGATCAAGCCTGTTTTTTTTCAAATTTGGAAGCGCAAGTAAATCAGGATTAGTATACATTTATTTTTAAACTATGACATCGAGATGGAGCTAGTGAAGGAGATGCGTTTAATTATAAATTGATAAAATAGCTAGAGAAACGCTGTCAGCGGAGACTTAGTGGGCAGCATAAACTCAGTTAACTTCGGCAAGGAGCGTAAGTCTCTTTCATTCATTCCATAAACGCGAAACAAAAGAAATGTTTATCAGAGAGTGATAATATTACCTACCGATGAATGAATAATATGGATGAAGTACAACTGGAAGTAAATTAGGCACTGCGATCGATAACAGATCGAATTTAAGTAATGCATTCGAGAAAGCCGAAATCGGATGAATATTATCGATAAAGTGGAAAAATCGATGAGGAAAGGGCGGAGTGAAAGGTAAGCTGGGAAGATAAAAAAGGAAATGTGGGAAAGAAGCAACTCCTGAAAACATATTCCTTTTCCAGATAAGAGCAAACGTTAGGAATTTCCACTTCATAACTTCCTCGGAGAAGGCATTTCTGGAAATAGAAATTTCGGGAGGATATCGTGAAGACCAAATAAGCTTCAATACAACTGTTACCATATGATGCGTTAGAGCTAATATTTCTCGAGAAGTGCCCTTTGAAATACGAAATACTTAGGCAATAAAAAATTTCCCTCGCTCGGAGAATGGTGCGGAGAAATTTCGCGAAATCAGTTTTTTCCTAAAACCAATAGCTAGAAATCCGAAAGGTATTTGAGGTACAGAAGGTTACTTGAGTGATTTAAAATGGGTCCAAAGTAGGATGGCCAGAGCCGTGTAACGAGAATTACATTATAACGAGTACACATGACAACCTCTCTTCTGTGTCGCTAGGGATGGATCAAATCGAAAAAAACTCTGTTTTTTACTATGTGAGCTGAAACACACCATTAATGTGGTAGAATGATAGGATCCTTCAGAGCAAAAAAGACGATATAATGCATGTAACAAATATACCGCTAGTACCTGTAAACTTGACGAATTAGGGAAAACATACTGGTGTATAAAGGATTTGGGGGTTCTTGAATAACAAATCATCTATAGCATCCAATTAAGGAAGAGCACATAAAATAAAAAGATGTTGAAATATACTACAGGATTCAAGAATGATATGACGTTAAGAAGTATTTATTCACAGATTAACATAAATAAAAAGGTTATTTTTCTTCCCTTATTTATCTTTACATATTTAATGACGATCATGTCTGATGAATAATACGACCGTGAAATGAACCACTCTGAAAATAAACACTTGCTGTGTGTAAACAATTATTATTAGCATAATGGCGCGTGATCTCCTTTACTGGAGGATATATAATAGTATTAATTCCTCTTACATGAAAATAATTTACAAGCAAATCTCGAATTCCGCTGAATTTATTGACTCGTTCATTTGTTTTAGAGTCACCCATAATTTTCCATAATGAAACAACCACAGATTTATTTGCAGTTTATGACTCCTCGTGACATGTCTATATTAAAATTTTGAACCGCTTGTTTAGTTACAGAGAATTATTCACTAATAATTTCAAATTCTATACGATTTATTAAATATCTTTGGAATCCAACAAATGTTTAATCATCTTCTCACGTTTGGCAAACATGGGCGGCCGCTGGACAAATATGAGATTCCCAGTAATTCCACGACAATTCCAAAACAATTAATTAACGGTGTTAAGTTACCAAAAGCCAGAGACAGTGATGAACGGGGAAATCCGCAAAAGTATCGCAGGAGCAAATAAGAGCAAAGTATGTGGGTAATCCCATCCCATAATCCTTCCCTACGGAGGTATAAATTTATCGCTCTCAGAAAAGACATATCTCGCCAGTAGATTCTCCTATGGAAGAATTTTTTTAAATGCGGATAACAAGTGACTACTATTTCATGATTACCCAGACACATGCGCTGTATTTTTCTTGCACTTTTCAATCCAGCGTAATGGACACCAACAACAACAGAATTGGGCACCTGATTCTTGTTCTCACCTAAATGAGATATTCATTTCCTCAAAGGCAGCAGAAATAATAGCATTCCATGTTTTTTCTCGCCGAGTAAGACTGAACTCACTGGAATCCAAAGATTTCAACTCCATTGCATCTCATATAAAATAATTTGCATTTTCCTCGTATAATATCGCTACTATCCAAACTAATTACTCTTAGAGGATGGCGAAGGAACATTCTCTATCTTGAAGCGAAAATCTGGAAGTGATGAATCCCAGACGTGTCGAGATATCTTCTGCAATGGTGTCTTTGCTCAGTCAGACACAAAGCGATGTTTGTGTGTTTATGTAACAGTTGCTTGCAAGATAATCGATGAATTTACAAAAAAATCTAATTACGCTCGGAACTAATTGCAAAAACATTCCCAAGTTATCAAAACGGAATCATGTAATCGGTCTGTTATCGAACCTAGGTCCATTACAGTAATCGTTGCCACCGATTTAGTTTCTGTAAAGACCCATCTTACTGTATGCTGAATTTTGAATCCATATAATAGAAGATCCTAAAATATAATTCCGTATTTCCCAATTGTATGGTAGAATGCAAACGGTCGTCGAACCAGGGACCATAAGGAAAGCTGTAAAATTATTTTTTTAAACGCATTCTTGACTGCCGCTTACATGCCAAGCTACGGATTTCTATCTACTCGGAGAATGTCTCATAATATTTCAGTTTCCCACCGTACATTTATTATGGGAGATTTAGGACCGCCTGCAGCCGCATCGAGGACCTTATCGTAAAATAAGATAAAATAACTGTTTGGTAGGAGCAACACCGACGGCTTCTAAAATTTCGCATCCATATCATACAGGGAAGATCCTCAGCCGCAATTCTGGATTCCCCGTTTAAAATGTGGAATTGAATGGTACAATCGAAATGACGACCTAGCGTCGAACCAAGGCACATCAGGGAAACGCTAAACTGCGCATAGGAAAGCTTTTAACAACCGCTATCCACATTCAAGGTTTTAAGTGTCCATTTTATCTGGAAAGTATTAAAAAAAAACTTCCTAAAACTACCTAGAGTGCATTTCAAAGGGGGAAATAAGCACCCGCCTGGCGTCGAACCCACGCTCCATTGGTGACATTTCTTCTACTAATACGCCATACAACTCCGTGATTTCGAATCCAATCCCAATCCAATAACCCAGCGACTTCAGACAACGCAAAGAAGTATGGAAAGATGCATGCTTGGGATCACAAGAAGAGACAGGAAACGCAACACCTGGGTGAGGATGAAGACCAGAGTGACAGACATCATAGATAAAGTAAGGTCACTGAAATGAATGTGGGCAGGCCATGTGGCGAGAAGAAACGACAACCGTTGGACAAGAGCGGTTCTGAACTGGACACCAAGAGATGTGAAGAGACCAAGAAGAAGACCAAAGGACCGATGGAACAGAGAGATCATTAAGTACTTAGGAGTGACATGGCAAAGAGAAGATAAGAATAGACAGAATTGGAAAATGCGCTTGGGGAGGACTACACCCGACATCGGGTTGAAAATGGCTTATGATGATGATAAAAATAAAGTAAAAGTTTCTTGCAAACTGCAAGTAAATCAATCATCATTTTAAGGAAATACATTCTCACATATTTATTTTCTTACAGTAACATCCCTCAGCTCTCCGTCATGAATAACATGTGCATAATGTAATCGTCCTGGTGTCGAACCCGGAACCATCTTGAAAAAAACGGAACCATATTATATGTACCGTATCTTCGACCATACACGGAATTTCAAGTCCATATCATATCATGGAGGTCATCAAACATAACTCCATGTTCCCCATTCATTTGTATGGTGGAATGGAAATGCTGCCCCAGCATCGAACCAAACAAAGGCTATTAGACAAACGATAAACTTCGTTTTATAAACATATAATGACTGCTGATCACATGCCAAAATATATATTTCTATCATCTCGGGAAGTGCTTCTGCAAAATATTTGAATTTCCCGCCTTACATTAGATATGGAAGGATTAAGACGGTCTGGTTTAGAACCCTGAGCGCTTTTATGGAAGAGATGCATATTAATATTGCATAGGTAAAGCTGTGATGGCTTCCAAACATTCAAGACGATATCATATCGGGAAGGGTCTAAGATTCCGTTATCCTCTATGAAATGTATGGTAGAATCAAAATGACGCTCTGGCATCGAACCAAGGAACATTAGGAAAACGGTGAACTGCGCATACGATAGAGTTTTATAAACTCTTATCACATGCTGGGTTTTACGTTTCTATGTTGTCGTGAATAGGTTCAAAAAATTCCTAAAAATTGCCACAAGGCGTTTTAAATGGCATTTTAAATGGGAGAAAATTTGCACCAACCTCGTTTCAAATCCACGCTCATTTAGTGATATTTCGTTCAAACGAATTATGCAAGACTTCGTAATCAACGGCCTCCGTTATTTTGAATCCAAATATTTTCAATAATTTCATGTGCCACTAGCGTCACTTACTTGAAATTTTTACGACGCACTGATCCGACAGGAAAATTTATACGAAATCGTATTTAACAAGAAAGTCCTGACAGGAGGTCCCAATTCTACCATAAAAAATGTACGGCGGGAAATTCAATTTCTTATGAGACATTTCTCGAGAAGATAGTACGTGAAAACCGGACGTGAATATGTTTACAAACTGAGTTTACCGTTTCTCTGTAGGTCTTTAGTTCGACGTCTAAGTACCATTTGTATTCTACCATACAGTTAAATGGAAAATTCGGAATCACGTTTGAGGACGTTCGCGATATGATATCGGCTTGAAATTCGGTCTATTGTTACTGCACCTTAATCGACGGCGACGTTTATGGCGATGGACCTTGGTTTGATTCCAGAACGGTCACATTTAGCCGATGTGTGATACACTGAGGTGAACATACTAATTTTTTGTAAGCAGTTCCGAAAGTAATCGGGTATTCATGCAAATCATTAAGCAATTACCTTGAAGTATGCAAGCAACTTTTACGCGTGTATACATATGTACGTGTATTTTTTAGCTGTTATTGTCGTTATTAATTTTGAGCATGAAATCAATATGATCTGGCGTAACTTTGTGGAAAGCTATAATAAATTAAACAAATTTGTAGTTTTCCACGGATTTTTAATTTTGCTACCGATTTCGTAAGAAGCCTCCCCAAAGATGGAATGCTGGTTAATGAACAATTGTTAATGAACCCTTCTCTCTTTACCAAGCCAGATTTTCCGATGATGCTCTTTCCCCTCCCCTACCTTCCCCTCAACCTCTTATAGTATATATACTGCTGCAAAAGTTTTCATTATTGCCTGAAGATGAAAGAACTTCTTACAAAACCGGTATCAAAATTAAAAATCCGTGGAAAATTACAAAGTTGTTTAATTTATTTTATAATTTTGAGCACCTGCAATTAATTTTTGACGTGAATCCCACGGAATGAAATTGAGTAAAAAAATTCTCGGAGTCTCTGCAAGTGACAACTACTACGTTTCCCTGACTATTCTACCAAAGCGCCATAAAAGATTTTTCCTGCTTATTTTTGGGGATAACAACCCGAATAACCTTTTACTCCTACTCCGATTAAAATAAATTATGCCTCGAAAAGTGAACATTCGAAGGAAAATATACGAGAAAATTCGTAGCGTTAGTATTCCCTGTAGCAGAGGTTTAGAGCGAGAGAAGGCTTTTGAAAGCGGTGTGCACGAAAGGAAGGAGCGGGTGGGGATGTTGTGCGGGCAAGGAAATCGATATTCGGAGTCTGGGAGCTGCTAAAGCCAGGACGTCCACTAGAATCCAGAATTAGGGTGGTGCCATCGGCGCGTACTATTCATGCGTTTTCTTGCCGCCTCATGTCATTTTCTAAGTCGAAATACTCGATCATTAGCCTGTAACAATAACTCTGGCACCGACGATTATCGTGGAGTATATTCGTAAAAATATTGGTGAGAATGTGCACGGAGAGGTTGCGATGGAATAAATAACGGCAAAATGAAAGGATAAACGCTCAGGGTGCGGTTCTCGCCCTCCATTCATCGTGATTTATTTTCATTTAGATTCGCCCTTCAAAAAGTGTCGCAAAATATAACTAACAACATTAAATAATTGAGGATTTTGGTTAAGAAAGTGTTTTTCCTTAATTTGCATCTCGGCGTTGTTGATTTCGACAACGGAAATAACAAATAAGAATGACAAGAATTTGGGAAAACAAGGTTCTGAAGAATGGTCGTTGTCAATTACGAACCGATTGTGCTTGTACAAGGACGGATATCAACGTTTAATTTGACAATTTTTCTACTGCTCTGAAGAAAATGTAAAGATGTAGGTAAAGGATTTTTGAAGGAAGTTTTCCAGCCAGAAATGAAAGAAAGCGCAAGAGTTGATATGAATGTGCGGAGGTGAAAGACCCGCTTCGCCTATATCTTACCACAGACTTTGAAAAATTCCCCAGCATAACCATACCAATCACCTAATTCTATGAATTTTAAGAATAATTCAATACGAATATTATACGTAAAATTGTAACGCATCACTGGAATAACGATCCAAAACTGTTTATCGCGTACGGCGCAATTTTCCTTAGCGGCACGGTCCTCTCCCTGACAGGAGGAGAGGATGGGAGCACACAAAGAAAGCTCGCAGAAACGAAATTAAGCACAAGTTATACGGCCAGATTATGACGAAAATGTTTCCATGGAAACTTGATAAATTGAACGGGTGACAGCGGCTGCTTAATCCAAAATCGGATTTTGTTACGCATTTTTGAACGCTAAGTTTACTGTCCCAACGGGTGTACAACTTTTAAAATACCAATGAAAGGAAGGATCCGCTGTCATGATAAGCTAAGTAACCCGTGCTCCACCCCCTTTCGCCCCATCCCATCGTTGCTGAAAAATATTTGGGCATTTTTCCGCTATTACAGAGATTGTGGACATAAAATGTCACGTTCAAAATACATATGACTAGTTTGTCCATCTGCACAGTATTCAGGCCGTAGGTGGTTATGTCTACGATTCGCTACTGAAAGATAGAGTAAGGCATGATGAGTTAGTTTGCTCTTTCTTTCCTCGTTTAGTCAGAACGATATGAATGGGAAACATTCATGACCTTGTGAATGTCACTTATATAGTAATAGCATCCAATGAGGAATGGCCAAAATGAATGCTATCATTGAATCACTCATACATATCTTTCTGTATCGCCGACAAGAACAATTCAAGATACATGTTTTGAAACCTATTCTAAGGGAAAATTTATTCATTCTACTAAAATTGGCGCGAAAAGATCTTAGTTTCGAAAGAATCGCAAATTCATGGTGTTTGCTATTCTCCTGAGCAAAGGGGGCCGATCTACAATTTATTCTTGGGAATTATGTAAATAATCCACAAATTTGTTTACTTCATTTTAATTTTATAACTTTAATAATTAAGGTGAGAAGTATCATTGCATCGGTTTTAGTTATTCAGAATTATTACATAGATAGTAATGAAATTATAAAGGACAGTCATTACCCTGTGCCCCTACTATGGTCGCTGAAGGAATTCCTTTCACTGTATTTTGCATTTCGGATAACTTAATAGAGGAAATGCATGAAAAAGTATGTAAAATGTTCAGTATAGATCTTTCTTAAGTCTATAAAATTGTATTACATCGATAATTGACCACGAGATATGAATGGTGTACTTAGCAAATACCACTACGTATTAAACTCTCGTCTACGCATTTTCCCCTCAAATCGGAATTTCATAGATTATACAGTTTCATTTTCGTTCCTGTGGAAAATTTTAGAGCGAGATTTACTGCTAGCAGAATAGATTTTTTAGATTAGATTTAGATGATTTAGCAGAATAGAACCAACCATTCCTCAAAATTCTTCCGCATCCCTAAAAATTAAACCCAAACTTAAAGAATCACTGATGTCAAAATCCGATCTAGGAAAGAGAGAGATTGTGGAATCCAAATCACATTGGTAGTACAATCGCATAGGTAGAGAGGAAAAAAAAACGATAAAAAAATAGCAACTCTTTCCCGTAGCCGACTTCGAAGTGTGCGTCGAGAAGGCGACGATAGGATTGGAATGCAGTTAAATTATGGAGATGACTTTTCCTGGTATACGATAAGTTCCGATAACCGTATTTCCTTAATTAAAAACGGTTTCAGTTGGAATTCCTTCATATTTGGCCTTTCTGACATTAAATGCTGAAGAGAGGAAAAGCGGCCATAAATTCAATTCATTTCATACGCCTTTGCTGACTTTTTGCGTAAGGGAATTACATCATCGCAGAACCTGAATGATTTCCTATTTTTGATATCTTTACATCCCGTTAATTTTCATTTTGATTGTTTACATCCAAACAAAAAGACTGTCAGTAAAAGTCGAGACACTGACTGGTGTAAACGAGAAATGTGGTTTACGTTTTCAAAGAAAAAGAAAACAAAGTTGTTTCGAACTCTATCACATTCTACAATTGGATGAAAGCGATAACTGCCGAGAACAACAGTTTTCACTGATTTGAAAGAATCGCAATATTTTGCTTGAAATATAGCAATAACATTAAAATAATATGTAGCAATAATGTAAGATGAACAGATACATGCATTAAAAGGAGAAAAACTCAAGTGAAGCGAAGTATTAAGCGAAAAAGGCACCGAACGTATTTTCAAAACGAGAGTCGCTTCTTGGTTATCCACATTTCCATTTTATTTATCGTTTCAAAAATGAATTTTATCCGCACCCATCAATTGTGTTTTATAAATGTAATGTTAATTTATTAACATCTAGTAAGAGACTTTTCAGTCTAAATCTTGTGTAAATAAAGAAGACTGATATTAATATTTAATGAGTGTCCATGTGCATAGATATTCATTATATATGATCGGCTTTAACCAGTGAAACCTATCTAGTAATCTCTCTCGAGCTATGATTGGATTATTTCTGAGTTACACTGCATATTCGAAAAGCTTTCATTGAGATGGAACATACAGAATGTATGTAAACGCTCTACTCTTGCATCCCTTTTTCTGCGGGATTAGATTTTCGTGAGAAATCCTACAAGAAAGAACAGGATTTGGAAGTTCCCGGAGGTCTTTCATGCGTTTCTAGTGAAAATACAAAATATTAACATCGCATGCGTCACCATGAACGACAGAAAAGTATGAACTTACATATGTAAATGCTGCTTTCTTCGAAATGAATAATAGATTTCAACCTCCTAAAGAACAGGTTTCGAAAAAATAAAATGAACTTTCTTCTCATCAACATTAAGAATGCCTTGATATTAATTGATTTATTAGAAGATACGGTGAAAGAAATTCGGAAATATTAAATATATTGATCCCTGGAAATTTTTGTGAGGGCAAAATATACATTTCAAGAAGGAAACATTGCAACGTGATTCAACAAAAGGTAAATTAATAAAATTTGTGGAATGCGTAAAATAGTGAGCGATATTTTACGCCATACAAATATATTGTGTTTAGGGTTATATCATAGGAACCAGTCCCTGTACATTAAACGACAAATCGATACTTCAGAGTATATAATATGAAAGAGACAAATTTAGACAAAATTTTAATACTACCTCAAAATAATATTTTTTCAAATCTAAATTCAGCTCATGAATTTTGTATTACTTTCTGACACGGGTTAAATGTAAGTTAGGACCATCTAGTTCGAACTTAGTCCAATAATAAATACGTATTGAATGGTACAGAAATACGGAGGTCACCATTTCTATTTCATCTGTGGCTAAGAAATAAGCGTTGGAGACAATAGGGATGGATTTGACGGAGATTTCCTATTGAAGAATTTCTGAGAAACGAGCCTAGGAGGACCGAAGCAGGGGCAGCGCGTTCGACTTTGGTGGAAGCTGTCCCAAGTTCGATTCCCAGTGGGTGTTCACGTGCGAAATAACCTCAGCTGTCGAAGAACTTGTAATAGCACTAACAATACTCGAATTATATGAGCACACGCACATAATAAAGCATGAACATTAAAATAAAGTGTTTACGTGATGGTAGTGATTTAGGGTATCAGGCGACATTTTACTACAAAATCATCGTCAATTCTAAAAATTACTTCTAAAACGAAACAAAATCTTCCATAATTGGTTGACAGCTCAAATTCCATAATCCAGTTCTATAGTCGGCAATGATACATTTTATGAGAACGAAATCCTACGTATTTTTCTTCATTCTAAAATAATAGCCTAACTCCAGATCGTCTCTATGCGGTGTTACTAAATGTGACTATTAACAATAACGATTCGTAGCATAGAACAGAAGATTTCAACTACAGTCTTCAGCTATCAAACTGACTAGAAAAACAGGAACGCAGCATTGAAATATTCTTCTAGTCTCCAGTAATCACAATATTTTGGATTGGAAGACTGATTGACAGATTGGAATATAGGGGGAATAATTTCAGCCAATTGTGGAACGAACGATGCCGTCCCAAATAAAGCGATATTTCTAATTTCAACGTTGAGACGTCTTTAATATTGTTTACGGGGATGGCAAACCCAGGAGGATTCATCAAAGATGTTTGGCAGGGAAAGTGAGAAGACGGGATTAAACATGCGTTGGAAAAAGTGGAGGGATTTCAATAGAAAAGAAGATCTCCAATTACTTACTTCTTCGGATGAAACGCTCTTTGAATGGAAAAACATGAGGAGATTTCAGAAGAAGCAAAACGGCTTACCTAAAAAAAAGACGGAGAAAAATTGAGGTGAGGCATTTTAACATGTACTAGCACTCCAAATGTGTCTTAGACATTACTGAACATGAAATGCAAAGCATATTTTAAAAGAGAAACTAATATCTTCAGAGAGATGAAAGTTTCATCAGCATCCAGCCACTGGTCGAAGGCGTTAAGTTTTCATTCTGTTAGTGCGGAGTTGGAGCTATCTGTATGCATCTTTCTACGTCGCTCCTTACAATTTTTCATTTACCGTGGTAATTTAGGAATTAACGTCTATGAGATTAACTCTCCTTTGAGGGAGTACCTATTCTTGTCGTCATTTTCATTCTCGGAAAATTTTTTCTACCTCATCGTCAATCTGAGAATGGGTTTATTATCCGAGGAACTACTCTCTCTAAATTTCTGTAGAAAATTTAAACGGACTCTCCTAACTATTCTGAGTCGTCGCCGCATGGAGAGTAGGGGAGGGCACAAAATGCTGTTTGTTGCTGGTCTATCTCCTCTACAACTCATCTTTCCTCATTAGACAGAATTACTAACTTCTTTCTCAGAATTGTAAAAGCCAAGGTTCCTTCCTTCCGTCAATCTTCTTAGAACGCTATCTTATTTTCACTATGCTTGGAATATCTTTCTATCATTAGAACAAAATATGATTCATCCTTCCTACACTCACTATCACTCTCCCTTTTCATCTGTCCTCCCTTCACTTCTCAATTATTGTGTCCCAAACAGATCTATCCGTTTAACATCTTTACTTTACTTTACTATTTCACTTATCAAACGCTCTCTTTTCTTTCGCCTTCCTTCTCTAATGAACTCAATTCCTTTTTCTATTGATCTTTTCTCCCTATTCAAAGGGAAATTTCTAAACCTGAGCTTACCAAACACCAGATCCTTATAATTGCCACGTCTACCTTTTATGTTTGTTATTTTTCTTTCTGTATTTTCTGTCACTTTTTTATGTTTATGTTTGTTCCTTTTCTAAATATTCAATTGTTATATCCAACTGTAAATTGGCATTTTATGCTGTGAATAATGAATAAATAGATAAAATAAATAAATAAATAAATTATCTCAAAAGGATTCATTGTCACTATTGTGCCTCTGTGAGAAATTTCAATGTTGAAGAGTACCAAATCATTCTTTCTCTCTTTTTATCCGTTGACTTATCGATAAGTGGCATCCGTTGCAAATGTATTAAAACATTCTATTTTTCACAGAGCAACCGATTCTTAAGGAATAAGAATCAGACATAGATAACAAACGTATGGTGAACAGCGAAGACACAGTAAGTGTTAAAGTGAAAAAGTTGGGAAGCACAAGCTTACGTAAACATTGGAATCCACATTTACTTGAGTAGATTCCCTTAAGACGTCTGCAGTTTCATAAGTAGTGTTTTTTATACCCTCAGGTATTTCTTGCATTATTAATTTATTTCTATCTAATCCAACAAGTTTTGTTTTAAACTGTTTTAATTCCATAGACTCTATAGAACTATCAACGCTTTTTTCGTGCTAAAATTAATGCATATTTAATTTAATTTGCCTTAGAATTATTAATGTTCCCTTTCCGTTTTTACTAGTAATAGAGCATATAAGGATAGATTTGTTTATTTTCTGCACGTAGTTATCTTTGACAGCAAAATGTTATAGTACATATCATATTATTTTAATCATCATACATTTCCTCGTGAAAATAATTAAATTTGCATAAATGTCAATTCAAAAAATTCTACAAAGATTATCTCAATGTAGTAAAAACATATAGTAATGCAACGACAAATGAAATTTTTTCGGTAGGAATAGAAATAAAATCACACAAAAATTAGGCCAGAAAGACCCAGTTGTAGTAATAAAACGAGAAAGTTTCCACACGACGGAGGAACAAACATTAATTTACAAAAATATTCGATTCAGAAATGTTAATAGCAAAACTCAATGTCAGAGGTAAAACATGTATTCTCCTTGAAACATTTCATCGTTGAACGAGTCTTTTTCATAAAGAATTCATCCTGAAAAGCCTTTCTGTCATCAACATATTTTACGATAATTCTGGGAACAGTTTCTTTATGAAAGTTCTCCAGCCATGTTAAAAGGATTCCTAGATATGTTAAAACTTCATCGGAGTATATTAGAAAGAAACCTAATTACCTTCTTGTCTAAAAGGAGTGAGGCTTTGGAAATATTCTGTACTTGCCTCGATGAAAGAGCCGAGATATGGAGTTTCTAATCAATATTCGCATAAGAAGAGTTTATTCTTTGTCCATAATACCCTTATGGAGAGAAGGTTGATTTCACACGAGGAAACTAGTGCTGGAAATCGGTGGCCTTAAGAATGACTATAGAATGAGTTAGAATGCGTCTTCCACAAGAAGCAATGCGAATAGCGCTCAGCTGTCTGTCGCTGGGCCATTGTTGTAAGCTGACGCCATCGATTTGCGCTTTATAACATTTTCTATGTCAACGAGGAAGACTGACGCTTCACTTTATCTTTCCTATTTTTCACAACTACTATCTTAACTTTCCCCGATTTTACTTTCTCCATCCAAGCAAACCACTGCACTCCCACGCCGAATTCGGACAGATGGAATGTTTCGATTGTGTACCCCAACAAGAACTTAGAAATCATAACGATTCATTTGGATTTAGGATTCTATTTCCAAATCTGAGATTCACACACACTCACACATACACCTTGCCATCAATATGCTTTTAGTCAGAGTGCTTCTTGTTGAGGAAGGGAAATATTTAGCCAATCAGCTTTACATCAAAATAAATAACATTTCCTCTGTTACGTGAGTGAAAGCGAAAGACTGCAATTTAAGGGGATTCGCCCCCCTTTTGCTACAATTTACTATTAAAAATAAATCTCAGTTTTAAATTTTTTATATCTTTCTAATTTTAACTAATTTATCTATCTATGATCTATGGTTTAAAAAAATTAAAAATCGATTGACTACTTTTTAAAAATTATTTGGTACTTTGCGGTATTTTCAAAAATGCTGAATAACATTTTTGTTTTTCCATCCATTTTGAAAACTTTTGTTTCGTTACACTTTATTGAAATAATGAAACTTATGTTGCATGGAAATACCGCTACACTGGAATACACTGTACAAGTAACCAGTAGTTCCTAGATGTAAGAGAGGGGGAACAATTTTCCCTGGCAGGTAAAAATATTGCTATCAGCTAGGGAAGCAGTTTTGCGAGCCGGGGAATTCCCCCCGGTGATTCGCACACTGCTTTTTATAGTCTCTTAAAAAACAGCACTACTTCCGACGTTTACGCAAAGGATTTTAACGATAACGCCCTCCCTTTTGGAAAAACGGACGTGAAAGAAGTTCTGAATGAAGCGGTTACGCTAAGTAATTTACGCAAGATGTGAAAGAAAAATATTTCAAAAATAACGATAAAATAACTTTCCTGCGCTCTTTACAATAACAGCCAGCTACTATTTATATGAATTACTGAAGAAATCTTAAGAAGCATAGCTAATGTAATAATATAAATTTTAGTAACATGTAAAAGTGATGGAAAACCATTCACATATGTCTCACTTACTGTTACGTTGCCGTTTCAACATTTTGTTGAACCACATACAGCGCTATTAATTTTTAAATTCAATTAAAATTTCAACACTGAAAAAAAAACATACCAAATAGGAGACATATAGAAAAGACTATACACAGGGTATTCACACAGATGCATCAATCATGAATAATGTTTGATCATTTAAATGAATTCATAGATCCAAATGCACAGCATGTTATTAACAGCTATGCATGTTGAAACAGCAGCATAGTACTCCTTTAGAGACACATGTGTGATTTATTCCCATTAAATCATTTGAATGGTTTGAAATTTTGGTTATTCCTGTTACGTTTCTTTGCTATCCTCGATTTCAATTAGTCCTCTCCAGCAAAATCATGAAAGGAACATCTGCAAGTTGTTACTCCTTCTTAAAATCGGGATATCTACTTCTGAGGGATCAAAGGAAAGAGAATAACAGATAGTGTGAAGACCTATTCTTTTAACGTAAGACAACTTCAAGTGTAAGCTCACTTTATCTCCCAGTGTGAGGACCTCTTCAGCGGATGCGACAACCGAACCATAATCACAATAAGACATCCGTGCATTGCGTTGAGATGTCATTTGAATTTGATTTGAAAATCTCTTATCGAGGGAAAATTTAATGACCTACGATCATGAAAATTTTTGTCGGTTATCAAATAAAGGAGATCATTGCAAACGATTGGAAAATTAGGCGGATAATAGCCTCATTAATTAACACCACTTGCGCGACAACCATTTTCACCGATGTCTGCGTTGCCCTCGTAATTTACGTTCGCTTTTTGATGTCATCTTCAAGTCTAAAGATTTTGACTTCCATAGAATATGAACTCCTTTCAGTATTTACTCATAAACCTACCCAATAGAAGGTTTTACTACGAATATAGAACGAAAATAAACAGGCGACTACATTATTAAATGCATTCCCCCAAAGCTCTCAGAAATCTCATATATTTTTCCAAGACATTCGCCTTCAAAATATTTCACAGCAAGATTAATTACAATTTCAAATTGGATGAAATGAGGTAAATTATGATACTCCATAAACTTACTCTATGATATCACCAATTTTTTTATTTACATTACAAATATGTGTACATGAATTTAGCCTAACTTAAAATGTTATTTATTAAGAGTTATTATTTCCTTCTTTTTGAAGGTTTCTTTATTCCCATTCTTAAGATGATGTCTCTCTGTCTTCTTCTTGGTCTTTTTACATCTCTTGGTGCTCAGTTGAGAAAACTGCTGATGTATCTTCTCACATACTCTATCCACTTAAATCAGTACTCTTATTTTAATAATCATGTCCGTCACTGCCATTTTCATCCTTACTCAGGTAAGGATTTCGATTCGTTTTCTTTCTCTGCTTGTGATTCGACAACATCACCAAGGGTGACATGAAGATGATAAGAAATGGAATAATTTTAACGTAAATTGAAATATCTAATGAGAATAGCTCACGTGGGCCAATATATGTATGTACCTTCAATGAGTCAAGTCGCAAGATGAAGAATAAAGACGGCATAAGGCGTTGGCGTTTAGACTCCCTATCGCTCATACAAGAAAGGAGCACAAGATTACAATAGAAGTCACTAAATTGTTTCTCTCGATTTTTGACCGCCAAATCTTCGTTTGGATGCGCAATCGAGTCGCTAATTTTTCATTTCATCGCTCTTTTACTCACGTAATCTTTTGGACGGAGTACTTCCGAAATTATCGTTTTCTCATGTTTTGATAAACAGTGTAGCTTTATCCTCTACCTTTGAATTAAGATAATTTTCTAATACGTAAGTTTTATACCATAACTGTAATTGTGTAAAGCGAGCAAGAGCGCTTTTCGCGACAAGCGCCGAAAAAGGAGCCAAGGAAGGAAAGGAACTGGCGCTACAACTTCCCGACGGACAAACATAGTCAAGTGATGTTAGCAGAGCAGAGTGAGAGAAAACAGCACGCGAGCTCACCGATAATTCATCGGCTTAACTTGAAAGAAGTATCATTAATGGGAAAATAGAGATAAATAGTTTGTGCGATGGACTTGCTTTAGGAAGAACCAATATCAATCGCTCTATCACCAATTTAGATGAAAGCTATCGCCTCTCGAATTTGTGGTAGTGCACAACTTTTGTTCATTCAAATGACTTCTCTTCCAGTCGGGCACAAAAAAGCAAAGACTGGCATGCAGAGCTTTTCATTTTACGTATGTTTGCAAAGGACGATAAAGGGAATTCTCGACTCTATGCCTACAAATATCCAGAAGATTGATCTCGTTTGGCATTCAAATTACTCGGATTTTTAGGATTTCAGAGGATCTCAAGGGGAAAATGAGACGAAGTAACAGGAGTAAAAGACGTTGCTTTTATGGTACTTGACTACTGTACTTGATGTACAAAAGGTAAGCTAATAGAATGAGCAAAATGACAGTCGCGGGTACTCCGATTCCAACGAAGCGCATATTAATAGCTCAAAGAATTTCATCAATATTACTAATAAAACTTCTGTAAATTACATAACATTGTGCAGATATCACATTGCATTAATATACTTAGAGCAACATTTTTGTAGCTGTTTACAAAGCTTATTATAAACAGATATTATCGCCGCGTGCAAATCAAATTCAAATAAAAGTTATATTGAATAAATTAAGATATTATCAAGA
Organism: Pachydiplax longipennis; assembly: GCA_036926295.1. Taxonomy (NCBI): domain Eukaryota; kingdom Metazoa; phylum Arthropoda; class Insecta; order Odonata; family Libellulidae; genus Pachydiplax; species Pachydiplax longipennis. The sequence goes on along the minus strand of JAVFKF010000028.1, from coordinate 1,098,242 downwards.
AATGACGCAAAAATGCACTTTGGTGACAAAAAAATTAGCCGAGGTGTTAAAAAGGGGTTCAAGGTGCTCAGTAGAATTAAATAATTCAGGCAAAGATAAAATCAAGTACTTGGGCCGCGAATTCACGGAAGGAACTTTTACTCTCTCAATTCTGTGGAGAGTGTAAAAGTTCGCTGTTTGCCATTTACTTTTTTCCCAATTCAAGTAACATATTCTTGATAAAATTATAACGGCCCGAAGGATTTCCAGATTCTTTCCGCTGAATTTGAAACAATTAACTTTCTTTTTCTCCATTATCTCAGGGAACCTTGTTTGGCAGCCCGAAGATTTATCTCCGAATTGGAATGAGTGCAGCATTGAATGAGCCCAAGCATAATTTTGAAATTATCTCTGGCTTGACAATCTGTCAGCTAAGCAATCAATTTCTAGCTTTTCTTTTCGAATCAAGTGCGAACACATTAGCAAGATAGTACGCCGAAAGAAAAGAAAGGCTGTCAATGAATAAGAGAAGCAGGAATTCTCTTATCCCCGAATTCCGGCAACCGTTGGCAGCAATTCCTCAGAAAAGGATTTATTTCAAGGTGCGGCTAAGAGTTTTCCGAAACTCTGCATTTCGGAGACTATGCCTCCATCATCAAGGGGAGTTAAATCCTTAATAAATAAGTTTCTCCATTAAGAATCGGTGAACGGAAAGGATCAAAGGTATGAGATTACATTATAGGTGGTATGACCACCGGATGAAAAAGCCGCAGATACGGCAGCGGATCGAAAAATAATGATACGATACGTACTTCCCACATTAACCAGAGAGGGAGATAAAAACGGAAAAAAACAATCGAAGCCAGTTGTCGTTTTATGATTCCCTTTTTCCTTGGCCTTAAACTGGATTCAGTTCTCGTTATCATTGGTGAGCCGATCAAGAGCGTTCTTGTCACCATTATTCTTGATGTATAGTGGGCTGACGATAGAAAACAAGTTGACCGAAAAGATGAATGAGCGTGAGGGGAAGAGGAAAGCGTTCCTTCGATAGCGATAGGTAAGATCTGCGTCGATGCCTGGGACAATCCCAACCCGCCAAATTCAACACCCATCCCTCTAAATCATTGAATACCCTATAAACCATGCATCATAACCTATGGCCCACCCCTGAGCTGCCCCGTTGACACGGAAAATATAAAACGGAAATTAAATGTCGCATATGAAAACGAACTATTCCCTAATTAATATTTATGAGCTGATTTTTCCCAAAGGATTCGAGAGATTTTGATATGCAAGTTTTAGCCAGCCAATTGTTTGATTGCCTGAGTGACTATCAAGGGTTCTTATGAGACTACGCTCACATGCAACTTGTTTAGTTGGCCAATTAAATAATTTGTTTTTTCCTCAAAGTGAACGCACCTCAGTGATTTAGATCGTTGTCTCGGTGAGTGACGAAGACTGAAAATCGCATGTCAGCGCATCAGGATGGCGGCAGATTCTCAACATGAAATAATTAGTATTTATCAAAACAGGATCCAAAAATACTCTATTTCTCTATAATGTTTTTAATTAGTGATTCTTTCCAAAAATGAGTGAATTGCTAATTGATGGCGGGAAAAATAGCTAAGAGAATAATTACTCTCATATATTCCTAATTATTCCCAATTTTAAAAGAACTAGTTCCCTCGTGCGAAAACTTTGCAGATGGAAACTGATACTCTATTTCGCCGACCAAAAACATTTCAAGAAACACTCCATTCACTGCAAACGAATACACAAACACTAATACATACCTAAAAATACACCATGTTCTGTTCAGTGTCCGTGTCGATAAACTTCGTTTGTGTCGGAAGAAAACGAAAATGAAGCTCGGCAATTAATGAATAAGAAAACCAAGAATCCTCCAATCGCAGAACTATCTGTTAGTGTTGTGTCTGAAAATCGATAGCCGCACCTGGCGATTGCACGACGGTCGAACAATCCTTGGTTCTCTTACTCGTTTGTATCCATTGATATCGATATCTACTGATCCAGTAACGTAACTCCGTGGGCAATTTCTAATTCGATTTTATGGCTAAATGGTGCGTTTTTCATTTGCTGATCTATTTCTAGCAGAAAGCAGGAAGCTATTACTTCAAAATAGTGTGTCATGTTTCGATGGAGCGCGAAGAGAAAAAAGCGTTGGTCAACGAAAACAGATGTTTAGAAATGATATACAAGGATGAGATCGCTTATCAATGGCACATTATGAGGCTCAAAAAAGGAAGAAAAATATTGGTCCGTCCGCACCAACATTTCCAAAATAAGATTCCCTTCGAAACCGCGCGTTTCCTCCACTTCTATTGACCTCCGTTAAGACTACGAGAAAATTAAAAGAATTTTATAAATGCCCTTTTATCTATCACTTCGATGCTTCTACGAGTTCAGGATAATTGTTAAGGAGCTGAATTTTCGCGTTAGAAATATCTTCCAGTATATATAGCGGTGCAATTTTGTTTTCCGCTAAAACGATTACATTTGTGATATTCATACTTAAATTTCAAACTTTTTCTTTAAAACGATGTATGGCGTAATTTTATGTAAAACATATATCTATTGTGGTATAGTATAGTAGGACAAAAATATCTCGAAATGTGAATATTAATGTATAATTGAACGTCTATTCATTCTGCATTTGACGAGACATCACTTTCGTTATTCATACTGAAAAAATATGAATATATCATGTGAACCACTATCATTACTATTCGAGCGAAAATGATATTGGAATTTCTAAATTTTTACCTTCACTCGAGATCTTCGCGCTACCTTACTGATAGAGCCAATAATTATTACATTTACTCTCGCTTTTTGGCCTTCTCATCTCATGAAAAGAAGATGGATAGAAGTCACTTTTTCGGGACGCCGCACAGTGGGCTAGAATCGAAAAAAGCTGTCCAAAAATACGAAAACGCTTTTCTTGAGTGCGGACATCGAAACTTCGCATGATAGATTATGAATAAATCCCGCATACAACTATGGAAGTCATTTACGCTCGATCCTCAGCATTAAATTTATACAGGAGGTCAAAGTTGACCAATTTTTGCGAAAATTTCCCGTTTCCGATTTTTCGCGAAATTCTTCAACTTCGAGTCGATTGTGAACCCAAACTAGGAAAATCATCGAGTAAAATATGATGCCATATTATAAATATCTTCTTTTTCCTTCGTAAGACTTAGTTTCAATGAGTTCTGTTGAATATTTATATATTTTACATTACAAAATGGCCGACCCTTATTTTGGAACAAATTTTTACATAAAGCGAGGAAAATAGTAGATTGAGACACCGTGTGACACGGGAATATTTACACCACGATAAGCCACAAACCTTCTTTAATGGGAATCTGAAATAAAATCTTGCCCCAATTAGCCCCAATAATATATAAGTCGACTTTTCGACAACGCTGCAAGGGCCAAATCCGAGCGGCGGAGCACCGTCCTCAATTACGCTCCCGTGTTTTGAGAAGGAAAAGAAGATATCTATAATATGGCATCATATTTCACTCGATGATTTTCATAGTTTGGGTTCACAATCGACTCGAAGTTGAAGAATTTCGCGAAAAATCGGAAACGGGAAATTTTCGCAAAAATTGGTCAATTTTGACCTCCTGTATAAATTTAATGCTAAGGATCAAGCGTAAATGACCTCCATAATTGTATGCAGGATTTATTCATAATCAATCATGCCAAGTTTCGAGGTCCGCACTCAAGAAAAGCGTTTCCGTATTTTTGGCCAGCTTTTTTCGATTCTAGCCCACTGAGCGCCGTCCGCTCACGGCGCTATAAATTATCATTCATTTGCGTCAGCGGCTTTAGTTTTTCGAGGGAAGTGTAGGTGGCAGAAGGAGCGCATCATGTCGATTCATTTGCGTGAAATTATGCTGCCAATTTCCCTATTACGGCCAGTGCACAGCTGCCGGCACAGATTCTTCCCATCCTACACATAATACACGTATAATACTCTACGAAGAATTATCCTTAAATTTACCCGTTAAATTCCTTTGGAAAAGGCGACGCTCGCTTCCTATCCATTACATCGAAACGACAATCCTTTGATGTTCTATTCTTTAAATAACCAATACCGATTTGAATAATTAACGCAATGGAAAAGATGTGACTACAAATTGAAAAAGTGTGCGAAATAAGGGGAGAGTTAACATTTTGCCAAAAGAAGCGATACATTCAATTTCGTCCGAAAATGAAAACTTACTTCAAGTCGAAAGCAGCTGAGCTCTCCTAGGGATGTGCTTCTCCTATTTCTATCTTCTCGGGAAATCCTAAAAATATTTGATATCTCGATCGCACATTTTGAATGGAAGGATTAACACAGCCTGGAGTCGAACTCACTACCGTTTCGTAAGATGCGATTGTACGTTTCTAATTAGAAAGGGCAACTGAAACCGTATTCAAAGTTTCAGGTCGATAACGTATCGGGAAGGTCCTCGAAAAAAATTCCGTATTTCCCGTTTAAATGTTCGCTAGAATGTAAATGGTTCCCTCTCATCTAAACTAGAACCATTAAGGGAATGGTGAACTGCGCTTGTAAAACATATTCATAACTACTGTTCACGTGCCGGATTATGAATTTCGGTCTTCTGGGGGAATGATTCATAAAAATATTTGAATTTCCCACCATACAATTCATGGGGGCGAATAATAACCAGTTAAGATCACCTGGTAACGAACTCAGAGCCCGTCAGTGAAAGAAAGTTGACCGTTTCTATTTCAGTACAATATAATATGCAGAAGGTTCTAAAACAAGATGCCACTATCCTCATTTGAAATTTTTGGTAGAATCTAACGACGCATCGAACCAAGGATCATTAGGTACCAAGGATCATTGTGTGTATGAAAGATATTCATAAACTCCCACATTTCAAATGGAAGAATTTGGACCAATTAAGATCGCCTGGTGTCGAACTCAGAACCCCTTAGGGAAAGATATTAGTATATTCATATAAAAGCTAGTGAATCATCCCGTCAAAAATTACGGAACTAAATTCAATTTATATAAAAATGTACTAATATTATCGCATAAATCAGATCTTTCAGAATAATAAACAACTGAATTAATTGCTCCTCACTAACACATGGTTTTTTATTGCAAATGAAAAAGGAAGAGGATCTGAATTACGAAATGTTCCATTTTATCCCACGGAAATTTAATTTATAGCTTCCATACCAATGCGGAGGGCATTTATTTATATCACCTTTTATTCCCGCTTTCACCTTTGGAATCATTTCGACGGTAATCATTGACGATTTTGATAACGTAAGTATTTATTATTTAAACCTTTTATCACGAAAAGCAATTTTAAACCATATACAGTATAGAAAGGTTACATTATTTGTATATTTGTACTCCAGAGTTACCAGTACCGAAGTTTACCCATGCTTGCCTAACTATGAAACTCTCCTTCCATACAGATTTCATATGGCCCTTCCATCTCCTGAAAGTTGAGTGCAACAATTTTCCGCTAGGGGGAGGGTTGTTCATATCCGCCAAATTATACAAATTATTCGTAATTTTTGTCGAGATCCTCTCAATTTTGAATCGAATAAGATATTTTACGACCAAAAAAAATTAGTAATCTATTTGCTTTCTTTTGGTATTTTCCTCGATTTCGTAGGACCATTATATCTGATTTCATTCTGATCTAATTCTAATAAAAGAAAAATTATCTGCAAACGATCAAAATTTAAGTATAATTCTCATGGTAAAGATTTCGAATCAACCAGAGTCGAACCAAGAATATTTTGGATAGGCAAATATCAATAAGTAGCACTCCATTGGCCCTAAAGGGACTCTAAAAAATTACAATCTTATTATCGGGAAGTGCGTGAAATTAATTTCAAAAGATTTCCATCATGTATTTCTTACGGGAGTTTCCTGGCATCGGATGGATAAATATACACACATTGGTGATTATTATATAAGATACAACTCTGTTTCATAATTTTCAGCTCAATATCATATCGGGAGGTCCTAAAATAAGATCCCGTTATCCACATTTGAAATGTATGGTATGGAATTCAATGGCATCGATCGATGGGTCAATAGAGAAGCGGTGAACTGCGTATATGAAAGGTATCTATTACCGCTATTATGTATTCTCGAACAAACTGCTAACGATAATTCACAAGTAACAATGGGGGAAAAACTCAGATAGGGAGTACATTTAGCAAGGATGAAAACCTATGGTACTGAAAACATTTTAGGGTACAGTGGGTTAACTCGACAACGGTTTCTGCGCTTGTTATCTTTTGCCTTCTGTTTCTTGCTGGAAGTACCTTTCTGATAGCCAAATCCCAAAAATGTGGTATCGGTTACTCGTCTGAGGGTTTTACCGTTAGGATTTTTCAGGTAGAATTTCGAAGGGTCTCCATTCTAATCCTCATCAGCTCCCAACCCTTGGGGGTTCGGGAAAAAACTGACCGCGAGGAATAAGATTTAAAAAGTTATAAACAACTCAACTGATCAACAATGTTGATTTGATAGACTCTCTTCTTTTATAACCCCTGCCAATCTGTGTCATCGGCTCGTTTCTAACGAAAATCTTAATTTTGATCGTCGAACGTCGATCAAAAGAGTCTTGTAGATCTCTTTGGACGAAGATAATAGATTGTTGATCATTTGAATTGTACATTTTTTCCTTTCATCCGCTCCCTTTTTTCTTTTCCTTTATTAAGATGTGATTATTTTCTAAGAACGGAAGAAATCGATGCTTCTCCAATTATTTAAGTCAGTTTCTGATGAAGAAGAAAGCTTCCAAAGTATTTACACAATCTATAATGAATTCGTGCTTGATTCTAAGCGACAGTTTTCTCCAACACTACCCTCACTCATGAGCGTCATGTTGAGAGTGATTCGAAAGCCGTGTGAAATTCTCTCAAAGTCTCCCATTAGGAATGAAACCCGGGAGCGATTTCGTCAAATTTGAACGCTCATTCTGTTATCCGGGAGCCCATTATGGATGGAACGGAGCTTAGATTCCGGAATGCCGGAAACTCCGGTTCAAATTCGCCTCCGTATCCGATACTATTGAACCGGAGTTTTAAGGGAGTCAAAACTTCGAAGTAAATGAAATTAATCGCGACGGTTCCGTCCTCAGTGCAGAAGGTGTCTGTGCGTAGAGGTAAGGAATAACAATTAGAATAACATTGTAACACTCGTTTAACGTTTGACGCCTGACAATCGGCTGACTCACTTCTCATTGTTGGTGCTGCAAACTGGACTGCAGTGTCGGTCAGAATTTTGATAGCCATGAAGCCAAAAACAAGTGCTATTTGGAACTTCTTTCTGAGAAATTGATTCAAGTACGGAGAAGTGCAATATTTGCGAAGGAGTAAACTTCAGAAAAGGAGGTACTACGACTTCGTAGTCAGGGACACTTAAAAGCGCTTTCTAGGGACAAGTATGAGAAACTCCTGCGGCCTGAGAAATATTTATAGTTATTTGTCAACTAAAAAATTTACTATTAGTTTATAAACTTGTCCTACAGAAACAAACATTCGCTAGTTTTTTTTTTAAGTTTCATTAACCTTTGCACAAATTCGAAATTTTCTTTTGCCCATTTTGCATATAAGGTTGTTTAAAGCAAATTGTATAGTTAGCTCATGTAATTCGGTCACCTCCTCCTCCAATAAACTCACCTCCCATCAATCCCTGTGAGTACCCGTAATGAGATGCGCGTTCCTTCACTATAATTGAAATTTTTATGATAGGTCTAAGTTCATATCGCGCCTTCCACCCTAATCTTCCTGATTCTCTCAACAATCGCGAGTAACTTTCTTTATCTGATCTACTTGCTTCAAGAATATTGACGATAGATCACTTTCTTTTAAAATCCGACAATAACTGTCACGGTTTATTTATTTCACTCATGAACTACGAGGTATATTTCCTAATTTCTGCAGTCTTATTTTGTCAAATTTCGTTGATTTTTAATGTGCTAAAGTAGATCACATAGCGGAAGATTAAAAATTACTACTTCAAAATTACACTTCATTCCTAACACATCTCCATTCCATAAGCCAACATTTTTATAACGCCAACAACCTTAAGATATGATTATCATTCAAAAAAGTTCGAGTAAATCCGCAAGGATAGTATTTAGGCAAAAAATTAGAACCTTAGCACAGCAGGGGAAGTCAAAATCCATTGCGAAGATGACTTCTTCCATTCCTTTCTCCAAACATCAGGTCGCTGAACATTTCGGAAAAAATTCGATGTGAAAACCGAGACTGATCCGGAGTAAAGGGAGAAGAGATGGACGGGAATTTCCACTCATTATATAAGGAGAATTAAGTCACGAATCGATCCTCTGATATTTTACAACCGACACTTCTCCGATTCCTCGGTTAGCGACCATAAAATCGATACTTAGCCCCGTAATAACAGCCAAAACAGTGAAATATAACATTGAACGCGATGTTATTTAGGATCTTTCCACCTTCGTCAGCGACGAACATATAAAGGGCGAATGTAGTGCAGAAGAATGTAATTGACGACGCCGCACAGCTAGAATCGAATATATGCTCGCCGAAAATACGAAAGCGGTTATTTTGAGGTAGGACTACGAAATTTCGCATGGTCATTCTTAAAATAAATTTTGTATTCAACGGTGCTTGAACACTCATTTACGTTAATTCCAGCGCATTTAAATTAAACGGGGTAAAAATCGATCAAATTTCGCGAAAAACGCCGGTCTGCGATTATGCGCGAAATTCTTTAACTTCAAAGCGGTGCTGAACCCATTCGAAGAAAACTATCACGTATACTATAATGCAATGTTATAAAACTGTTCTTTATCCTTCATGCTGGTCGATTTGAATGGTCACAGTTGAATATTTGCATACTTAAAATAACAAAATGGCCGACCCTTATTTTAGAGCAAATTTTTGCCTTAAGCGAGAAAAATAGTCAATATGTACATCCATAAAAAGAATGGCTTCAAAGAAATCCGTACCTGATGTTGTGGAATTAATTTTGCTTCATGAAACTGAATCTGTCGTTACTGATACTACAATACTGATGTGTGCAACGCATGTGCTTGAAAATTCACTTAACACTTCACCTAGCTGTCAAATGAGATGGACTGCACTGAAAAAACACTTTGATTGGATCAACCAAAAAATAGGTAAAAATCAACCCTTGGCATAGGTTGATATAGCTCCAAACAAAGGAAATGGTTGATTTTACTTTTTCAAACTGTTGATTTAACCGTTTCTTTCATGGTTGAATTTACTAGTTGAAACTGTAAATTCAACCATTTTTCTAGGTTGAATTAACATATTGAATTGATAATATTACAGATATAGCTGTTAAATTTACGGTTCTAAAATATTATTATTGCAGAAAATACCCGAAGTGAGTATTATCTTCCAATATAGCACCACCTGCATTCAGTAAATCACATATAGGTAGAAAGAAATTAAATTAACCAGGATTTTATTTAATTACAATTTGTAATAAATGTTTACAAAGCTTACTTCTACCACAACAATGATTTTTTACATTTAAAAGTAACACTCATTTGAAAATCAATAATGTTTATTTATCACACAGTAGTATACGTTTTAAATACAATACTGCTGTTTTGCCAAAGGTTAGTATAAAACAAAGATTCATAAAATTTCATTTCACGCCATCTCCTCATTCGAGAGCTTATGCACACATGATTTTAAAACGTTTAGATCATTAAGACCCGAAAGTGTCTCTTTGTTTACAATGGGATACTTAAAATTATGAACATGAAAACGTTCATTCAAACCAAGGTTATCAATTTTCTTACAAAAGAAGTACAGTTTTGATTCCGGTCTTGGATAATATACCAAATTGCATTGAATGATAAGTCCCCATCATCACATCCTTGGCACAACATTTCTCCCATACCTATATCTATGGAATTCTATCCATTTTAATAGATAAACAGAGTTCATATCGTTTGTAACAACATTTAATTGCTCACCTGCAGATGCAGAATAAATGAATCTTTAGATTTGATTAGGTTTCTGAAACGAGAATGTTTCCAAGAGATGGTTTACAAGAAACCTTTTCGTTTTCTGTTCCATTAATCTTAATGCTAGATGGTGATAGTAAAGCAGCACAAAGAGGAATTAATGTGATTCTATCATCTGTAAAACTTAAGTATTACAAAGTTGTGCAACAACTAGTCAAGTTGATAACCATAGCACCAACATAGTTAGAGTGCAGACGTGAGCTCAAGAGTGTTTAGCACACTGGACGTGAGCCATCAGTGTGGTTAATGGTACACAAGAGAGCAAAACACATGGTTTGTAAAGACAGCTAAGCATTGTAAGGCAGACCCTTATTTCAGATCCTTATTTAATTGCCGTTATTTTGTTAAGTGTGGTAACATTTATTTTTGTTATCATTTGCTCGGAGTTTAACCTTACCACCGTACCCTACACCTGATCTCATGGTTGTTTATAATGTAGTACTACCAATAATATACACGGATATTTTCTAACCAAAAACCATCCACTATGAAATAGATAGGTATTTATCGTTCCATACTTTTGATAAATATTTATTTGATAGGTAAAATATCACGGAAATATATAAGAATGTAGAGAATAGTCCAGGTATATCGGACTTCGGATTATATTGGAAAAGTGGTATTCGGCTCTTTAGCGTGTGCACAAGACCCTGTCATATTACTGTATATTTTGAAGAACTAGTAGAAGTAAACGCAATATTGGATATCATTGTTTCTTCGTGTAAAAGTGGGAGACTTTTCAATTCAGGGAGTTTCTTTTTGTACACCTAGATAAGCTTGGAGTGCTGACGTCTACTAGAGCGTGAGTAGAATCACTTTCTGTGTTCATTTTTAACAACTAGTAATATTTATTTGTACGTTTTACGCATAATGCTGATCATGCCTGGATGAAAGATAACTTACAGTCAAATATCCGTTTGGTGACAGGTGGCTTATATCGGATAGGATCTTGTAGAGTTATATCGGACAATAATTTTCCATAAATAAAATGGAATTCTGACATTTTTTTATTTATAGGCAAAATGAGGAAGGCATTTAAGCCAAAAGAAAAATATGAAAATGGCATTTGGAAAAGTTAGACCGAAAGATATGTCAATTAGAGAAGCGATTTTCAGTGGCGAAAAGTACTCTTGGCGACCTCCCCAAGAAATTCTCAGACGGAGAAGTACAGATGAGGTCAGCATTAGGATATACGAAAGATTTTCTTAGAATATTTAAGACTGAGCAAGAGCTGGTATTGTATGATCATGTCAAAATTATGGATCATCAACTTATGCTAGTAAGTAGAGATTAGTTCATGAAACTCGCCTACCAATTTGCTGAGCAGTTTGAAGTAAAACATACATTGATTAGAATATGTTTAAAGGCAGAAAAGTTTATTAGAAATTAGGAAAACATTTGTGTTTTGCATAGCGTTAGTTTATTGAGCTTACCTCTATTTTCTTACTTGAACAAAAACAATAGTTAAAGACGCTGTATATTACAAACATAAATTTACAGCAATAAATATATCGCTAACTCTATTTAAAATATCTTAATCTTTATATTAAAGCGAAACTGAAGTTAGAATCTATTGAACGACTCTTAGTGAGTTGATAACTGTTATCTGGGTTGTCCCTTCGCACTCACGGAAGGAGTCTGTCCGTCAAAAGCTATACAGAAATATGTACCATTTTTCATTCGCTTGGTACACAGAAATCAACTCTCTCTACAATAATAAGGAAACGAGAAAAAGTACAACTAGCCTACTGCGTCGGGCAGAATTGGTGACAAAGCTAAGCTATTACGTGAAGTTCGTCATCGAGATGTTGAGAAAGAATCAGCGAAACAGTTTAAACATGCAATCACCAGATACACTTTTGCGAGGAGCTATTCTTCAGGAAAAGGCAAATTCAATTGCTATAACCTCGGGATTGATAATTTAAACTGCTTTACTGATCGGTTGTTTCTTTCTCAAGTTGTTTTAAGATATATTTTAAAATACATATTTAACTTGCGTCCTTTACATATACAGCAAAATATTCTCGAATGTATTAGTCCTATCGAAAATTAAATAAAAATACGACACAAGTTTATATTTACCGTTTAAAACTTACCTTTAGACAAGAAACTTATTTTTGCATACGTGTATGTGAAATTTTTTAGTAGAGATAAACGTTATTATCGTCGTGAATTCGTTAGCCTGAATTTTTTTAATACGATCTGTCGATTTTGCGGTCACTCTGGGTTCGTGTTAACGAGGTTTTACTGTACTTGTATATTGTAATATATTTTTATAGAAATATACATTAAATATGTAGAACTATAGTATTATATTATTTATGATTGTATTAACAAGTAACTAAAGATATTTTAACTCGCGAGTCATCAGTTCACAGTGTAATTCTCATTTTGGAATTAGTGAATACAGTTTGTCAAATGAAGGATTTTATGTTCTCTCGGTGTATGATTCGAAAGAAATCTAACAATTACAACATAGTTTGAAGAATCGTTGTAAATCATGTGAAGTTTCCACATGTAGAATATCTGAGTGACATGGCGGTAGAACTCGGATTATATTCGCGGTGGATTCCTCATTTCATCCGATTTCATTATAGGTGAATTTGCGACGCCAGTCTCAGAATCGAAAACAGTTCCCCTCGATTAAACAATCTCAAAATGCAATGATGATAGCTTCAGTTTCTTCTGGGGAAGGAAAAAATAGCAAGGATCTGGCGCATTACATATACATTAACGGCAAAAAAAATGAGAATCAGCCAGACATTCGGTGACCGCGTCGGCTTGATTGGCGCTTGGGCAAGCAAGGATGAAATCTTTTACGAGTTAATAAGCAATTAAGTAGAATGGAAATACAAAACGCGATGAAACCATTCCGAGATTTTGATTCGCTGAGAGGATAAGCTGTTTTCCATCGTCTAAGAGCGGCGTTAATACCTCGAGGCAGTAAGTTTACGACTCCTAAAAATGGACTACCGCTGAGTCATAATTAATTCCTCATTTATGTTCATTCTTTCATTCCATTTTTCAATTTGCCTCGGGAAACACCAAATTCTTACATGAATTAATTGCTCTACATGATGACAATGAACACCGGCAATTCATCGAAGATGACGACGAACTGGCCGAGTGGACATTCATAAGAATCTAAAAGAATTGGAACCTAAAAGATTACGTACGCATAAACGTAGCCATTCGTTCAGGATTTGGATGGAATGTCCAGTTCGAAAGGTGCCACACAATTTGTTATATTTACATAAATCATGATAGAAGCCATTAGATCGCTTTCGAATATGCGGACTCCTCTCAATATTAACCATGATGTTTCACTTGAAATTACTTATTTACACGAAACAGGTGAAATTTGGACATGGAAGATCAAAATTGTGGAAATTAAATCTTTTAAACATGCGATGTTAAAAAGACTATCTACAGGATTAAAGATATCCACGGGAAGGGGACATCGATGCTTAATTTGAAGTACGGAAAGTGATCATGGATTTGTGGATAATTTATAACTAGCTTATCTTGCCAAGAAAAACACAGGTGATTACCATGACGAAATGGATAGTGGGAGATTTGAAGAAAATCGAAGCCAACATTCGGGAGGGCTCCGTAGTAGTTATAGAAAACGCAAGTCTTCACAGCAGGAAGAGAGAAAATTTTCCTATTTCCTCTAGTTATAAAAAATATTTAAAAACTGGTTAGCTTCCAAAGGAATTGAATGCCCTGAATAAGGTTTAAAAATAGAGCTGATCAAAATTGTGGCAAATATACAAGACGGCAAAGGGGAAAATTGTAACTTTCCCGTATCAGTGCGAGCTCAACCTTATTGAGTTAGTTTGGAGACAGATAAAGAGGTTCATTGCGGCTCGTAATATTTCTTTCCACGTGGAAAAAATGCTGACTGCAATGAAAACTCAACAAAACTATCGTTGTTGATGGAATCGATAAAAGCAGTACAATAGCTCGGATAATTAGAAGGATCGGCAGCCACTTGAACGTACGTGCCGAGTTTTGCCTTACCTCCGTTATGTAAATTCGTTTTTTGACGTTATCAATAAACTTAAAATATTTTGATTTGCACAGAAGCCAATTTTAGTATCTTCTCAAAAACTTTCCTTCTAGAAGTTCCTACGAAAATAGAACGAAGCAGGTGACTACATTTTTCCTTGCATTTTCTGGAAAACTCCCGTATTCTTATAGATTTTCCATGACACTCGTCTCTAAAATTTTTAACAGCATAATGAATAACATAAGTGAAACGCAGATCCAATGAGGAAGATTTTGATATCAGAAAAGACCTTTTTTTATTCAAAGATAGACCAAAACGCATCGATTCGAATAAAATCGTGATTAGTAGCCAATTTTCTTGCAAGTATCACTTTCTTATTTTTCCTTCGATTGTAACCTTGATTTCATGGCCATCAGGAATTTATTTTATTCTATGTTGAATGTCTTCCAAATAAATGTCAGTCAATTTTCTGCGCAAAAGTTGCAACGCCTTTAAAAGAATACACGGTTCTATTGTCTCTTCATTACGATGCCAACTCCTCATTTCTACCCGGGAAACGAACCCGGGTCTTCCCTGTATCGTCGGACATTTTACAAGTGTATTCTTCCTTAGAAAATTTTCGGGGTGCACGCCATTTCGTGCAAAATCCTCTAAACCAATCCCAACTTCTCATTTTTTTATGAGTAGAACTAAACTTTTAGTTCTTCAAATGAAAATTTAAATCGCTACATTCACGCTACAAAAATATATCCGTCCTGATTATTGGAAACATGTGAAAATTAATTATTATTTCAGAGACTTTTCAAATCAAAGAGATGGCGTTCTTTACTAGCCAAACTTTACCTCTTGCGCTATTTCATTTTCCAATTTAAATCATTGCATTATTCGCACAGCAGTGGCGCCTTCGTTCATTCAATCTTTGGCAGCACTCAGGTATGCATGCACGAGCATTGAAATGAGAGAATTGCAATTTCTTTCTCGCGGATTAATTTTATGACGATTTCACTTGGTTTCTTCGATCGCGGATTGAACTACTCAAAGCTGATGGATAGAAAATTACCGGAAAAATATCTATAGGTGCAATAATAGAGTATGTGCATATACTCTATGATTCAATTCACAAGTGTAATTTTCATAGTCGAATGTGTTTGATGACAATTGCCGCCTTTTTTCTGAGGTGCTGAGGTTGAAATTTTATTAAGCCCACTTTAGCAACAGCCAGAGAGGCCTCAATTGGGTTATATTACTGTGTAAGAGATAGTATGCAAGAGGCATTGAAAAATGCGAATATAAATTAAATGAATCCACGCCGTCCGATCTTTTCACAATTATATTTCACCTATGGTAATTATCCAATCTCCTATGGCCGAATATTTATCGAGAGAATCAAAGCACATTCATTGTAAGCGCGAAAGGAGTAAAGGTAGTTGCATGAATTTTTCATCAGCCATCGGAGAGCTTATAGTAGAGTGAATAAAATAATAACGCCAGAAGAAAATTACGCAAAACATGAGAAATGCAACAAATACCATTTCACACTTTCATTCTATATAAGGCGATAACGCGAAAATGAGATCAAACGGAAAAAAGATTCCGCGATTAGTATTCCAATTGTACCGAATTGTGAGGACGTGCGCATCGTTTCCCGCCACTCTCTTCCCTCCAAAAGTAATCCATTATATAATAGTCGGGTGGGCCGACGAAAAACCAGTTTGGAATGGAAGTCGTAGAGAATTAATGGAAAGAATCCTAGCCGACTTTCTTGCGAAGAATTTTGATTAATGCTGTGGCTTTTCCTGCCTTCTTAATTGACGGTAAGAGAAAAGGCAAAAACGCTGATTCTCCATTCCTTGCACGAGAGCAACTGGATTCCCTTCCTTCCACACTACTCCCCGCGGCTAATTTATGTCGACCAATGGTCCATTAAGAGATCAGAATTACTATGGGACTCCTTAAATTACCTCCTTTCCATTTTGAAAAGAACCGAATAAAAAGAAAATCAGCCGATAAAAACGTGCTCCTCAGCTCTAAGAGTCCCCTAACTTATTTAGTTATCTATTAAACCGGCAGCTCACTTCCACGACTGCTCTCTCTCCCATAAAACATTAAATTGAAAAGAGAATAAAACGCGACTTATAATTTTATCTATCGCCAGCTAAGATCTAGGTTCTACTAGATCTCAATGTGAGAGAGGAAACGGTGACACCTGCCTTGATAAACGATGCACTTTGGAATCTATAAAATCATATGACTAAGCAAAATACATACTCTAATTATATCTAAATATGTACCGGCGGTGCGTGACCAAATGCATCAATTATCGTTTGAACTTGGGGGTATACGCCCAAAAAATGCCGTCAGGAGAGAGGAAAATTGCTGGATAAATGATTGATTCTCTTGGCGAAATTCCCCTTTTTTCGGTTTTAATTGAAATATGTAAACAAACACCTCGACGAGGACATCCTCAACAACTATCTCGTTATGGATAGAATACATTTTGGCCAGGCAGTAAAACTATCAATTTTATCTCGATGAAATGAGAATCAGCGGAAACGAAAACTAAGGAAAAGAAGGCACACGTTTAAGGTTGTGACATCGATAAATTCCAAGAAGGAAATGAGGGCAAAAATCAAAACATGATAATATTAGCTTATATTGGCAGATTTATGCTATTATTATTAATAATATAATTTAGTTTAATTTAACATTCCTAAATATTTAAATTTAACGTTGATTAATTTCTAGTTTAACTTTTATTAAAATGAAATTTAGGTATTTCTCGGGTACTTGATATTCGTTGTCTTATATTTGTATTTTTAATTTTGTTCGGTATCACCAACTGTCTAATCCTTTTAATATGCCTAAATTTATTGCATTAAAATGTGCGATAGGGCAAGTGTCTCATAGGGAGAAGAAGAGCCAAAGTGAAAACAAACGAGTTCTAAATATTCAAGCTCGACTTTTCAAACGCAGACTATATTCTGAGGAAGAGAAGAGGAATTATTAAACATCATTGCTCATAATTTAACAAGATTGAAATTAATATAAATAAAATTTCGTTCTAATCAAATAAAATATGCCAGAGATTCAACTTGCTTTGAAGTATAGAGAGAGGCTTCCATCGATGCTAATCATATCGGCATTCATCATTTAAGAATCCATGTTTGGCTCATCCGAACGATTAAACGTTTCGCCCGCCCCAAAACCTCATCTGGGCCCATATTCTATATCTAGTCGGTAGCGTACCGACTGGTTTCTGTTTTAACCACACCGATAGTGCGCCATACCGTACCAACTGGATCTAAATTACCGACTCGGTCGGTATCACAGATTCTATAAGCTTGTTGGTAGCGATATGGTACTCAAGCCAATGGAGGGGAAGTTTTCCGAAGGAGGAGGTCACATGCTTCGTCTCCGCCAACCGAGAGTAAGAGCGATGTAAACACGGTGCATAATCTCTACTGCTAGTATCCATGAGAAGTAACGTGTTATTTAATGAGGAAGTGCGAAATAAAGCTAATTTAGGAAATGAAATTATATTATATTTTCAGGGTCTAATAACTTAATCAATAGTAGTCTTTTCTCCACATTTATTACATTCTGCATAGCTCAATTCAGCTTTCTGTTATATGTTTTGCGGAACAATTGAGCTAAAGATGTAAATGTGTTAATAAAACAAGGTCTAATGTGAAAGGTATGGAGTGGAAAAGTATTATAGGAGATGTTTGATTGGACAAGCATAGTGACAGTAGTTTAGAAATCCTTTTTTGAAGTTTTTTCTTCACATTTTGAATGGTGAATACGTGATCTTAAAAGCGCCTTATGATGGTAAAGGGATTAACAATTGTGACATCTGCATGCTGAAGGAGATTTTTCTTCTATAAGATGGTTTTGTGTTATGAAAGAATAAAAAATATTAATGAGAGGAAACCATTTGGTGGATCACATCATTAAGGGATGGCAGCAGACGAAAGCTAATAACTTCAATGTGAAACTCATACGAAATACATTGTACGACACAAACTTCCAGCGTTTTCAACAGGACATTTAGTAAGATTTCTGTTAAGTGTTACAGTGACGTTTAATAACATACTGTGTTACAATTATATCAAGCACTGAATGATAATGTAACTACTTTTCAAAATTACACGATTCATGATAAGTGCATGCGCTCACACTATTATTTTCTCATTATTTTTACTACTGGTGTCTTCATGTCAAAAATTGTAGTATAGTGTAAGTGTAGCTACTTTCTGCTAAATAAATTTATTTGTGCATATTTGTATCTGCTGTAGAAGTGAAATCCTCCCACGTCTGCATGTACAACTGAATAAAGTAACTTGCATTAGGAGATAGAATCACGGAAAATGAAACGTTAGTAAATTGAAAATATTATATATATCATAATTGTCAATTTAAAAAATCCTTATAGCCTTACATATAAGAAAGTAAGATTGCATAAATTCTCGTGACTCAATTTTGACCTCTTCGAACGAAATTATATTTCTAAACGACACTAAATAAACTTAACTACAGGTAATAAAGAATTCTCTCCCAACTGGCAATTATATTATTAAAGTTACGATACGCCAAAGGTACTGAAAATTATAAATAACGAACTGAAAGTACGCAGAGCTCGGATGAGTCGTAGAACACAAGAGCATGTATTCACTTCGTAATATCTTATTCTCGTAGTAAGGTTATTAATCTTTATTAGAGGTATTATTACTGCCTGTACTGCGTTCCTTTCATGGCAGATTGGTTATTCTGCATTTACGAGCTTTAAATTGGTAAATTTTCAATAATAAACCGAAATGAGCTTGCGGTTACCAAAGCATTTCGTCTGCTTACCGACTGGCCCTCTGAGTTATCGGCAGCTAAAGCCTGTCGGTAAAATTTACCGACTGGGGCTCGCTGGAGTACCGACCGACTGCTTATAGAATCACATCGATAACTCCCTTCAATTTTTTTGACGTCACTACCAACTAGATGGCTACCGTACCGACTGGTTTGGCGTTATAGAATATGGGCCCTGATGGCCGCTTTCTACAAACTCCAATTTAACCTCAGAGTTTTAAATCTGAGGTTAAAATTTACCCGTCGTATATTATTTTCATTTTAAGGCTCGCGGAAAAGGCACGATTCCCACGTGTGGATGGAATCCCTCCTGAACGGGAGCATATTTTTGCTAATAGGAAAGAAGGAATGGGTGATTTTGCACTATAGCCCGTTACAAAATTCCAGTCAGTATGGAGAGCTTTCGGGGAAATAACTCAATGTAATTTATCAGGTTTATTCAGCAGGTGAATGGGAAAATTAAGAGTTACGCGATGGAGCTGTTTAGCGCAAGAAGGAAGGAAAAAGGAGGACATGAAACTCCGTGGAAAGGAAAGTGAGATAGAAGTTGGTTTTACTCTAACAGGATCGGAAAAACAAACTTTCCACCAGATTCAACTCAGCACCACTAACAGTAAAAGAAGGGTAATTCTGTTGTAGTCGGGGAACAAGGTGGACCTTAATATAATGGAAATACTAGTGCAGACAAACCTTATAGAGAACCACCGCAACTCAATGTCCATGTGGAATCCCTTAAAACCCCAAAAGGGACAGAGACTACAAATGACGGAGAATTAGAAATTATTGAAAAATATCCATAACCCCACCTTCACGATTTTCTAAACCTTTAGCTAATCCTTCGCCGATACCTAACACCCCTATAGTGGAGGAAAAGGAAAGGCCTGTTAGAGGCAGAAATAGATCAAAATGGTCCACACATTTACAAAATCAGGTTCGACATTGGAAATTTAATTAATGATGCAGTGACTCGTTCTCCTTCGTTTATTGTATTAAGTCAGGACTATTCGAATATTTTATCGCATAAATATTGTTTATAACTATCTTAATTGTGCATACGATGCTGTTATACCTTATAATTCACAACTTTCTCGTATATCGTTAACGTTATGTGCTTACTCTTCTTGTGATATACGATAATACTACGAATTATAAGGTATAACAGCATCATATGTACAATTAAGATAGTTATAAACAATATTTATGAAACAAAATTAATGATACTCGTAGTAAAATGCAAGAAAAGTGTGTGCATTGATACTCTAAAATCAATCGCGGGATGTATGTATGGTTGTCTTTCATTACCTACACAACATTTTAAGAACAATAGTTAGATAATGAAAATAATGATAACGATATACGATGATACCGCGATTTATAATGTATGACAGCATAATTTGTACGATGATATTACATACTTTTAAACATTATTTATGCGATAACAATAATAAAACAGCAATAATATCTTCTTACTTTTTAAGTTGCATTTCCACGTTGAAAATTGACATTGTGAGCCTTTTCTTTTGTGGGATTTTTTCAATTTAAGTTTTCATCAATCTGAGCTTCTCTCACTGCGGGCCTTTTGTCATTGTACTGTTTTTTCAAGTGCGCATTTGTGTCTGTGGGTTTTTTTCGTGTGCGTTTACGTCATGGAACCAGCAATTATATTTTTCATTATTTTACAACTGAATAACGTTATGGAAATCGGCCTATAATTCCATGGATAAAGATCAAAGGATAGAGATGGGAAGCATCATGTTTAATGACTCGGATTCCATTGAAGTAGCTGTAAAGGACGAAAGAGGTAATCATTATCCCTTTCTATAATAAGCAATGCAACTAATTTCCACATCACTGGCGGTTCGAAGAGCGTCCGATAGGCCGCCGTCGCGGTTCACTCGCTCGTGAGCCTTATATTTGCTGTGTTCGATACGTAGACGATTTATTAAGGATTATGTGCGCAGTAAACACACGCGATCATTGGAGGCATCAACGAGTGGGATTTAATAAACTGCGGGTAAAAAGTAGGGAATCCAAAGATAAGATAAACTATGCAACGTAAGAATATCTACCTTAATTTTGCTGTCACAGGATATTTCCCGCATTTATCGATTAACTGATTCAGGGTTACAGGAGAAGAATAATACCATTTTTCTAAATATTAGAAAATTTATGCTATGAACAGAAGAAAATACATACCAAATTTATATTCGTGCGTGCGCTAAAAATATTCCAATAGGATATTATATCTTTTCTTCAATAGTTGGCAGTATTCATCAGAAGTTTCAATGGTCTGCCTTAAGGTCCCCTAAGAACAAATAAATCGAACGGTACGTACCTGCAAGAAAAAGAAGACTTCGATACAAATTTCATAACTTCAAATGCGATTTACAAAATATTTTCGCATCTCCTTGTTGAGAATCGATTTCATAAAATACATATTACATAGTAATCAACAAATCATTGGATTTGGTTCATGATAATGAATATCAAGAGCCATATTAATGTATTAAGCTGGGAGATAAGAAAAAACGGAATTTCGACTAACTGCATTTTTACAAGCAAATGAAGTCATAAATTATAACAACGATTCATTAATCACTCTAACTGTCGAAGATTGTTGAAATGATAAATAAATGAAATATTCTTTTAAAGTAGTACTCTCTGTAAATTTTTTCTAGACTTAAAAAACCAAACAAAAGGATTCATTTTATTGCATCTTCCTTTTAGGAGATTTCCCATGAGATATAATGATTGTGAACAAACAGGAACTGCTGATTATACAGATCAATTTCTGGTGATAGTTACTGCTTAGAATTAAAACCATTCCAACAATAATTCGGATCCTCCTTTAGTTTTTGAATTTAGAATCAACTGGACTACTGAAGGGTAAAAATGCAATCAGAAAAGGTGATATTAAATTCAGCTACTGAAATACATTATATATTTAAACCATTTTTTAAAATATCTCATGCAGTGTGAGAATAAACTAAGGGAATCAAATGCGCCGCCATTGCTTCCTTATAAATGAGCACAAGATGGCGAACGCTGTGTGCACACATGCTGGCGGTTTAGCATGAGCGGGCTTTTCATCACGCGTATTGGGATGGCGCTAAAATATTATTATGCAGATCCTTAGAAGGAAATGTTTGGACCATCGTCTCAACGTGGGAGGTAACGAATAGAGAAACACTCAGCGTTTATTCCCGTTTTCCGTACCCATCCATTTGAGCGGTTATATTTCGCGAGAATAAGATTTCACGGACGGTTTAAAAACTAAAAACGAGTGACATGGATGAAGGTAAAAAAACTATAGACTTCTATCTTTTATTTTCGAGAAACAATAAATGACAGGAACGCGTCTACGGTGGAAGTTTTTATCTTTTTTAAGAAGCAAGCTTTAGGTTTTAGCTCCTTAGATGAGAAAAGGAATTAAGGCAGGAGCACTATCAACGTATGAGAGCCGACATTTTCACTGGTGCGTGAAACTTATCGTATTCGGATTTAATTGGAACTGGTGCCGATCGGGACTCCGACAGGTCAAAACGTACTGTAATATATTTTTCAACAAAACGACTTCAAATGAGCTTATGAATTACTTGATCGGTTGAAAAAAGCGAAGGATACTGAAGTGAGCAATCTTGAATATGTTCGATCGACAGATGAAAGTCGCGGTAAGGGAATCGATTCCATCTATTACATCGCATTCTGCGAAGTAGTGCCATGCACTACTTCATTTGCTGTAATAATTATAAATTTCTGAGCCATGTTATTTACCTCGAATTAGAACAGAAATTCCTCGTTTTGAAAAAATATCGAAGAATTGGGTTAAGAAAACCGTGTTGTATTTCCTGAAGTCTTTTCATTGATTATTTTTATCTTTGTTCTACATCCTATTAAGGTTATGCGTGCCCGATGAATGTCTTCTGACGGAAAAAGAAGAAATTTGGGCAAAACGCACGTTGCGTTGCGCAAGAATCGGTCCCAATTCGACCAGAGGTTACTCAAAACTACGTCTCTTTTTTTTGGAAGATCGGCGGCGTAAGTCCAATTAGAGAAGCGCTTTATGGAAGAAATAGGAATGTGTGGAGCTCCTGTCATCCTACTTCCACTGAGCCTTTGTTCAACTGATGGTAATTAAACATAAGCAGAAGGATATCCAGCTCATTTACGAGCTATTACCTCTAAGCCTTGGAACATTTCGATGGAGATCTGACGTGACAGGATCCAGCATCGGTTCTTTTCAAGCATCTTCAGATGGATATCGGTTCTATATTGGGGAATTCATTATGGCTGAGTTGTCCGTATTAAGAAATACTTCTCGAGTTATCAACCAGTTAATATATTAACCGGTTGGTAACCCGAAAAGAATTTCTTCAACAAAACTTCTACCGGGAAAGCCTCAAGTCATGAGTATATTATATTGTAAATTAAATACTAAAGTCGAGTAATACAAAGACTGAGATTTTTAAACTTCACTGATTTATCAATCAAAACAAATAAGTATTTTTGATTATAGAATATGACTCCAAATGTGGGATACAATTTAAAACCCAGACGGCCAGATATATGGTTCTATTAGCATAACTTAAGCCGCTGAAGAATAGTCAACACAAAAGTACTCATAACGCTGAAAACTGTACATTTTTAACAATCTCATGAAATTCATAATGATATTTAATATGATGATTCCATTAGTCCGTTTGAGATCCATAATAAAGGGCATACCTGTGGACCGAAGACAAGAACTTTTGAAAGAAAGATCTATCGTTGTGTAGCAAGTAAGGGGAACATTATTTATTTACGCCTGCATTTTGGCGCAAAAGGACAAAGCTTAATTCATAAAATACTCATTTGCAACAGAAATCTAAATATATGTAACTGCAATATATAATAACTAACCTTATGTGAATCTTTCCATTTGTTCAATCGGCTTCAAAAATTAATAACATTTCCAATGTTTATTTGTCATTATTGTGAAAATTTATTGTCATAGAATACTATTACGCTTACTGAGACCTGTTACCAGCTAAGATTTTTAGTTAAACGAAGCTACCGGTTGGATTACTACTAAAGCGAGCGCAGAACGCGTGGGGCTGACTCTATACTCTTTAATTTTGACACTATCTTCTTATTGTTGTCCCACTTAAGAAAAAAGTTTTTCCATAGATAAAAGGCAGATAAATCGGATGATGTATTGTAAATCTGATGACTGGGTTGCATCGCGGTCAAATGTTGCATTAAATAATTTTTTGCTAATATAAATGTGAAAATTTCATCGATAAAATTTCAAAGAAACATTCAATCACTATCCAAAACTGGAAATACAATTCCCATAACACGTTTAATTAAAAATTTTTAGCCTTTTGAAATGATTCATGTTCGCCGATTTTTGCAAAAAATTCGAAATTTTAAAAATTAATAATTTTGCAAAAAAGTTTCGTATCTCTACTTCACCCAGCATTTTACCTCTGGTATGATGAGAAATAGGTGCATAGAATCACGAAAACTTTTAAGTTATTGTAGCATATTATTTCTTTCTTTGAAATGCTGAGCCATTTATACCTAGGCAAGAAGAGTTTAAGCAATAATTTAACATGAATATTTATAGTTTTTTAAAATAACGATAGAACAGTATTACGAAATTGCATTATTATTCACTGTTACTGGATACTGGATGATTAGTTATCGATAACTAATGCAGTCCCTTGGTCTTACCACCTGGCTTATTATTTATTGAGAGACGAGTACATGAATATGAAACTAAATTTGCCAACAGTAGCTCTTTCCATTACGGTTACTAACTAGGTTGAAAAGCTGTCGAGAAATATGCAAGGGAATTCAAGGCTAAATACATCCATTTGGGACGAGAAGTTCATGCCTAACGTGGAACGTGATGGTTTGATCGCAATTTCCTGGACCGTCTCTTAAAAGTCTGCTTGCCGAGATCTTGTGAAATATATCGTCAATTTAAAGTAGATATGTTCGCAAAGCAATATAGCGCGGCTTTCTTGTAAGACTTTAGCTTTCCAATAGTGTGATTTACAAAAATCAAAATATTTTCTTATATTTTTGATGCATTGATCTAAAATGTGCGTCATATTTCACTGTGCAAAAGTTAACAATAAAGATATGAATATTTTTCTCTTAGTGCTTCGTTTTCTTTCGATAATAAATCTGGATGGATTCAGAAAGAAGCCATGTGGCTTAGTACCAAGAATTTCATACGTAAATTTACCGCGGTGAAAAGTTACAAGAGCGGTACATCGACACCTATGCAAAGGGCAGTATCATTAAATGATTCTCATTTAACATATTCCTTCTTTTGCCCAAACGATTGCTGGCAGTGTTTATATTTCTATCATATTTTTCCTTTCCATCGTTATATTTATCTTTGCAATTATTTATGCGTATAATCTGCTCTCCTTGTCATACCTTAATCGCTCCTTCAATTTAGTCCCTGAAGTAAAATTATATCTAATTAGCAAAAAATGTTAGGAAATAGGAAAATGGTTAGAATCTAATTTTGCCCCTCTTGGAGGGGTAAATGTGACGCCTATGCAATCATAGAATCGATCGTCATGGAAATTAAAGAGTAGAGAAGCGTTGTCAAGTCCACACGTACTTAATTTTCAATATTTTCCCTTTGATAATTCATGAAAAGTTCATCACGGAAAAAATTCTGGAGCTCAGAAGCACTTCTAACTAATCATTGCTACATTAGCATTTAAGAAATACTCGTAAGATTTTTACATTTACGTTGGAAACAACGTGAATGTAAAAATACATATCAGTATATCGAGTAGCTTTTCCAGTTAATTTTTCCCTCCCTTCTTACCTCTTTAACTGCCATAAGTATCTAAACATCGGTTATGGGGATAATCTTTCTAGCTTCTCTTTACGCAATTTACTTAAGTTAGTTCCGAATCCGAAAAGTGATGAAAAACAACTTGGTACGGATCCCGTTCGGTCGGAGCCTGTTATTAGTGGATATCTTCGTCGTTATATCTGTTGTGACCCAGGTAGGCAGATAATACCCCCGAAATAAGGCTCAATATTAACTTTGTTGCACAGTGCTCTTTGTATTTGGGTAGGCTCTTCTGATGATAATAAAAAACTACTTAAACTAATCTAATCCTAATCTTAAACTAGTGAAGAGATGAACTAAACCTATATCTAATGTGGTAGGGTTGCGGCTTCTTCATCGCTAAATTCTTAGTATACTAGTACTGGTTATTATCTATTTACAAATTGGCATCTGGCGGCTTCTTCTTCGCCTTCTGTGATGTCTTTTTGGTCTCTAGTATAGTTAGTATTTTTTTGGGCTCACGAATTTTTGTAAGTCCTTTGATAGTCCTTGGTGAATAGTCCCAGATGTGCTTAATCAAGGGGTTGTTCATAAATGGAAGCTTTTTCGCAAATTCCATAGCATTTTTGAGAATTTTCTCCTTGAATGTTGGGATGGAATGGTATTTTAAAATTTCCTTAAGTCGGACTAATCTATTGGTGCAGACGGCTGATCTTATGCACTTATTATAGTATGTTGAGAGCTTTTGTAGGTTCCCTTTAGAGGTGTTGCAGTAGACGGTTGCTGCATATGTTAATATGGGGAAGATATATGCTTTCAATAGTCTAACCTTAGTGTGGGGAGTTAGTTTGGTGCGCTTGTGGAAGAATGGCAGTAGTCTTGCTTTGGCAGCCGCAGCTTTTTGGATTGAATATTTGACTTGGTACGGATTTGCAGAGGCTTTTACTATATACTTTAACCAAGTCCCATTTGTGCCGAGACTAAGCGTACTGTATCTATATGTACACGTGATTTTCCTAAATAATACTTTGTCATTTTCATGATAGAATGCGTAGGTTTACAAGATAGAAACTTGAAAAATCAGTGGAAACGAAATTTCCAAAACGATTTAGGGAATATGAAAACCCAGAGAATTAATCCATTCAAAAATACCCGATGAAAAACAGTAACATGAACATATAAACCCAGATAGTATAGCTCTGCTACAGTATTTACTTTTCCTTCAGTTAGGAGCACACATTTGCAGTCTATTTGTTCGCAAATTTTACCAATTTATACAGCTTTATTGGCTAATTTCATCGTTAAAAGTCAAAAGATTTAAAGGTATAATCATCTGACATTATGAAGAGCATATCTCTCGTTTGCATTCGACCAGGAAACAACCAAGGTGAGTGCGTTTCACTACATAACGTAAATGATAATGTTACATATTTCAAACGCTGAGGCTTTCACGCTATCAATCCACTTTGGGCGATTAAAAATTACGCTTGAATTACAACGAAGGCTTTATCTAACCAAGGGAAAATCTTTCACTTTAAATTAATTCCCAAGACTCGGAGAAAGTGTCAATTCTCTACATTCACCCTGGAGCGAACTTGGCGCTGAAATTATCCCTTTCAGGGGCTGACACGAGGTCCGAAAGTCTCGCTGGTGGAAACATTTCTGATTTAAGCGCAGTTTACGATAGGCGCCAATTTCAAGTACGGATCATTAAGTACAAGCAAATCCTAACTTCGGTGGAGTAGATAAGCTTGATCGGCGTGAGGGGTGAGAAAATGACACGTAATGAATTGGAGAGCTGCCAATCGCGAGAAGCGCAAATGCCGGGTAAATCAGTGGAATGAAAGGGCATCGATGTTGAAAGCTCATCGTAAAGCACATTCCGTCAACGGTGAACCGATTCACGGTTAACGTTGACGCCATTCGTAAAGCATTCTTTTAAGGTCTCCTCAGCCATTTGCTCACTCATTCTTCTCTACGGTGTTCGCAGTCGCTGATCAATATCCATGAATTTAAGATAAGGGAATTTAAGGGTCCTAGAAAAAAGAGGAGATTCAAATGCCTGAGGGGTGGAGTAGCAGAGGAGAAAAGGTTGGGCGGGCGGAAAGAATCCTACGACAATTTGAGGCATCGGTGAGGATGATTACTGATAATGAAATATGTACGACTGCAGTAAAGTAGCTACGATAAGATGCCAAACATCTTCTAACATAAGAATACCACTAATGCCTATTCTAAGCGCCATTGTTAAATCGGTTGGAAGGTTGGGGAAAAGATATCTCGCTCAAAGGAAGATGCTTTTTTTCAACCATACGTAGAATTTTATTAGCATTAAAAGGAAAATATTTCTATTGAGGTTAGAATAAAAAAAAATAAATTAATAGTGAAATGAGACGAACGTAACCGAATTTTTATCAACCCTCTTTGTGTTACCATTCTTATAAATTTAAATGCATCGCGGTACAATCGACAAAGTTTTCATTATTTTACTCTCGTCAAAAAAGTGACTTCGATACCATTATCTCAACATATAAGACAAAATTTTCTATCCGAATCTGTTTCTGAATTCTCCAATATTCAAAACAATTATGGGACTTCCGAGTGTTCGCTGTGAACATACACTTATCCATTTCAATTCAATTGGTTTTCCGTCTGAAAAGCCCACGGAGGGTCTTAAGAAATTCTTTGATGCTTAGGAAATTATTTTTCCGCAGTTACGGTACGATATTTTGAGGAATTTACTACTATAAACTCAGTTTTATGTCACTAATTTAAGAGCAAGAAACGGTGGATATGAATCGAAAGAAGGATTATGATTAATAAATCGCGGGCGCTTTCTAAAACTTTATGATTTAAGCTCTATGTTCTAAAAACGTCGGTATCGTCATAAAAATGTCGCATTGAAAATATTCTCCATAAGAATGCTCAAACTCAGCCTATAATCGAAACCTGTCTGTTTCCTATATTTTTCAAAAACTCTTTGCAGAAATTGGGGCTTAAAGAAACTCTCAGACTACGTATTCTAGTCACTGAAGTCGTAAACGTTTCGTCTTCCGACGATCATGGA
The DNA here is from genome assembly GCA_036926295.1 of Pachydiplax longipennis. Taxonomy (NCBI): domain Eukaryota; kingdom Metazoa; phylum Arthropoda; class Insecta; order Odonata; family Libellulidae; genus Pachydiplax; species Pachydiplax longipennis. Next base: position 1,069,461 of record JAVFKF010000028.1, on the reverse strand, counting down.
AAGCATCTCTACTTGTGCGCCTTTGAAACGTCTTCCGATATCGATAATGGAATATTTTCAGAATCGTCTCAATAAAAAAAAGACAACTCGAAAACGAAAGAGAAAAAACACAGGCTGATTATTCCTACACTTCGATTTTATGCGGAGAATTGATTGGAATTCTCATTATTCGTCGCGACGAGACAGGGAGATGTAGGACATCCATGCGTAAACCAAGGTCTTGTGTCGTGTTGTATTAACCGAGTACTTGTATGGATCGAGTGTTGTGTACGTACGTCGTGATTCTTTCCCAAAATTATTATAACGCTTGATGAATAGAAAACGCAAGGTTTTTTCGGAATGCATCTAGAAAATGTTAAAATTGTATGCATATGGGAAAATTCTTCGAAATCCCATTTTCGGACTATCAACTGTTGGAGTGAAAATTCTTGGAAAGTTAACCACTCTGAAAATGCGAAGCAAAACTTATACTGAATTAACAGATTCGGAGCTTAGGGGTATCTATCGCTTTTCAGAGCGGTTAATTTACCAAGAATTTGTCATTCAAAGAATTGATAGTTCGAATAATTTCTTTCCGAGGAATTGGTATGCTTTTCCGTTCAGCTTGTTTCCAACAATAAAAAGATGATCAACAAATAGGCGATCGATCTAATCCTAATGGCGCATTACTTTTGGTTAATATTAATAAGTTGCCGCGACAATTAATATGAGCGTCCGCAAGGAATATGGAAGTCCAGGGTTCGAATCCTTGTCACCGCAAACTTTTTCTCTCCCGTTTTTCATTTTAGACCGAAATGATTTCCCTCTTCTCTACAATTATACGTTCATATTTGGAGTATTAAAAGAGCCGATTTATATCTTCCTTTCTTTCTATGACTTAAAAACCTAAATCCATAGCTTCTAATTTGCTGCCAAGAATTCCCAACTTGCATCGTTTCATCAGATGCACATTAATTCGCCTCGCATATGATCAAACGAATCGCAATAATAATTTTCGATGAATCTGCAAAATGACTTAAAAATTAAGACCATTATCGGAAGATTTTCAAGTCTCGTTGATAATAAAGCGTTAGTGAGCACTGTCTCTACTGGACGTAAAAGCTTGGCTCAAAAAGGCACTGTTAAAAGTTCGCAAGTATGCGAGATATCCACTTTTGCTCGCTTACTCGAGTAGTTATAAAGCTGAGTATTTGGGATTCTTGAGTTGATACCTGGCTTTTCCAACATTTCCTGACATTAAAATCGCCGATTTCAGCGGTGCACACTGATCTCGCGATAAGAACCAAATCTGAGCATATATTCCCGAGTTAGGAAATAAGCCCGCATTCCGACAGTAATTGTTTCCTTTTTAAACCACGTATAAAGTGAGGAATTCGTGAAATTCTTAGATAGTTATCAAGGACTGAGGTCCGCAAAGCAAAAAATATTGCCAGGATGGAATTTCCCGTCTCCTTAAAACGGTACCGCTGACCATTTCTTAGAACATAAAAGGTGTGACCTTTCGTTCCTTTTTTGATCCCGGAATAAACGAAATTCTGATGACAGAGTGGTATCGTAAGGTTTACTGGAGATGCGTTTACGCTACGAACTGCGGCTGAGAATGCTGTGAAGTAAAATTAGAAATGAAAATAAATAACGGAGAAAATGGGAGTTAGAAATTTTATATCTAGTCGTAGATCGTCCTTTTATAGTCCCAGGGATTTACTTCATGTGAATGTAAGAGTCCAAATTAGGAATCGCTTCGTAAATAACTATGGGCCACCACAAGTCTGAGGTACACACAATTACTATGCGAAGAAATATAAGCTTATTGCTCTCGCTTATTATAATCGATCGAATAAAGTTTTGAGTGATACTTTATGATTTCAGTCTTTGTTTCATAAGGAGAAAACTGATGTAACTACACATTATTATATATTATAGTGAAGAGTTGCTTAAAAAGAAAAACGTACAGACAAAAAACTATCAAATGTTACGCAAAATCTGATCAATTTCCGTCCAGAGAAGGGGTATATATCACCACCATATTACATTAACAATTATTTAAATTTAATTTAACTAAATTAATCAAACTAATTGTGATGAAAGACTACCGCTTAATTAGGAGAATAAGTGACTCCTGAATACAAAGGAAAAATCACTCCAAAAGATAGTCAGTGTCATAGATATTGTACAAGATTCGAGAAATAATAGAAGAACCAGCTAGAAGATTCACGATATATTTTATAGATATGAAATATCGAAAACTTACGATCATGTGACACTTAAGGCTTAGAAAACATTTTTACCACTCGATAAGGTCCAAGTCTACTCTGCATCATTCGAAAAAGGTTCGAATGAAAATAAATATAATGGGAGCGATTTCTTTGAAAATTCCGTCATGTGTCGTTGATATATACAGTACAGTAAACAGTATTCAGGAGATTAAACTACATATTAAATCGAAAATTAAAAGCAGACAAATTAACATGAGTGAACTTTGGCCATTCCATTCTGAGGAGTGAAAGCACTCATACGTGTGAAAGATGACTGTTGAGATGGTCTCGGCCTTAACTTGGTGCTATATCATAACGAAAAGTTAGAATAAAATATAATATATAAAATATTTAATGTATACTAAACCACACGAACACAAGAAACGTGCGTCGCACCATCTTCAGGTGACACATTTCAGTAAACACTCGGTAAATACGGAGGGAATGGTTGGAGTGGGGGGGAGGAAGGATAGGAGAAAGGGTTGGGGCTTTAGTATACATTAAATATTTTATATATTATATTTTATTCTAACTTTTCATCACTTTTGAACTTCGAAAATCTAAAAGAGAACTGTATTTAAGTTTCTTACGGCAGATTCCTGTATTACTCTGGCGTCAAAACTAAGGCCATATTTGAAAAAAAGATCTTTATCTTTACACACTCCCATCAGCCAAAATATCTCTGTTCGCATATTCTCGAGAAGTACGCAAAATACATTTCCAGAAATACGCGCAAATGCATAGTGGTTGTGGTTTTGACTAGGAATTTACAGCCGGTATGCACCTGATAACCTCCAATTTATAATAGATGCTAGAATTCCGACGTTATTTGTAATACAATAAATGCTAAACAAAAGGTAAAGAATGATTGAAAGGTAAGAAGATGGGATTTAATCACAAAAATATAAGTTATTAGTGAAAAATGGAGGAAAATAATTTACTGTACCTGAGTGACGTGGTTGCCTAACTCCAATTTTTTCAGTTGCTAATTTTTTATTAACACAAACCCATTACGTTGAACGGTCGACACGTGTACACTATTTTTAAGCTAGGAATGGGCCTTCGAATGAATCCGTTTCCCACAAATCTGTTGTTCTCCTTCTGCTAATGCTTTTCTCTTCCTGCGCTTCTCGAGTCGAATTATGCGAAAGGAGTGTCCACAAATAAGGAAGACCATTATCAGGCGGTGGTGAAAGAGATGCAATGGGTGGCATTCACGTCAGTCGTAGTTAATTTCCTTGGAAATTATAAACCAGATGACTAAATCAATGTTGAGCATTAGTGCGTGCAGGCTGCTGTATTGCAACATTTCCCTTAAAATTCATCTCCTAGAGTCGCATCTTGGCTTCTTCCCTGAATATCTAACAAAGACAAGCGATTCCATCTCAGTGATGGATCGAGTGTAGCCATATTGGCCGATTACTGCTTTGGACATTCCAAATACTCAGAACAAAAGCAAGTCGAAAGCCAAATACCAATAAATACACAAATTAAGGAAGTATATTGTTTATATATTTATTAATTTGCATTCGATAAATAAGGTCTCTAGCGAAACTTCGGTTGGTGAGTTGTTGGCCAAACATAGATAAAAGGTCAAATATCTCGAGAAAGATTGGTGATAGAGACAAATTGTTTGCAAATTATGGATCAGCATAAGTGAACTGTCTTAGTAAACAAGTAGAATGCCTAGATATTCACCAAAGGTTTATTTTTGTTTCATAGCGTCATTTGAAATTTTATTCACAAAATAAAATATGAAACCAGCATAGAGGGTTATATTATTCGTAAATATATATTAGTAAATTTCGATTTCCAAATTATGCTAATGCTTTTCATGGTATAAAATGTCGCTTCTTATTTTTCCCATATATTCTTATGAGAGTCGAGAATCGAGTTCGTTAAATAATCACAGATATAATTTATGGATATTGGAGGTGTGTAAGTACATTACTTCAGGTCAAATTCAATTAATTTCACCGTCGGCAAATTGTCTTATAATTTATGGGGTTGTGCGAGTGAAAGAAAGGACATAAAAAGATTGTGTGGAAATGAGGACCTCACTTTCTAACCACCGCTATACAAACTTGTTTACGATTAATTACGCTTGATTACCTCTGCCGGCCACCAATGGTTCATTATTTTGTGCTGTGTATGCATTAGAAGGTGTTAGATGCATTGGATTTTATCTTTATTACGCTGTTGTGAGCAAGAAGTTTTTTTCAATCGAAACAAAACTTACACAGAAAGATTTTCATCCCTTACTTTTTGTACCAGCAAACTTTTACTCTTATTTTGCCTCGTTCAAACGCTATCTATAACATGTATAAGATCTATTGCACCAAAATGTTCGATTGTGCAAGCTAAAAATCGATCGGCAGCTAAATTTCGTACTGTAAGAGTTGGATACTTTATCATGCTGTAAATTAAATTAAAAGAAACGTATAAATATATTTTTGGCGAAAGAATGAGGACTTTATCTTGAATTAAATGAGATTTATGAAAAGTTCAATTTGTTGATTTTTTCTACTTGCCGGAATCTCACAGCGATGCCTGCTTTTAGCATGATAGGAGAATGGATCATTCCATGGTTTTTGATGCCTTTTTCACCTATCGATATTTTGAACATGATAATTTTCTATTTAAAAGACTAGGAAAGCAATAGGCTGAAAACTGAATATGTAGTAAACTGAATGTGGGCTCTGCTTGAGAATGTTTAGAACAATATTTTCATAACACGTAAAAGTGGGAGAAAACTATTCACATATCTCTCACTTACTGTTGATTTGCTGTTTCGATATATTTATTGAACCACATAAAGCGCTTTTCATTTTTAAATTCAATTAAAATTTTAACGCAGAAACCGAAAATAATCCAATAAGAGACACAGAGAAACGACTATAGATAGGGTATTCACACAGATACATCAATCATTAATAATGAATGATTATTTAACTGAGTTTAGAAGAAGATTTAGATACGTAACCGGAGGAGAAAAATTTGAATATAACCTGTCATCGATCCCAGAGCCCCCGATTTCGCGTAGAAATACCTTTCTCAAATTGTATTCAATTAATAAGAAACTCTTCAGAAGCGGCACTTAGGTGCCAGTGACAAGTAGACCAAGAAATAATTATTGATGGCGGTATGAGGATTTATTGCTCGTCGGGGTGAAAAGGATGAATGGAAATTAAAGATAGAGAGAGTAATATAGAGGATATTCTCTTGAAAAGGTATGGTACGCTCGTTAGACATAAGAGTCCGGAGAGAGGGAGTTGTCCATAAATAATATCACTCTTAAAGAGGAATTAGACACGTTGTAAGATTTGGAGATGTTACATATTTGAGGGAACAATAATTTTAATGATATCTTCTTCGTGGAGACAGAATTTCAGGCAGCGTGACTCAATCCCAAGCTAACTTATAGATACAGTGTAAAAAGGCTTAGATAAGTATTTGGGTGTTACTAGTACTATCGCCAGGTAGTAAACTCAAGTGAAATTACAAGGTGAAAAGAGATATTTTTCAATAATATATCAACGGAATGGCGAGTAACTTTGAGGAAGTTAATGACACAGAATTTATGTTAAATTTGATATAGTTTCCATTGGAAAGTGGTTCCGGTTTTCTTTTTCTTCTCCTTCGATATATTTTTCGCTACAGGGAAATTTATGCACATATGCATATGATAACATAATTATTACGATATATCATCAACAAAAGCATATCAGGATATATTATTCGACTCATTGTTTTAAGGTAAAGGAATCGTGATGGATGCACAACTTCGTGGAGAGGTTCTTAACTACCTTAACTGGAATCTTTTTAATGTTCCTCAACTTCATTAGCATGCTTCCGTGGAAAAGAAAATAAAAAATTTAGTCTTAGACAATCTCCATTCTACATACTACATTCTAAGCTACATACGGACGCTCTTAAAAGCAGTCGAGTAGAAATCGATCGCTGAAAAATATCAGCTGATTTAGCATTAACATAATGCATTCTTACCAATTTATGTATATCTCTTTACGATATTTGAATACTTTGAAAAAATTCATCTTTTGGGTAAGAAGAAAGGCGTAACCCATGAGAAATTGCACAAGTGCTCATCTATCGCTCACAGATTCTCCCTTTGACATACCGCCAAAGACGTCGTGGGAATTGCGTCAAATGAACATTTCGCTCTTGCAGTACCGTTTCAAAGAAATTTCCTGAGTTATCGTTTACTGTTACTCCAAGTGTATAGTGGAAACGAAACATCTCCGTGTTACATGGACCCTACCTTAATTAAGAACAACAGCGTCGGTGTGGGCTATTTTTATATAAAGGAATGAGCGAGTTGGTGGGTTGAAGCTATTCAGTTACACTTAACGGACAACGTACAATGGAAATTAGATCCAGAAAAAGCAAATCAAAGATAAGGATAACATTTCCGATAGGTGGATACATGAGAACGAAGGAATGTTTTGTGGTGAATGGAGATGCTGGGGGAAAGAGAAGGCAGTTCTTGAAATATATGAAAAAGAAGAATACGCAATGTACGAGAAAATTTGGGATGCAGTAACATAAACAGGTTGAGAAAAATAAGAGAGATGTAATACTGAAATTAACTGAATAAGAATAGAAGTGCGGTCGCTAGATTTCTATGCTGAGTGCACGGGAAGAAACAATACAATCAGATAAAATACTAAACGAAAACAGCAATGAAATTCCCTTAGATGGGTATATAAGCATTCCAACTGTCAGTCTATTTAAAAAATAAATTCAAGTTTTAACTAACCATATCAATAATATCTACGTAATTCATGACACCAGATTCTAACATTCTTAATGTTCTTCCATTCATTTGGAACTCAAGACTTCATTATTCTTTCGCTAAATGACCAAAACCACAACAAATACCGAGAATCAAGATTACGCTCTATTCATTTGGCCTCTGAAACTGTAGCTTTTGTTAATAAAGATTCGCGTCGATGAAGCTACATTGCACGGTTCTTACCCCACTCAACGCATAGCAGAACTAACAAAACATTATTAGATCGTACTTATAGTACCGATAGTGTTTACATGAAATATCAGATTGTCTCTGTCAATTCCCTACTCGAACATGAAGACTTCTTTACAGAGCCGATCTCACGAAGCATACTTAAGAAATGACGGCCCCCTCTTTCGTTTTAATTTAATAAGGTTCGTTCTTAATGAGACTTTTGGTTATTACCAAAGGAGCAACCATTATTAGCGGTAGTTCGGTGTTCGTGATGAGCTACCTGAATCCATTAAGAATCCGGTTGAGATAAAATCATTCGGCTCGAGTTCCGATGGCGAGTAACTAATTAACACCGTCTGGCTGGGCCTTGGCTTTCCTAAAGCAACTATTCTCTTATTCAAAATTACGAAAGAACTAAAGAAAGCTCAAGTTATGAAGACAATTCTTAGGTAAGAAGGAATAGAAGAGTAAAATATATGAACGGCTAGTACTAAATTTGATTCATCTTTACTAACGAAGCATGTAAAAGAAAAATATTAAAAATAAATCCCTTACTTTTACTATCAAATATAGATCGTCTTACTTTTAAGTGAAACAAAAAGCTAAACAAACCAACATCAACTGGGGGGGTGAAATTCATATTTTGATAATTTCATTGATAAGTAATCTCCTTCGATATTAAGTAAACTTTAAGGTCTCTCTTGCGATCATTCTCGTTCCATTTGAACAATTATTCCAGCCGAATTTCAAATGAACACCGCCGTCTCGGCGATATTATAATTTCATTCTCCAAACCTTAGGCCAAAATATGGAACATTCAATTTCTCACACTTTCCGAAGAAAATTGAGATCATCCTTTTCATCTTAATGAACTCACAGAATGAACTCTCTCTTAAAGAACAACCAGAAGCAGAGGGTTCGTTCTTAAGCCGCCATCTCCAATTCCAAAATGTAGCAAATTAGCAATTAAGAAATAGTATTACGAATGTCAAATGACGCAATAATCATGGATCCTATTTTCTCATTTCTAATTTGGTTATTTATATCCGAGCTCCTAATTACTACATAGAAATAGGTGAACTTCTTATTAGAGCAATTAATCAAGTAACTTGACTTAAATGACTCATAGAAAAATTTCTAAATAGTTATCAATCAGAAGGATAGAGACAAAAAATCTACAATTTGGATACCTGGTATTTGTTCAACTCATCCGTACTTACGTATCTCCATTATTTTTGGGTACGGCTTGATGTCCTTTCTAAATCCAGCCCTATCCTTAAACTAATGGGAAACGCACAGACTATGCTATCCGAAAGTTCAAATTAAATCATATAATGATATAAAAACATCATTTTCTATTATCTTCATATTAGAGAAAGGTATCAGTAGAGTTAAAGCACCTGATAGCGTCTGAATGCAGTTATAGAGATATATAAAGATCTCTACTGGGAGACGTTTTAGTATTTCGTGTTTTAGACTGGCCACCAATGTCATACAAAGGCGTCCGATAAAAAAGTTATGTTACAAATGCAAGTGACTCACATGAAGATAGACGAAGATCAGATGCTGAATTGATTATAAAAAAATTCCGGCAAAGTACATACTTCAAACGCTGCCCGCTGGCACCCATAATGCCATAAACAATCATCATGACAAACAAAACACAGCATTAATTCATCAGCGTTTTGCATAACAGAACTCGTGCTTCCCAGATAGGAAGGTCCGAAATGGGATATATAAAAGCCGAGGTTCTCTCGGACGATCTTCCACACTTCGGCATTGCATTTCGCCGCATTTTCATCGGTCATCATTTTTTGCTCAATCGCTATACCGGGAAACAGCGCACGCAAAGCATGGGTGTAAGGATGTATTGTAATTGCTACCGTAAACACTCCATTTCCTTTCCCATTTAATTGAAGGTGTATGACGGGAAGAATTGAGACTCCGAAAAGGAAGACTTTGCGACCTGAATGAACGGCGAAGTGAGCTAAAGAACGATTGGAAAGAAAACAAGATGAGAAATTCAGTTTCACAAAGTTCCTACAATCTTGCATAAGTTGAGAACGTGGACTAGGAATATAAGTTGGAGAAATGAGGCTCTTATAAAAGAGATCCGAATAAAAAGTAAAGAAGTGAAACGATAAGAAAACAAGGTGTATTTACTAATGCAAGGAAAAGGACTATGTAGCAATGAGAATGTCACGACTGTTTGAAAAAAACTAAAACAGGAAACTAGTGTGCGATTAAAAACAACTTCTGAATTTAAAACCTCGAGGGAAGCAATTATAATCCTCTGAAATACCTGAAGATAGAGTCTGGAGTGTAGAAATAGTTTTTAATGATAAAAGGTTAGAATGGAAAGAAAAATGTGTAAAGATACTGCTTTGATCTCTATGCTGAATATCATTAAATCTCGTATACTCGGGAAGAGGTTAAACTACTCATATTTCAAATTTCTTCTTTATTTTTAGCCTTCCAGAAGCACCGAGATAATGTTGATTTTAATGTTTCTTCCATTTCTAGTGCATCCTCACATTATGATCCGATTTCCGTGTGCAATAAGACATATCAATTCAACGGTGCCAACTTCACAGATTCGCTTACGATCGAATTATGAATGCCTTTTCGCATTATTGATTGATTATTTGATAGAAATATTGATTGCTGAATATTTGAATATAAAACTCTTACCGTATGATTCCGGTTCGCCAAGAAATATCAAAGAATTCAACAACTGTCAATGATATTTTCTTTGATTCGATTATTGCGTTTTGAATAAAGGAGCTGCAGTTTGGATGTCAACCTATCGCATCAAAGGATCATTAAAACTAATTACTTTCTTCAGGTTCCGAATCATGACAGTATTTTGGACACATTGAGTCCGACCAAATTGAAAGGCCAATTTATGCTCATTGAGATTCCTGTGGGGAACCGTGAAAGCTAATAAGTCATAATGAAACAAACACTCGAGCGATGATAAGTTTCAATCGAGGAAAAAAGGAAAAGCTACGCAAATTAACAAATCTAACTTCGCCCCAACTCTCAAATGTTTGAATGTTTAAGAATTCAAAAGTCGGACATTACCTGTCCGTTAATATTAAGGTATTTAGTATATGATCATGTAAAAATTATGCGATATCATTGTCATAATATTAGTATACTAAATAGCTTAATATTAACGGTAGAATTTCGTTTGAAAGTTGTACATAGTCGGCAAGATACAAGATTTTAATTTCCAAATTAATATTGACAATTACTACTAAAATAACTATTTTGCAAAACGTCAGCAATAACATTTAGTTAGCCGCGGCCCCATGCTGTGGAAGGGAAGGTGACGGTTTACCCCCGATTGCAGTTGCCGAGGAAAGAACCCCGCTTAGGATTCGATTCTATACCTGCCAACATCTGAGTCGCGAAATGCTTCCTTGTCCAGGAGACGATTTTAAGAGAATGTGGCCGTCTCGAAAGGGTTAAACTACCTGATATTCCAGCAACAGTAAAATATATTCCAAGGAGTATTCATTATTCATTTGATACTTGAAATTTCCTACGCGTTTCTAACACGTTTATCATTTGATAATTGAACTAGATGTGGTGAATTTTTGTTTGGAATGCACCCACACCAAGGCAGTGGAAACCGTTAATACCGTTAAAAAAGAAATTTATTAAAACGAAAGAAACAAATCTCACTGTACTCTAATCTACTAATTGAAATCAATTGCTTGCGGCCTGCGCAATTGTTTCACATTCTAACGCAACTCACAGCGGGTGTACGTCTGCGCTTGATTAGAAATGCATTTTAAAAAGAAGATCCATGCGACAAAACCACGGGGATGGCCGAATCAGAAATAGTTTTTATTTTCCCAATGATTTTCCATAGCATAGGAGTATCTGAAAGTTTTCACACGAGAGGAAATTAAAAATTGGAGTAAAAATAATATGTACGGCGCTATAAAAATAGGAACAGTGATGGTTTGATCAGGAGTCAATGCTCTTTTATAATCTGATTTTATCGTCTCATTTCCCAATTGCGGACGAAAGATAAAATTCAAAGGGTTCAGTCAAAGGGCACAAGAAATTTTTCAGCCAAATTTTGTAGCGCACTAAATAATGCTTAATATGACATTGATGCTGACACGAAGAGTTTTTACCCTCGTAATCCCATCCATGAAAATGATAATGAATGCTTTTTTAGTTGGATTCGAGCGTACAAAAATTTATCGAGACAAGAAGCTGCAATTACAAATGATCCCTCAATATATCTGAACTTAACGTAAAATTACGAGTCACTGGAAGTCGAGTAAAATAAGAGAAACACGCATCCCAGCAAACCTAATGAGACACTCGAGAAAAGAGAGCCATTTATTTATAACTTATTCGAGTAGAAAAGTAAAGCAGAGTATTTAAGGAGCGATAAACATACTACAAAGGACATCAGAAAGAGCGGATGCAAAATTTCTGCATTGAACGATGTCACGAATTGGGCATCATCTGCTTACAAAAGAGACATGTATAATTCTTTAATTATGACCGCTCTTACTCATAAATTAGGATCCATTTACTCTTGGTGTACTCCTACTGCACGGTTGACTTTCCCACAGCAGATGGCTTTAATGGAATCAGATGGATTGTTTTGCGCCGAGAAATCACATTCCATCAAGAGGAGCACTTCTCCTTCGCACGGGATTTGTTCCCTCCACTCTCTTTCGATACGCCTCTTATCCTTAGGGAAAGTTTAGTCGTCTAAGTATACGCATCTCTGCTAACAAAAAGAATACCTAAACATAAACCTTAAGGTATCCTTCTCCAATTAATGAATGAAAATTCACTTTTCTTCTTTTACATGCCTTTTCAAGCTGTAAGCAAACGATGTTCAACTACCTTTAGGAGCCTAATGCTACTTAGTCCACGGAATTATTTTTCTATGAAAAACGTTGTCACTGCGGATCTCAATATACATACATATTCTGGGTCTAAGTGACAGTCGCACTGCTAAGTGACAACCTAACGCATCTTTTCTATTTACACGGCGTCCGTGTCGTATATCTGCCTCTTTTGCCTTCTGCCACTTCGCCATGCCTACTTTGGAACTAAACCTCTTCACTTTGTTAATGAGGTAAGTAATCAATTTTAATTAAGTAGATGCCCCCAAATGCTTAAAATGCCCACAAAAAACAGTTTAAGGGACATGATGATTTCTATGAAGTTCTAATAGTAAGGGTACTATTAAAACCCATGTATATAGATATAATCACCTCCAGAAAAAGCTGTATTTTTCACTCGAACTGTAGCGAATGCAAATGTCTCTACCGGTGATGCATTCTGATATGTGTAAACCAAACTTGTCTTGCCCTAATGAATGAGGGAAGCGCAATCGGATTAAGCGGTCCTCGACTAATCCATACGCGAAAAATTACCTCAGCTGTCAAAGTAATTTTAAAAATACTAATAAGACACGGAATTAAGCATACATTTCTTATAAATCGTCGAAATGGGAAAGGAAGGATCTTGAGATCTATGGATTTCACGAAGCACACTTCCTTATTCGGTTTAATTAATGCTGGCCATGATCAGCGATAGGAATCGTAGAAAAATGACGGAAGAATCATCCCGAAGATGCTGTGCATTGACAATGTTCAATTGTGAGGGAATCCTCAGGCGAAGAGAGTGGGCGAATAAGAATTGGATCGATAAGCCGCTATCGACTGGACAGCCGCGCGTGGTCAAATGACGAAACGTTGACTTTCATGTTTATCCCAGAGAAGAAACAAATGAAGTTCTCCACTAAGATGGATGACAAGAAAAAGCAAACTCTTTTACCGATGAATGTGATGTGAAAGAGGAGATGAGGTTCCTTTCGATGCATATGTTACGAAAATTGAACCAAAGATTGAAAACGATAAAAACGGGAAATCAAGGAATAAATGAAAAATAAAAACTTGTTTTCGGATGCAAGATGAGAAAACGTGAATGGACACTTAATCCGAGAGAAGCTCTTTCTAATACTAGGTGGTTATTATGTATGTTTTCTAGTGTTAAAAATAATTTTAAGTGCTTCAGATTGAAAATGGAAAAGATCCCTTTTTACCAAACACAAATGCTTATCACTACTGTCCAAAATAGGAGAATAATTCCTCGAGATTAAATGGTCAAGTTTGTCTAAATTTTCCTCCTTTTCAGATTATCTCTACCGATTTTTACTTAATAAAATTTCGAGCTTTGAGAAATATAATAATAACCTCCCATTATAGTTGGATTTCAGCAAATGTTTCTTTCCCTCCTTTCTCTAGTTTTCAAGAGGACCCGTGGGCGTAAATATATAAATAGATTCTAAGTCACGCGGCTACCAATCCAAGAGATTGTTCATTAAATCTCCAAATTTCGAGGAATTTACTTTTCCTGCAAAACAAACCGACGATATTTTTACGAATTCTGTCGTTTAACAACTTCCTGGTCACTGAAACCTACCTTTTTTCCGTGTAGAATTATTGGATATATTCCCCGCAAGGGATAGCCATTTCGTTATCCCTCTTTTGTTGCCTATATATCTACATCTACATCTACATATGTACCCTGCAAGCCGCCTTTCGGCGTGTGGCAGGGGATGCAAGCACCATGACTCTATTTGCCTAGTCGATTATTTTCGCGTATTGTTCTCGGAAAGAAAAAATTCTTGAATCGACTGGTTTTAGCATCTATTTCTCTGATCTTTCTCGCTGTATCAGAACGGCCTATATAGCAAGGAGGGCGCATAATATCGGCTACATCTTCTATGAACGTGCTCTGTCTGAATTTACCTAGTAATTTAAATCTCTGATTGAGCCTTCTTTCTTCTAAAGATTCCCATCCTGCCCCCTGAAGCATCTGATTAACACTTACCGCTTTATCATAGCAATTTTTTACAAAGCGTATTGCCTTTCGTTGTATCTTTTCTATCTCGCGAATACAACACTTTTCAGCAGGGTCCCATACACTGCATGCATACTCGAGGTGAGGCCTAACTAGCGCAAAGTAACATCGCTCACGGACCTTTTCTTCGCTTTTACCGACTATTCTTTTGACGAAGCCTAGTTTCTTAAGAGCTCGCTCACATATGTTATGGATGTGGGTACCCCAAGTTAATTTATTCGTGAGGGTTATTCCGAGATATTTTACCGAATCGACATTTGATAACGTTTTCCCTCGAAGGCTATATGAATTATGATTGGCAAAGGATTTTCTTTCGAAAAAATTAACTACTGAACATTTATCTACGTTGAGCTCCAATTGCCAGTCGTCGCACCATTTTACTATTTTATCTAAGTCATTCGACAGGCTTAATCTATCGTCATTACTTTTTATTTCTCTGTAAATAACCGTGTCGTCCGCAAATATTCTAACGTTACTGTCGATGTGTTTATTAAGGTCGTTAATGTATATATTAAGTCATGATTTTAATTTATTAGAGGAATCTTTTGTAATTCGAAGCAATTGTCTACCCTTTTCATCTTTTGTCACCGTGTAAAATGTAACATTGATTCTTCAGTGCACCGATTTGCCTTTCTATAAGATCATATTTCTATAGAATATATTTCGGATAACCATCGTATTCGATAGATCGAGAAGTGAGCCATAAACTGGAAATATACTCTCACTTTCCTATAGCCAATCGTGAGCAGTTTATAGAAATACTGCGGCAAAATTACAAATCGCTAAACACGTCCACTGTTATCTTTCTCTTAAGTGAACTGGAGAGAATTTCACGTCTTCTTTTCGCTGGGGAGAATGATTGATGGTGTTTAATGTGTGTGAAGAAACAGTATTAGCGATATGCGGCGGTGTTACTGAAAATACACGATTCTTCAAAATAACGCGCGGTAGAACGTGAATTATACACGAAGGGAACTCGCGATATAAATCGTTTCATAGAAGAGAGAAAAGAAAGAGGAAATAAAATTAAATTTCAGCGAGAGCCCCTCTGGCGAGCCTTTGTTCCACTTGAAAAATTAAGCTTACTTTTTAAGTCATCTCCTCAAATTGTGATTCCCGAGTACTGAGCTTTGCATTGGCTGGCGCGGATATAGCCCTACTTTCTCGAAGTTTTAACAGAATTAGTTTAACGACAAAAATCAGAAGCATGAAACGCGGTTGGTTTCGTTGAGAGGCTTTGAAACAAAACGTTATTTCCAGTCGCATCGGGTTACGGATAGGCTTTCTTCATTTTTTTAACGCTAACTTCATTTTAAGCTATGCCAAAACTTTTTAGTCGCAGAATCAAAGTTAAAAATTATTTCACGATTCTCTTTATTCTCCAGTAAATTGAATGATATTACTCGACTGCAAAACGAAAAGAGTAAGGTTATCGTAAAAAAACTGAAACTTTTCTCATACCCATTTAATACGATAAGGTAAGTATAATCCGACAACGTACACATTTATCCTCGCTATTCCATAACTTACGAGATTATTAACCGAGAAACTACATAGAGGAGTTTGAGTATTCCATGGAATGTGAGGCATAAGGAGAAATCTAGCTCGAGTAAAGCGACTTGTGGCTAGCTATAAACACAAGGATAAAAACTTAATCGTCGATGCTGTGTTTCTCAATTATTCGTGCACTTGGAAAATATTTTGGAAGTGAAATATTGAACCGACTGCTAGAGAATCCTCGTCCATAAGGAATGGAAAATTAAATTTTAGAAGCGATCAGCAACATGCGACTAAATCCACAAAGGAAAAGATAAATGCTAATTTCAACTGTCATTTCATTTCCTCTGAAAAAGGCTCTAATTGTGTGTACTAAGAAAGTTTCCGGCGTGAATATTGATATTAATTAGCTCATTTGGAGGATCAAATACAGAAGAGGAAAACGTGGACACAGTTCCTAACAGCATTTTCCTTACCCATATTAATTTAGTAATAAGCTTTTCAGTGGAGAAATAAACGCGAAACTGACTTATATATTGCCAATTTTAATCTTTTCATTTCATCCAGTTGTTGGAGTTTCTCATCAATAATTTCCTTACCGTACTTAAGACTTAATCACTTTTTATTAAAGGCACTGGGTCAATTGCCGTAGTCGAAAAAAACTGTTGCTTTGTGTGTTGCTATTATAATTCATAATTGTATATCATCTTAAATGATATACAATTATGAATTATAAAAAATGTCCTGTAACGTTTGAAAGGGGGCGAAGAAGTTACGTTTCTTGAGTTATGAGGCCAAAAGGTTATGACTTTCGTCGTTTGTGCTTTATTTTTCGAATGGAATATCCACTCCTACAGCACCGGTTGATTCTTCGAGCAGAAAAAAGGCAAATTGATTCCCAAAGATTCAAATTTTTACATACTTCGTGCGAACTGAAAATTCATTTACATACGAATAAAACTTTTTCTGGAAGAAATCAAATATGGAAAGATAACGCCAAGTTGTATGCACTTGGTTCGTATATAGATTCTAAATGAAAGGTCAACTTCAGATAGATTTAAACGCAAATGAAAAGTAAAAAATATAATGTTTCAGGACTTTGATATTGTGTTGTAAATAAAAGACTTCTCTATACAATGACACCGTTATTGCTACTGCACATGTACTTCAACTTCACTGTAAGTTTAGTGTATTCGTAATACTCCACTTGAATATCGATTGATAACCCAAATATTAATGTATGCGACACTGAAACATAACCAACATTAGGAGTTTTTTTCTTGCCTGGCATTCGACCGAATGGAGAAAAAAACCTTTAAACATAGTCCCTTTCACAACTGCCAACATACGCTCGCTCCACATGAAATTGATAATAGTTAATCAATATTTAGTCAATGCTGCAATCATGAAAAAGCACTGTACCTAAGATGTGACAATTATGATAACAATGTCAGTAATTAAAGATGCCATATATAAAATTTTTTAGCAAATTTCTGTTAAGTTTCTCTAGGGAAAACTGATATATATATATATATATATATATATATATATATATATATATATATATATATATATATATATATCTATTATATATAGCTAACTCTCCGGATATACCTATATAGATATCTATTATATATAGCTAACTCTCCGGATATACCTATATATATATATATATAGATATAGGGGATACGAATTCTGACCATGTTCCACGAGCGCCGTCGACGTCAGATTTTTTCGACGTACTGGCCCTACACTCTAGATGCCAGAATAATGCAGACTTCGACGCTAGCTATCATGGGTTCGATGCCAGAAATTCCCAAAAATCGCAATTTTCCCATAAGAATGCATTGCGCGCATTTTTGAAAAATTTTTTGAGGTACTTATCGGTAAGATAGTGGAACCAAAATCTCGAAGGTTGAAGTTGAGGTAGTCTTCTATATTACGAATGGAAGAAATGTTACAAAAAGACCGTGAGTTCGACGCCAGGTGGATGCAAAATTCTTCCATAAGAAATGCATTGCTGAAATCTTTGACGAATTTTTTAAATGCCTTCCCGATAAGTTGGAAAGATAAAACCCGTAATGGTGACAGAGGCGTTTGAAAACATTCTATCATCAGATTTACCGTTTCTCTAGTGGTCCTTGGTTCGATGCAAGACGGTCATTCCGATTCCACCATGTATTTCAAACGGGGAAAGCGGAATCTCATTTTGGGACCTTCCCGATAAGATATTGAATCGAAACTTTGGAACAAGTAAGAATGGCACTTATCTAATATTATTTTGCTATCTTCTGTCACGGAAAGGTCCTGAGTTCGACGCTAGGCAGTCTTTTGCGCGAATTTTTGCAATCTGTTTTGAGAACGTTCTCGATGCGATAGAGCAATCAAAATCTCGGTGTTTACAGATGAGATGGTTATCTATTGTACCAACTGAAGAAACTTTACCAAATGACCGTGAGTTCGACGCCAAGTGGGTGCAAAATTCTCCGGTATAAAATGCATGGCGGGCAAATATGACATTTACTTTTAATGCTTATCCGAAAACCGGGAATGATACAAAATGTAATATACATAGGTGTAATTCATGTGATTCATATACGCAGTTCGCCGTTCCTCTTACGGTTCTTGGTTCGATGCCTGAACGTTATTTCTATTCTACCGTGTATTTCAAAGGAAGAGAGCGTATTCTTATTTTAGGAACTTCCTCATAAGATATTGAATCGAAACTTTGGAACAGATCAGAATGGCACATATCCAATATTAACATGCAATTGTGACGCCAGATCGGGTCCTTAGTTCGACGCCAGGCGGTCATTTGCGCGAAGTTTTGAACAGTGCTTTAAGGC
The DNA here is from genome assembly GCA_036926295.1 of Pachydiplax longipennis. Lineage (NCBI taxonomy): Eukaryota > Metazoa > Arthropoda > Insecta > Odonata > Libellulidae > Pachydiplax > Pachydiplax longipennis. The sequence goes on along the minus strand of JAVFKF010000028.1, from coordinate 1,050,970 downwards.
CTATCTTGGTACGATACTGCATTTAACTGATAGCTTGCAGTATGCAAGCAACTTTTACTCGTATATATATATATATATATATATATATATATATATATATATATAGATATATATATAGATATAGGGGATACGAATTCTGACCATGTTCCACAAGCGCCATCGACGTCAGATTTTTTCGACGTACTGGCCCTACACACTAGACGCCAGAATAATGCAGACATCGACGCTAGCTATCATGGGTTCGATGCCAGAAATTCCCAAAAATCGCAATTTTCCCATAAGAATGCATTGCGCGGATTTTTGAAAATTATTTTGAGGCACTTATCGTTAAGATAGAGGAACCAAAATCTCGGAGGTTGAAGTTGAGGTAGTCTTCTATATTACGAATGGAAGAAATGTTATAAAATGACCGTGAGTTCGACGCCAGGTGGATGCAAAATTCTTCCCTAAGAAATGCATTGCTGAAATCTTTGAAGATTTTTTTAAATGCCTTCCCGATAAGCTGGAAAGATAAAACCCTGACTGGTGACAGAAGCGTTTGAAAACTTTCTTCCATGAATATCATCGTTCGCCTAGTGGTCCTTGGTTCGATGCAAGAGGGTCATTCCGATTCCTCCATGTATTTCAAATGGGGAAAGCGGAATCTCATTTTGGGACCTTCCCGATAAGATATTGAATCGAAACTTTGGAACAAGTAAGGATGGCACTTATCTAATATTATTTTGCTATCTTCTCTCACGGAAGAGTCCTGAGTTCGACGCTAGGCGGTCTTTTGCGCGAATTTTTTCAATCTATTTTGAGGCCGTTCTCAATGCGATAGAGCAATCAAAATCTCGGTGTTTACAGATGAGTTGGTCTTCCATCGTACCAAACGAAGAAATGTTACCAAATGTCCGTGTGTTCGACGCCAGGTGGGTCCGAAATGCCTCCGTAAGAAATGCATTGCTGATATAAGGGACGATTTTTTAAAATGCCTTCCCGATAAGCTGGAAAGATGAAACCCGGAATGGTGACAGAGGCGTTTGAGAAGATTCCTTCATGACGTCCACTGCTTCTCTAGAGGTCCTTGCTTCGATGCTAGAGCGCCATTCCGATTCTACCATGCATTTCAAACGGGAAAAACGGATTTTATTTTAGGACCTTCCCGATAAGATACTGAATTGAAACTTTGAAACACGTCAGAGTAGCACTTCTCTAACATTCATATGCCATTGTCTCTCACGAACGGGACCTGTGTTCGACGCCAGGCGGTCATTTACGCAATTTCTTAAAAATTGTTTTGAGGCCTTTCTTTATGCAGGAGACTATTCAAAATCACAGCGTTTGCGTTTGAAGTAGTTTTCTATAGAACGAGTGGAAGAAAGGTTGCATATGACCGTGAGTTCGATGCCAGATGGATAAGAAAATTTCTAACGTAAGAAATGTATTGCGGCAATTTTAAAAATTTTGCTGGATAAGCTTCGAAGATGACACCCGTAAGGGGAACTTATTGTAAATTTTTACCAATTAGCTTGCAGTATGCAAGCAACTTTTACTCGTATATATATATACACACACACACAATTGCTAATAATCAAATGCTGTTCGTTAGTCTCGTTAAAATTCAAAAAACGGCTCTCCCGATTTAAATATTTTTTGTTTTGTTTGCTCTAATACAGGGGTGGTTTATACAATATAAAAACTGAGAAATCCCAATAGAACAGTTGAAAATCGAAAAAGTCAAAATTGGGAATCGCCACTTCGGATTACTTTCAATAGATGGCGATCGCGATGGACCTATCGTCTAAGGGTAACAAAACTGTCATTATTTCCGTGCGGTTGTGTAAAATATATTACATTTCAAATCGTTCTTCGTAACAAAAAGTAGCGGATTTTAAGACAAAGCCACAAATGTTAGCGTGACTCTCCGACAATGAAGCGAGCCATTGTTCAAGAATCGCAAACGTTTCTTCTTCAGAACAACAATGAAAATGTTCAGAAATGCGTTGGATCGGATACAATCCGACAGCCATAATTTCGACATCAGGGCTGAAAGAACATCTGCAAGTGAGCACACGAGAAAGTTTAATTCACCGATGAAGTGGCTGTTGTTATTGTTGGAGAAAATTTGGAATCTAGAGTTATCGGCTTCATCGTCGGAATAATGAATTGAAAAGTGTGTCCGAAATTCACAGAACTTAGGAATATCCATTTATTCTGGCGATACCATCCCCAATGGATTGAAATCAAGAAAGAACTGATAGGCAGCCAAACAGAAAGACTATTATACTATTGATAGATATGACATCTCTACCAGAGTTTTTACACAAAAATTAAAATCTCTTATGTATCTAATGTTATAAAGTAAGGTGTGTGTGAGTGTATGTAAGTTCGCCTAAAACTCGACAATCATATATTGCACGACTTTCGAACTTTCAAGATTCTTATATAGACTCCCTGCGCAGATAATAGGCTAACTTTTTTTCCAACAGGTCCCAAGTTCGAACCCTTATATAAGAATATATTATCTAATATTATTTTGCTATCTTCTCTCACGGAAGGGTCCTGAGTTCGACGCTGGGCGGTCTTTTGCGCGTATTTTTGCTATCTGTTTTGAGGCAGTTCTCGATGAGATAGAGCAATCAAAATTACAGTCTTTGCAGATGACATGGTCTTACATAGTACTTTAGGAAGAAATGTTACCATTGGCCGTATGTTCGACGCCAGGTGGGTCGGAAATGATTCCGTAAGAAATGCATTGGTGAAATTTTGGACGATTTTTTTAAATGCCTTCCCGATAAGCTTTAAAGATAAAACCCGGAATGGTGACAGAGGCGATTGAGAAGATTCTTTCATGACGTCCACTGCTTCTCTAGTGGTCCTTGGTTCGATGCTGGAGCGTCATTCCGATTCTACCATGCATTTCAAGCGGGAAGAACGGAATCTCAATTTAGGACCTTCCCGATAAGATACTGAATTGAAACATTGAAACACGTGAGAGTGGCACTTATCTAACACTTCCATGCCATTGTCTCTCACGAACGGGTCCTGTGTTCGACGCCAGGCGGTCATTTACACTATTTTTTTAAAATTGTTTTGAGGCCTTTCTCTATGCAGGAGACTATTCAAAATCACAGTGTTTGCGTTTGAAGTAGTTTTCTATAGAACCAGTGGAAGAAAGGTTGCATATGACCGTGAGTTCGATGCCACATGGATGAAAATTTCTCACGTAAGAAATGTATTGCGGCAATTTTTAAGAATTTTGCTGGATAAGCTCCGAAGATGATACCCGTAAGGGGAACTTATTGTTAAATTTGTACCAATTAGCTTGCAGTATGCAAGCAACTTTTACTCGTATATATATATATAGGTATATCCGGAGAGTTAGCTATATATAATAGATAAGTAAATAAGGGTAGAGTGTATATATGTATATATATGTGTGTATATATATATATATATATATATATATATATATATATATATATATATATATCATTTGTCGGGTGACAGCACCCGACAAATGATGAAACGACGTAAGGAACTGAAGAATTCAGATACACAAAAGGATAACATCGAATACGTCGAGCTTTGTAAGGCTATAAGAAGGGCAATTAAGGAAGACGTGAGAAAATTCAATGAGAGAATTGTGCAAAAGGCTATAGAAAACAGCAAAAGTATGTCGAAGACCAGACAACGCCTAGCAATTGGAAGAAAACATATTTAAGCCATACAGAAGGAAGATGGTACAAGAACTTGCAACAGACAAGCAGTACTAAGGACGGTAGCAGAATACTTTGGCAACCTATACAAGAAGGAAGAAAATGCTGAAGAGGAAAACCAAGAAGAAAGCCAAAACCAACGAGATCCCCTCTCTATTCTCCCAGAAGAAGTAATTGCAGCAATAAAGCAGACGAAGAACGGAAAAGCAGGAGGAATAGATGGAGTGTTAGCAGAATATTTGAAACTTGGTGGAACAGAAGTTGCACACGTTTTAGCGCAGTTATTCACTAATTGCCTGAAACAAGCAAGAATCCCCCAGGACTGGAATCATGCAAGAATAGTCCTTTTGCACAAGAAAGGAAGCAAGGAAGAGCTGAAGAATTACCGCCCCATCAGTCTCCTTTTTGTTGTTTACAAAACATTCATGAGGATAATGGTTGAACGGATAAAGATTACTCTATCATCTGCCCAGCCTAGAGAGCAAGCAGGATTCCGGAAGGGCTTCAGTACTATGGACCACATCCACACACTACAAGAAATAATCAGCAGGACGAATGAATATGAGATGCCACTAGTACTATGCTTTGTAGACTATGCTCAGGCCTTCGATTCGGTAAGTACCCCCTCTACACTAGAAGCTCTGGAAAAACAAGGAGTAGATGCAGAGTACATCCGTCTCCTACGTAGCATTTATAAAAATGCCACAGCCTCAGTAATGCTACACGAAGTTAATGAAGAATTCAAGATTGAGAAGGGAGTTAGACAAGGAGATTGCCTTTCCCCAATTCTTTTCACAGCTGTTCTGGAGGAAGTTTTTAAAACCTTCGACTGGCAGCAGAAAGGTCTGCGGATTAATGGGGCACACATCAGTCATCTGAGCTTTGCAGATGATATAGTACTCTTCGCAATCAACGGAGAAGATCTAGCTTCAAGACTTCATGAACTGAACACAGCAGGACAGAAGATAGGACTCAGGATAAATTTAACAAAAACAAACGTAATGTATAAGTCTTTTGCAGCACAAGAAACAATCAAATTTGAAGGGACGCCTTTGGATGTCTGCTCAGAAGACATACCTAGGACAACTAGTAACCACAGAAGAGAACAACAGGGTAAACGAAGTAAACAGAAGAATTAAACTCGGCTGGAGTGCCTTCGGAAAAAATGCACATATTCTATAGTCACAAATGCCTATGGTCTTGAAGAGGAAGGTCTTCAACCAATGCATTCTACCAGTGTTGACATATGGAAGTGAAACCTGGGCGTTAAACGCAGCAATAACCCAGCGACATCAGACAACGCAAAGAAGTATGGAAAGATGCATGCTTAGGATCACAAGAAGAGACAGGAAACGCAAAACCTGGGTGAGGATGAAGACCAGAGTGACAGACATCATAGATCAAGTAAGGTCACTGAAAAGGATGTGGGCAGGCCATGTGGCGAGAAGAAACGACAACCGTTGGACAAGAGCGGTTCTGAACTAGACACAAAGAGATATGAAGAGACCAAGAAGAAGACCAAAGGACCGATGGAACAGAGACATCATTAAGTACTTAGGTGTGACATGGCAAAGAGAAGCTCAGAATAGAGAGAATTGGAAAGCGCTTGGGGAGGCCTACATCCGACATCGGATTGAAAATGGCTGATGATGATATATATATATATATATACATACATACACACACACACTAGCTAAGGCGCCCGTTGATTCTCAACGGGGATATATAAATAAGCTGTAGATAATATATATTAGGTAATAACTTGTGCAGAGGAGAATCTAACATCTCTCACTTAGCTTGGATCTATGAAAATATCATCCTAAATGAAAATTTATTTGCATATTTTATTATATATAATAATTGTAATATTTTCAAACTTATTATAATTTGAATCCAAATATAGCATCCAGAATAACAAAAGGAATCGTCTTAGATTTTCTTTCTTCAAATTTGTAAGATGATTCTTCCTTGAGATTTTTCCTGGGTGCACGTCATTTCGTGAAATAATCATCCATTTCCTTGTTTCTTTTAAATTTACTTATTACGATAGTATTGCTTAGCTTCACATTGAATCCTATAAGGGAGAAAATTTTAATGGAGACAATACTACTTCCGGTTTACTCGGCTCTCACGAAAACAAAAGATCGCCCGCGTAAAAAATGAGGCGTTTGATTAAGTTATCATTAACCCGAAATGCTAATGTAGTACGCGGTATTAGAGTCATAGTTCAGACACCCACTGCCACACGCCGAGGGGCTGCACGCAGTATACATTTATCAATTTAAAATTTACCAGCGTACATCACCATCACCATCACCATAGCTGCATTATTCTCAAATATAGTTAGTAAAGTCAAATTGATAAAGAAACTTTCCCTGTATGATCGTGCGTTGCCTCCTGAGAATCAACACTGCAAATTGTTCGAAAATGCAAATGCTGAAATTTCAGAATATTGCCTGCTATAAACATATACTATCATTCATTTTTAATCATTGCTTTCATATGGACCTAAAATCATCGTGTATTCTTATGGGAAAACGCAATACTTCGGTTTCAACAACCGTTTCGGTCGTCAAGTGGATTGGTTGTTTATAGACTCAAAATTTCACGAACTTTCCGTTTATATTAACCGAATTCTCTCCATTTCGACTCGATAACGATATTTCACGGCCAAAATAAGAATCTTTATTTATTTCTCTTTCTTTTGGTGCTTATCACGATTTCGTAAGCCTATTATTTCTAATTTAATTTTGCAAAAGAAAGGTAGCCGGCAACCGATAAAACTGAGGCTTATGTGCATTTTTTATGAGAACTGTTTTTCTTGTCTGCGTTCGAACTGTGGACATTTAGGTAAATGAAAAGTCGCCTATTATCTGCGCAGGGAATACTTTTATAAATACTGAAATTTTGAAAGTTGTGACACTTATGGTTCTCGAGTTTTAGGCGAACATACATACAATCACACATACACACACCTTATTTTATAATATTAGATATATATACAACGAGTAAAAGTTGCTTGCATACTGCAAGCTAATTGGTGAAAATTTACAATAAGTTTCCCTTAAGGGTATCATTTTCGAAGCTTATCCAGCAAAAATCTTAAAAATTGCCGCAATGCATTTCGAACGTGAAAATTTTTCATCCATCTGGTATCGAACTCACGGTCATATGTAACCTTTCTTCCACTGGTTCTATAGAAAACTACTTCAAACGGAAACGCTGTGATTTTGAATAGTCTCCTGCATTGAGAAAGGCCTCAAAACAATTTTTAAAAATTTGCGTAAATGACCGCCTGGCGTCGAACACAGGACCCATTTGTGAGAGACAATGGCATACGAATAATAGATAAGCGCCACTCTGACGTGTTTCAAAGTTTCAATTCAATATCTTATCGGGAAGGACATAAAATAAGTTTCCTTTATTCCCGTTTGAAATGCATGGTAGAATCTGAATGACACTCTTGCATCGAACCAAGGACCACAGGAGAAATGTTGACCCTTATGAAAGAATGTTTTCAAACGCCTCTGTCACCATTCCGGGTTTTATCTTTCCAGCTTATCGGGAAGGATTTAAAAAAAATCATAAAAGATTTCACCAATGCATTTCTTACGGAAGCATTTCGGACCCACCTGGCGTCGAACACACGGTCATTTGCTAACATTTCTTCCTTTGATACTATGGAAGACCATCTCATCTGCAAACACCGAGATTTTGATTGCTCTATCGCATCGAGAACGGCCTCAAAACACATTGAGAAATATCACGCAAAAGACCGCCTAGCGTCGAACACAGGACCCTTCTGTGAGAGAAAATAGCGAATTAATATTAGGTAAGTGCTATTATGACTTATTCCAAAGTTTCGATTCAATATCTTATCGGGAACGTCCTAAAATAAGATTCTGTTTTCCCCGTTTGAAATGCATGGTGGAATCGGAATGACCCTCTTACATCGAACCAAGGACCACTAGACGAACTGTGAAATTCATGAAAGAATGTTTTTAAACGCCTCCGTCGCAACACGGAGTTTGATCTTTCCAGGTTATCGGGAAGGCATTGAAAAAAAATGACAAAAATTGCAGCAATGCATTTCTTATGGAAGAATTTCGGACCCACCTGGAGTCGAAGTCACAGTCATTTGGCAACATTTTTACCATATCTATTATATCTATCTATTATATATAGCTAACTCTCCGGATATACCTATATAGATATATATAGGGGATACGAATTCTGACCATGTTCCACAAGCGCCATCGACGTCAGATTTTTTCGACGTACTGGCCCTACACTCTAGATGCCAGAATAATGCAGACTTCGACGCTAGCTATCATGGGTTCGATGCCAGAAATTCCCAAAAATCGCAATTTTCCCATAAGAATGCCTTGCGCGGATTTTTGAAAATTATTTTGAGGCACTTATCGTTAAGATAGAGTAACCAAAATTTCGGAGGTTGAATTTGAGGTAGTCTTCTATGCTTCTCATGGAAAAAATGTAGCCAAATGACAGTGAGTTCGACGCCAGGTGGATGCAAAATTGTTCCATAAGAAATGCATTGGACGAGTTTTTAAATACCTTCCCGATAAGCTGGAAAGATAAAACCCGGAATGGTGACAGAGGCGTGGGACCTTCCCGAGAAGATATTGAATCGAAACTTTGGAACAAGTAAGGATGGCACTTATCTAATATTATTTTGCTGTCTTCTCTCACGATCGGGTTCTTAGTTCGTCGCCAGGCGGTCTTTGGCGCGAAGTTTTAAATTTGAACTGAGGCAGTACTTGGTATGATACTGTATTCAACGGATAGCTTGCAGTATGCAAGCAACTTTTACTCGTGTATATATATATATATATATATATATATATATATATATATATATATATATATAGGTATAGGTATATCCGGAGAGTTAGCTATATATAATAGATATTTATACACACACCCGCAGGCACGCACGCAACTGCGTTGGAAACGTTACCGACGCTGTGTATTATTCGGCTTAAAATATGATTATGGAAGCATAAAACCAACAAGTAGTTGCTCCCGCCTGCATCATTAGAAATGATTAAATTAAAACGTAAAGAATAAAACAAAACAGCAAAAAAATGAAGTGGAAAAAACAGCGTCGATAGAAGTGGATCACAAACTTCGACGCAGAAGCACTGCACCACAACTTCTTTCTTACTTAACCTCGTGTGATATGTTCTATTTTATTTACGAAAATAGATGAATTTTGCCGTATATTTAAACGCCTTTTTCTGAGAAACGACTAAGAGTTGGTCAGTATATGCGCTTCTTGTCGTTTCGATGAGATGAGGCCAATGCTTCGATTGGTGGGCACATCGGGGAATTGATTCGAGATTTGCCTTTCAAAAAGATAAAGCCTTCCAAGGGCTGTAATTGAAGGAGAGGCCTTGAACACCTTTTCCCATCACTTCCTTTCACTCTTCCCTTCTCGTCTTCTCCCAACGGACAGCTTTATGAAGCGCTATATTAAAAATACGAGTAAAAGTTGCTTGCATACTGCAAGCTATCCGTTGAATACAGTATCATACCAAGTACTGCCTCAGTTCAAATTTAAAACTTCGCGCCAAAGACCACCTGGCGACGAACTAAGAACCCGATCGTGAGAGAAGACAGCAAAATAATATTAGATAAGTGCCATCCTTACTTGTTACAAAGTTTCGATTCAATATCTTATCGGGAAGGTCCCACGCCTCTGTCACCATTCCGGGTCTTATCTTTCCAGCTTATCGGGAGGCATTTAAAAAGATTTCCGCAATGCATTTCTTATGGAAGAATTTTGCATCCACCTGGCGTCGAACTCACTGTCGTTTGGCTACATTTTTTCCATGAGAAGCATAGAAGACTACCTCAACTTCAACCTCCGAAATTTTGGTTACTCTATCTTAACGATAAGTGCCTCAAAATAATTTTCAAAAATCCGCGCAATGCATTCTTATGTGAAAATTGCGATTTTTGGGAATTTCTGGCATCGAACCCATGATAGCTAGCGTCGAAGTCTGCATTATTCTGGCATCTAGAGTGTAGGGCCAGTACGTCGAAAAAATATGACGTCGACAGCGCTTGTGGAACATGGTCAGAATTCGTATCCCCTATATATATATATCTATATATATATATCTATATATATATATATATAGGTATATCCGGAGAGTTAGCTATATATAATAGATATTCACCACTTCCACAACCTCCGGCGGACGTGGGCATCAGATCTTTTACTCTTAGAATTGAAAATTCCTTCCCTAAATGGAATCTAACTATACTACGACATGAAAAACATTTCGCTTTTTATTTCCTATTTTGAGCACGAGGAAACTGAGGGACTGATTTCCGTTTCAGAGTTAATTTCTTCGCAACGGAAAAAACAGGAGTGTTCAAACTGCGTAAGACAGACCAATGGGGACCTGTAGGTAATTCTTTTCCTATTCGGTTCATACAAGTTCTTATCCGAAAACCAACGAAAAAAACGAAGATTTAGGATGGAGTTTACCCTAAAGCGAAACACAATTCTCACTTTATCGCTAATTTAACAATGATTTATTAATTTTTAATAATACAATGTGCGTTCCTGCAGATATTGAAGCCGATTGGTGCTGCTTGTAAAGGTTTGCCAAAAGATTGGAAAGCTCTCTTTTAGGCAATGATGTTCAAAGCAATTTTCTGTCGCAAATTTTTCAAACCAGGAGAACTGAAAAAGCACAAAAAAGAGGATCAAAACAAGGAGTGAAAAATTACAAGGAATCTTTTAGAAGAGATAGTTAAATTTGCGTATTATTCAGCCTGATCTTATAACCCTCGGCAAGAGATAATTAGAAGCTCAAGAGAAGCCTAACACTTATGATGAAATCTCTCTAATGACCAACTTTGAATCTCCAAAAGAGAAGAAGATGGTGTTGATGTAGCACAACGCTATGGAAACAGAGAACGGATAAAGGAAGACATCATCTACGGATAGTTAACATCCATACTTAAAAAGTCGTCAAAATAAGGTCACACCTCATCATGTGACGATGGCATGAGTAATATAAGCATGCGTACACATAAGAATAATAAATTAAGAATAAATAATAGAACGACTTTATAATTGGCGAAATGGAGACATCCCGTCAGGACGGGACTTCATAAGTTACCAAAATATGAAACCTAATTACACCTCATAGAGATGGTAAAAGAAAAGATAAACAGAGAGGAAAAAGAACGTTAGGTAGGTTGAAAACGGAGAAATTGAGAAAAGTATTCATTAGAAGGTAACACACGTGAACCTTAGCATGAAATAGGAAAGATGAAAATCGATTGATTTTCCATGTAAAGGATTGCAAATTTAAGAATAAGTATGAAAGCGACGAAATTTGTAAATGCGCGAGATAAAAGATTCATAAAATTACACATACCTAAATAAAGCGCTTCTTAGTCTAGTATTTTAATAAAAATTTTCTTAAGAGTACCATAATGACTTTTGAAATTCGATGGATAAAATATGAAAAATATAAAAGACGAAATATATTCTACATACACAATTTGTTATCAGTTAATATAATGTTAGGACAAACTTTCATTCTAAAGCAAATTATGAAATTTAAATACTCGTGTAAAAGACAAATGCTCATTTTGGAGATGTTACTAAGGAGTATCATTATTCAATGAAGAAAACTTGTCAACGGCCGTATAATTTCACTGCAAGGAGACGCTCTCTGTTATCCAATAACTGCAACTTCTCTTTCCTTAGACTCCATACTCAATAAATGTTCTTCTTAGAGTCGTGAAATGAACTCGTGAAATGGGTGGGAAATTGTTTCCTATGGAAATCGAAGACGCTTATATTTTATTCCTTTCCTCGCTCGTTTACGTTGAGGAGTTCCGTTTGGCTCGAAATTTCCAGGTATCAAAGCGATGCCTAAAGACGATGAAATACTCAAAACTATTCTTTCACAGGGCTCGAAAAATGCGGAATGATGTGACGTATTCCAACAAAGAAGTTGCTCTAACTACCGGATTTGATTGTCACCCATGTTTGTAAGGCGTATTTTGTCGTATTTTACGTTTCGAGCATAAAATATAATAAACTAAAAACAAATCTGGTTTGTATTCAACCGTATTTAAAAATATAACAAGAAGTTCCCGATTTGAAATTTTTCCGACTCAGTTCAAATTGTTAAATAAAATCAAAGCGATCCAATGATACTTGGCGAAATTTGATCACAGAAAAAGATTTATTTCATTAGTAGTGTGCAATCAAAATTCATAGTTTACATTAATCGATTCAAACTAGAGTTCCGATGAAATCTGAATGAAAATAACTCTATCAACACAAAAGTGAAAATTTTATGCATTTAAAGCAGAAACAACAAAGTTAAAAGCGAAAATTGAATGAATTGCCGAGTTTTCACCCGTAAACATTTTTGAAACTGCCATTTCTCTCTCACAATTCAATATAAAATACTTATTTTTTCTTCAATTGCTCATTGTATCATCTGAATGCATAAATGCTACATAAGATTAATTTTAGAGAAACCAAATCTTAGTACGAAATTATTTAGTTGGAACGTAACTCAAGAAAAAATTCGTCGTGCAGTCCAATTTATACTTCGCCTAAATCTTTTTGGTTTCTCACGTGAGGAAGAACTTGTCTCGAGAGAAGCCGAGATAAATGTTGTAATTTTCATTTGCAGTTTGTTTTGGTGCGATATCTTGAACAGAACTTCAGTTTTTGACTTTTATATCAAAGAGCGTATTCCGCTTCGCGCTTCGAATCGCCGAGGCTTCGGAACCTATAATGCAAAATATATGCAAGATATGGTGTTCGTTATTTTTCTGGTACTTATTAATAAGTTGCTTTATGTATAGGCGCTTAAAAGGTATTGAAATATTGTTTAAAAGTTATTTAAATTTATTTTTTATTTAAGGGCACTTAAGGGCTTAATATAAGGGCACTTAAAACCATGATCTGTTAATTATTTAATTATTTACATTTATTTTCGTAAATTTGGTAACACTGCCAAAATTTAATACATTTTATAGGTTAAATCAACAAAATTAGTTTTTTCATATCATTGTATAGCAAAATTCTGGTTATATGTTAACTCTCAAATATTATTTTTTACTTTGCACCTGGTATTTAAGTTGAATTACTTTGTAGATCATCGCTGAAAAATAAATAGTATGCTTATTATGTAATTATTTAAATTAATTTTGTAAAGAAGGTCATATTGAGCCCACAAGACTAATTAAGGGGTTTCTTCTTTCTATGATATTAGATATGAAATTGCTTGCAAAGAACGAGTTGTTTCAGATAGTTCTAAACGTATTTAAAATATGCCCGCGGCGAGTTGTCCCCGCGGCGAGTTGTCCCATTCCGATCTACAGGTGCATGGCAAAGTTGGCTGTTTTCGTTTTGCAGATATTGTTGTTAGATAAATAAATACTGCAAACGTGCACCTGAAGATGGTGTAGTACGCCGAAACCGGTCGTGTAGTTTCTCTGTTTCTTAATCTGCGCTTTTTTACAATTATTTCATTGTACGTTCTTCTTGAAGGGAACTATTCTGTATAAGAGAGACAGAAATAGACTAGTAAATGATAGATGTAATAAATCTTTGTAATAAATTAAGATACATATAAATATAACGAGATGATTTTAAAACGGTACTGGAACATAACGAGAATTGTACTTACTATACAAATTCTTCCGTAGTCTACATACCCTGAAAGATGATGTAATGATATTGTTCTAATCATAGAACTATTTTCGACGGAATTCGGCAATAACCAAGCCTCTTAAGTAAAGGATAAGTGAACAAAATATAGTAATTTTAATTTTAGTTCAATACTTATGAAAATCGCGAAATGCGAATGCGAATGGCGAACTTATGAAAGAGCGTCATTCCGATTCTACCATGCATTTCAAACGAGGATAATGGAATCTTATTTGCTGGTACAACATGGTACCAACATAAGAAGTATTACCAAATGACCGTGAGTTCGACGCCAAGTGGGTGCAAAATTCTCCGATATAAAATGCATGGCGGGCAATTATGACATTTACTTTTAGTGCTTATCCGAAAACCGGGAATGATATAAAATGGAATATACATAGAGGAAATTCAAGTGTTTCATATACGCTGTTCGCCGTTCCTCTGACGGTTCTTGGTTCGATGCCTGAGCGTCATTTCTATTCTGCTATGTATTTCAAAGGGGGATAGCGTAATCTTATTTTAGGAATTTCCTTATAAGATATTGAATTGAAACTTTGGAACAGGTCAGAATAGCACTTATCTAATATTAATATGCAATTGTTTCGCACGATCGGGTCCTTAGTTCGTCGCCAGGCGGTCTTTTGCGCGAAGTTTTCAAAATTGATTTGAGGCATTACTTGGTACGATACTGATTTCAACTGATAGCTTGCAGTATGCAAGCAACTTTTACTCGCATATATATATAATTATATATAATAATATATATAATAATTATATATATAATTATATATATAAAAGTTTTCTCTTATATTTATATAAGAGAAACCAAAATCTCGGAGGTTAAAGATGAGGTAGACTTCTATGGAAGAATTGGAAGAATTTATGGAAGATCTTATGGAAGAATTGTATCCAAATGACCGTGCGTTCGACACCAGGTGGGTGCGAAATTCTTCCATAAGAAATGCATTGCTGCAATTTTTGACAATTTTTTTGAATGCCTTACCGATTAGCTTGAAAGATAAAATTCGGAACGGTAACAGATAAAAACATTCTTTCATGAGGATCACCGTTTCTCCAGTGGTCCTTGGTTCGATGCAAGTGCGTCATTCCGAATCTACCATGCATTTCAAACGGGAATACGGAATCTTATTTTAGGACCTTCCCGATAAGATGCTGATTTGAAACTTTGATACACGGCAGAGTGGTACTTTTCTCAAAGAGAAAACCAACGAACATTGAAATTAACCTAAGCGGAGGAATCCATCACCATATGGCGCAATTTAGATCGGTCTTTTTATCCCTTATCCACATGACATTTCGGAAGAAGAATCCTCACAGCAGGCTAAGCCTGTGGAACTAAGCATCTTAAGACCACAGTCCTCCAAAATGGCCATAAATTCAGGGAAGTGAATTCAGAACACACTAAAAAAGAACAAACTGCAGAAAGTAAAGGAAGACAGGAGGAACCAGCGGCAATTGCATGTATCCCATACGCTGGCCCGGTCTCGAGGATCATAGCTAGAATCCTCGGTAAGCACGACATAAGAAAAGTCCATAAATTTCCGAAGAAGTTGAGGATTCTCCTAACTGAAGTATTAGACAGGATTGGACTGAAAACGCCGGTGTTCATGTGGGTAAGTATGGGAGAGCGGACGAACGATTAAGACCTGACTAAAGGAACATGAACGACACCTCTACCACAAGCAGCCGGAAAAATCCACAATCGCAGAACATTCTGTGGACCACGACCACAAAATAAATTTCAGTGAAACGAAATCTGTTTGAAATGCCCAAAGATTCTGGGATCTCATCCTAAAAGAATCAATAGAAATTGCAATAGAACCAAACCACATGAATCGAGACGAAGGATACACCCTGAACAAGACATGGAGACCCATACTCCAAAAGATCAAAGAGGAGAATGACCGGATTGGCCTCAACATCAGCCAATCACGGGAAAGGGGGTTGGCGCCACCACAATTGGCCGCCAGCCAACCGCAGTAGTGAAAGGTAAAACTGGGAGTGAAAGGAACCAAAACCGAGTTGTTTGGACGAGGTTTACCAGTGGACACTTTGGTGGAAACTTAGGGTGAACCCGGCCAAGTGCTCGAAGATGGTGTTCGCGAGACACATAAGGACACGTCTGTCCTGACTTTGTCCCTAATGTACGAGCAGAGGTTCCTCGGACTCACCCTCTACAACTATTTAACGTGGTGAGCCCAAATTGACTAAATAATTGAAAAAGCGAAACCCTAAATTCAACTCAATAAACTGTCTTTAAGTCCCAAAATCAGAAATCGGACTAAGATTTTGCTGCATAGGGCGATGATCAGTAATCTGGCGAGTTCAAGTCAAACTTGAACAATTTTCACAGAATGGATAGTCTTGGATTTTTGGTATAAACGTTCAAGTTTGCTGCTATGTGGTGGGTTTAAAAATATACTTTTGGAAAAAAAAACGATGCGATGACCTAGAACTATTCTTTGTCTTTTGAATGGTTGCAATTATCGCTTTCAAAAATGATATTTGCAACGAAATGGCGGACACCTTTTTCGGACAATTTTCGAGGTAAAGTAAGGAATATAAATAGTAAAACGACCTTATACCACGTACGTCTCTTATACCACGTCATAGTCAGAAGTATCTAGATGTGGAATCCGAAGAAACTGTTTCAATTCAGGTGCCAACTTAGGAAGTCGATTTTTCGTAAGCGCGGCGCGGTCCGACACACCGCCGTGGAATCTCCGGTTATAGTTTCGCTGTCTTTGTGGTGATATGAAGATGTTAAATTCTGGTTAATTATTCTCAAAACATATGTGAAGGCAGTGTAAGAAAGGAATTTTATACCTCTACTTTACTCAAAGGACGTAGAATTGGTTGAGTACCCCCAACCACTTTCCCCTCTTTACCCACTCCACCTTTCGAAAGGGTATCGACCCCTCTTAAGGATAAAAGGAATCCCATCCGCCTTTTTCCTTCTGATAGATGAGATGACCGGCCTTTCTTTTGCCATTTAATCCGTACCCTCTTCCCATTTGCCGTTTAATCCAATACAACTAATTAACCCCAATCTAAGTCGGATTGACGTTTGTGTCATGAATGGTTACCGAGACCTCAATGTTAACTTTAAAAACAAAAAATGCCTTTGATGATTCTTAAGTACGCATTGCGCTTTTTTAACAAAGCGAAGATCCCTGTGTGGTCACCTTTGACCTCTTCTCATTAAAATCAACTCAAAATGGAAAATTATTTCGAACCGAAGGAGCCCATTATCCTAACGGCCGTTTTTTATCTACATTTAGATCAAAGAGATGAAAGCGAGCTTCTTAAGGAGGATTTATCATTGCGGATTCTAAATCGTGTAAAACTTAGTTAAATCCATCGTTTGGACGTGGAATTAATTGAAGTTTTGACTGTTCGTACTAGAGATGGAATGTGTAACATCGGTTCAGCAGCACGTAAACGATTTGCAATCGTAAAAATTGAAAGGAGAGGAGGGGAAATGGCCCAATTATATCCCTCCTTGTCCTTCAATTTACTTTCAAACGGTATGAAATGGCTAAACTTTTCGAGAGATGGCATTTGAAATCTTGCTCGTACTTTAATGTCCACAAATTGCATTTAATAAATCTCTATCTATCTCCGATATTTTCCCGCGCTCAACGCCAGCTTGTTTATACTTACAATACTATAGAAGGAATCCTTTTCTTAATATCGCAAACAAGAAAGATCATCATAACAATGTGATTCAAAGACTGAAAGAGATCCACTGCAGTGCTTCGCGACCCGTGTTCCGCGTGAAGGCATAACATCAGAAAGTTCTTCAAATTATACGTTTGCGCGAAATATTTTATTCCTTTATGGGGATTTTCTGAATAAAGCTCTTTAATATCTTAACCTACACGTATCGTTTCTTATTTTTCGATATGAATTTAGCAAATATTTAAGGTGTGCCGCAAATATTGAGAAAGTGTGCCTTAGAAGACTGGGGTCACTGAGTTAATATCATCGAAGGCTGTAATAAGAAGTCTGAGATGGAATCAGATACCTTTTTTCCGAACTTCGAAAATGTATTTGTCACAATCCCACCAAGAAAATAATTTCAATCCGTCACTCACTAACGAACACTCGATGAGCATTAAAAAATTTCAAAAATATATGAAAAGGTCAAAGCATTGGAGTTGTGGTTGCACGCCAACGCCTTCTCACTTCTCTAATCAGGGATCTGTTGCTACTTCTCGACACACTTATACCTGCTTGGCCGCAACCCGCGAATCTCTTTCACGACTTGACATTACTTGCGTTATTTTCTATTAACTGTGATTATCAAGGATGGGTTGGCCAGAGGGAATCTTGAGAGAAATTCGCGCCGATTGTTAGCTCTTAAATATCTTAATCTTCAAATTCTCTAGTTTCTTTAAATTTTGGGGCAACTGTAGCACCCAAAATGTAATATTACTTCTTGAGAAGTTACTTTACTAGTAGTACATATACAATTATCCATCCGTTGAAACGGAGATTTTCTTTTCGAATTTTTGATCCGCAGATCTAGCTATAATTTTTTTAGACCATTTCCTCTACGATTCACTTCCCCTTTAGCGATCCGATTATTGTGGCAATGGACAATGAGAGGAATCATTCGAAGCGACATCATCTATGGACAGCCCTTCGACACATAACAATTGTCTCACTCCCACAAAATAAACAAAAAAAAGAAAAACGGAAAGATTAAACGAGATCATCCGAAAGGGAGACGCCCGAAAAAATTCTTCGGTTCCCCGTAGGTCGAGGAGAGGACTCAAAAAGACCCGAAAAAGGGAATAAAAAGTGCTAAAGAAAGGTTCACAATCAAAAGAAGATTCTTTACGATTGTAACAGATGCTGTGCGGACACCTCCCGTGGTTTCCTTCATTCCAAAAGCAGCAGCATCTATAGATGTCCGTGTCTAATGAGAACCATTAAGCGTCTTCACATGTAAGCCGCCACTTCAATAAATGACACCCCGTAGCTAAAGCGGCTCAATAAAGCGCTCGAATAAAAGAGCGGATTCGGAGAAAGAAAATATGGATGAATTCTACAACGTGGGCAACAAAAGAATACCCCAAGACATCCTCCAGCCAAAATACAGCCACGTTCACTCTGTTTCATCCGAAGTAGTAGATTAAACAAAGGGTTTCGACTATCCTAAGATTAAAGAATGCGAAATCCAAGAGTAATGGAAACTCTACGGAATCAAATAGGGCAGAGAAAGATTATAAAAATTAAAGTCATAGCGATCGAATAACTGAAAAGTTTATGCAAGAAATATAATAAAAATTAAAAGTCATTTCGAGGAATTGGTATTTCATTCACCTTGTGTCTATCCATAAATGTAAAACGTACGACAGAATGGAACAAGAAAGGCAATGATACCGATAAAGTATGACAATGCCAAGATTCAAAATGAGTCATCTTTCGACCGAGCTTCTTCCGCGAGAAAATTTTTTCTTAGGAATAAAATGAAGTCGAGGACGTGTCGTGCATCTGAAAAACTTCAAAGGTTAACTTCCCGTCATCCCGGCTCCAAAAATTAGGGCTCGAAGAATGAGTTTGTCCAAGCACTAGAGAAGGCATATCCTACGACTGCAAGGACTAGAGAAGGTATTCCAATCACTGATCTACCGCTAATAATATGAGAAAGAAACGAATTAAGCGCAAAGAAGTGACTTTAATAGAAATTTACGAAATTGAAGAGGAGTGCTGAGGAAGGCAAATTAAATAAAAAGAAACTTTATCTTGGATAGGCCTCGAAGGGCCGCTGTTGCATACAATGACTGGGAAATCGTTCTAAAGTCTATCAACCAATAAATTACGTATCAAGGCGGTTAATAGCGCTCCTAAATTTTGGAAGCTTATCATTAGATGATAAGATTAGATATCCTGATACTGTACTATGATTCCGTCTGATTATTTTTGCTAAAGTAATTAGCTGTACGTTGGATAAAAACGATTATTTCTTCCATGTAAATAAGTTGAGATCTGGCAATTTGGAGAGTAGCAAAGCGTCGCGACGTAAAAATGTGCAAAACTGATAGCTCTACGACCGATAAGTCCCGAGAATGAGTACACCCCACTCATTTTATTTTAAACATAACAGAAAACACTGGATGAATTTGTACGAATATTGTCAGAAGGAAAGAAACAACTGCGTCCAAGTAGGTCGATCTATCGTATTGTAAAAATATTTTCGTTCAACATTATACTACTTAATTATTTATATTATTAAAATTCAAAATAATTATATAACATTTCAGATGAAGCAAAAGCATTATTCATATTTTAAATAAGTTTTTAGAGCCGGGTGAGTGAAGATATGCAAAACTGTACTGCTGGGAAATTTCTGAACCCATGATATGAATACCTCTAATGTACGATAGTCATGCGATGGTCGTGGCTTCGACAGCAAATGCGATTACGAGCGAATAAATTGCGAAAATGGTAAACTGAGGCACCTGTCATTAAAATAGTAGAATTTTATGCCGTCCATAGATCTTTAGACCGCATTGATTGTCCCATGAGAGAATAACTTGGAAGAAAAATCCTCGGAATATTATGAGGATGGCCATCAATAAAGCTTTACGAGCCACAGAGGATTCCAGATACAGTTGGGGATGAAATTTTTCCAAAGAGAGCAAAGGAGAAAATTCGGCGAATTAAAAGAACAATAAAAGCTAACCCAACCGCTTGGTAATTGATTTTAAAATTACGGTAGAGGCTCATTTCCATTTTTATTATTCTCACGTAGACATTTATTTCCATCGGGCAAAGAGGAGAACCTCCAGACCAGCAATTTATTGCTGCCATTTTAGCCCACGAGCTCTTTAAGCAATTTCATAAGATTCCATCACTGTAAATCCATTTGTTCCGTTGGGTAGATGTTTTCGAATCAATTGTGCGCAATTCATCAAGAGAGAGTTACCGCTCCTGGCCGGAGGAAACTTTTCACAAACGATAAATACCTTTATTTCGGCTATCTAAGGAGCAATTTTTTTCGTTAAATATCCCAGATAATCCCCAATATCCTTATATGCTAAGGTCAATATTTAGGTGAGCTTGGGCTACCGAGACTTGGTAGTTTCCCAGATGTTGAAGGGTCTACCTAATAAACCAAATCCTTGAAATGCTATTGAACTGAACAATGCTTTCCAAAAAATCTTACAAATGACTATGATTAAGAAAGGAGAAGTGGTATTCTTAAAAGTTAATAACAGAAAAGCTTTAATATATTTCTATATGCTTGAGAATCGTTATCTTCTCACTCAGGTCGTAAAGGAAATTCCCCGCTGAGGACACGCAACTCAATAAATCAGTACTCGATAGTCGATCATAAGAAAGGTCGACTCGACGGGAAATCTTTGAAATTCCGCGAATCGATGGCCGACCTAGAAAACCCAAATCGCATTTAAGATTTAAAAAAAAAGACGATGCAACGAAAGAAAACTTTCTGAGAGTGAGAAAAATGCCTTCAGATGGCGTTCGATCGAATGTTTCTGGAAGAGAAAAAGAATGAAATTCATAGGAAAATACCGATTAAAATTCGCCGGCGAAAAATGTCATTAAGGCATGAAATCACGCAGCTTCAGCGTAAACGAGTCGGTAATGTCTATTCCTCTTTTCAATCATCGCATCGTCTATGAGATAAAACGCGAATATCGGCTCAAAGAAAACTCGTACCAAAGATCCTAAGAATATTGAAAGACTCGCGGAAATTACGCCATTTACGCCCTTAAAATAAAAAACGTCAAAGGGAAAAGAATCGCTTCTCGAACGCTTTCAATCGGTCAAATGAGGTAAAGGACAAAGAATTGAACTTTTAAAACGGCCAGGGTTAAAATGCGGTCCCACAACACCGAGACTAGAATTTATAGGATGCAAATTCATCAGCTAGTCTAATAATTAAGGAGACGACGGCAAGTAATTTTGACTTTCTCGTTGGCCATGTGGTTTGGAATCCCACGGCTTTGATCAACCGGTTTCCTGCCGCGGAGTACGTTGATCGACGAATTTCAAATAGGATGAAATTTAAAAGAAGCGAGATCTTGATTGCATAGATAACCTGCTAACACGATCGATACGATCAATACGATTGACAAAATCTATTAACACATAAGAGCGTGTATGTGCAAAATGACATCAACTCAATACTATTAACGTGATCTACTGAGCGCATTGGTTATACTGAAATCTCTAGAACGGATTGGAGAGAAAAGAACGATATGATACGAAAAAGGAAGGCTAATTGGATGGGACAAATCATGAGGCACGACATCTTGCGCAATATTATGGAAGGAAAAATAAAGGGAAAGTGTAGAAAAAAGACTGCAATGCTCTCAGATTTGAAGGAACTACTAGGAGATTGAGAAGGTTCAGCCGCAACCAGGACAGATTCACCTATAAGCGAATCCCTCGAACTCAACGGCCCTTACATACCACAGCTACGCTTTTCACATAAATTACGTCAGGTATGGAACCAGGAGAAATTTAAGATAGACAGTATGACGTGATCCAATAGATTCTGGCATATGGAGAAAAATATGAGAAATTTGGTTCGATGACAGTTGACGATTGAGCGCGTTTCGTTTTCAGACGTAATTAATGGAACGATTATACATAAAATAATATTAAATTTTGAACGCTGAAAAAATTGATTGGTAGTCTTTTTACCGATTACTGAGTAAACTGCAAAGGAATCGAAGCTGAAAATAATATATCTATTCTAAAAACTACTTTGTGTTTCGTTGGCAAGAAT
This sequence comes from Pachydiplax longipennis, assembly GCA_036926295.1. Taxonomy (NCBI): domain Eukaryota; kingdom Metazoa; phylum Arthropoda; class Insecta; order Odonata; family Libellulidae; genus Pachydiplax; species Pachydiplax longipennis. Next base: position 1,028,763 of record JAVFKF010000028.1, on the reverse strand, counting down.
AAAACTTTCTGGTTAACCAAGTTTTAAAGTACAACGTTTTGCATATAAAATTTATTCTTTTTCTAAATCCATTACGTTGAAAATGAAATGCACTCATTCGGAATGGAAATCGGATATTGTCATAGTAATGTGGTAACAGAAGAGTGCTTTCGGGCTATTATAGAAGCTAATAGGGTCAATAAGTAAACGATTATATTACACTCCCTGCCATACGCCACAGGCGGCTTGCGGGGTATTAATCTAAATATAACAGATTTCCAGGCAGAGTAGTCAAAAATAATCAGTTAATTGCAAGATAACTCCTTTGTCTGTAGATTCTGACTTCTGGAGATTCTGTAGATTTTCCATTGCTCATAGCTACACAAAAATTCAGCAAATTGTCCGTTATATTTCTGTAGTACTTCATGCCCTACTATCCTTTCAATGGTCATCATTGCAATTAAGGTAACATTTCTTCTCATAACTTCAGGCAAAGCCAACGAACCAATTAATGTCCAATCGCGTCTTAGTTCTCCAAGAATTAAATTCAAATTCATCATTCCAGTCATGATGAGCCATTGATCGGTAGCAATGTCTATTTTTGAAAATGTATACGTCTATATATGTTATATGTACATTTGGAAAAGAATCAACGAGATACGTAATAATTGATTAATACGTCGTTCGAAAAGGGGATTTTTCTATCATGCCATATCTCAAGTCCATTTGCCGAGAATCACCTAAGAGACAAAGGTTCTCCAAGCGGCGACCGTCTAAGGGCGATTCCCGGGAAACGGATAATCGTTTAGCGGTCACCAGTTATCCAGAATCCCGATGCGCATTTCGGAAACAATGCTTCCATCTTCATGGGGGGGTCCAATGCTGAATGAGCATCATTGTGTATGTACCATTGTAAATTCTCTATTGTGTATCAAATGTAGAAACAAGCGTAGGATAAAGAAGTTTGAAACATGCTTGGCTGAAACCTGTCCCAGGACAGATTCACTTCATGCTGAAATTCTCAACGCATTTTTTAAAGGAAAATACATGAACTAGAATTCAACTACTGAATTCGTCGTCATCGAGTAAAGTATGTTTACACCTCAATATTTTATAAAATATTCGTATATTTACCAAACAAAATATCTTTCTTCAATTTCCCTTCTTTTTGATTCTGTTTCCGACTTTAAACGCAATTTTATCTAATATTATTTTTAAATTCGACGATTAATCTTAAATCTTATGGGATTGAATCTTGGGGGTAAATAAGAAATAATATGTATAATAAATATTTATAAATGATTAAATATGTAATTGTTTAATTTCATAAATGATGCTTGTAATAAGATAAGATTGCTGCTCCAAACATTTATGCATAAGAATACGGAGTAAAAATATTCCCATCCGCGTTATTAACGTCATACGCATCAGAAAGAGGAATTGGACGGCAATGATTTAAACATAGGATATCGAATCGACGTTAGACTAAATCATCGCCTCTCAGTATATTGGCCCACTTTAAATTCCTCTCGGAAATGTACTCTCGAAACCCTCTTATCTTATTAGTCAACTCAATATGGGATCGTGGAAGGCCATTACAAAGAAAGAAAGAACACTGAAAGTGTACGAAAAGTTCTTTATCTTATTAGTCGATGAGTTCCAGAAGCGAGTGAGTGCGGTCGGAGAGGTAAATCTGTTGAGCTGACGAATGAGGAGAGATGAAAATCGTGCACTCGGCCCAAAACAATCACGACAGACGATGTAGGAGACTTAAGCTCATATAAACATGGGGAAAACGGAGAGATGGTTATTTTTAAGCTACGTCGCGTGGGTTCCTGCTTTTCGTTGGAGGCAATTCTAATTAGGGACCCAAAGGACGAGTTATAGGATGGTTTGCACGAGGAAAAGCCTGAGATTAATGGCTTTGTAAGGAATACCTAGCATGCAGATGTAATATTTTCTTCGTTCGACTTTACAAAGCTATTATACTGCTTTCGACAAAAAATCCGGAGTAGGAGTAAATTGCAATTAAGAACCATGCTTATTCACTAATAAAAGTAACGCGAAAAAGATAAGAAATCCCAAGTGGTTATTAGTTTTCCTGTAAAGGGACTGACACTCCTAAAAGCGGAACTATGTCAGCTTGTATCGCACCTAATTTTTTTCCAGGCTTCACTAATAACAAAGAACTTTCGATGAGGAAATATCTGTAATAGCTCGAACATATAGAAGACGAAGCAGGTCATGCATAGTAATAGGATCTCTATAGTAAGATGAAGTATAATTTAAAAAATTAATAAATTTCAGAACATATATAATTTATGTAATTTTTTGTTGGTGATTGTTAAAATGACAAATTAAGAGTTTTAAAAGTATGCAGAAATTCTAAAATCCGAGATCCTACAGATTTTTCGAAAGAAAGACTTGATGAGTGAATAAGAGCTAGGCTCTTTCGAATTTCTAATTCTCTCTCTTCCTTAGCTCAACCCGAAACGTGATAACGAAGCAAAGGGAAGTTAAAAGAAAACTACCGATAATGCTCAGCGTTAATATTTTAGCGATTTCCAAGGTATATGCAGCCCTTTTTGGCTTTCTCTAGAGGGATAACGAAACCGAGAAAAGCATATACGTATAATATTTACATAGCATGTATGGTGATAAAGATACTTGATATGATACATAAGAATGTCCATAAAAACGCTACTTCTTCTTATAACACAGGAAAATACTCCGAATATAACAGACTTAAGAAAGAATAAAAGTGAATAATACGAGGAATTTATACAGTTCAGCGTTAGACAGAAAGAATGAATTAAAGTATGATAGAAGTACACCATTCACACTTGTCGGAAATAATGAATATTTTCCTCTACTGGAATGGATTCCAAAGAAGATATTCGTAATGCTGTAAGAATCGATGATGGAATGGCAATATAAATTGGATGTGTGCGATGCGAAGAAGCGGCCAAGGGATCGCCGTTAGAGATCGCTTTCATTCGATTCAATAAACAAATGAGATTAAGAGATGATGTTGGATATTATTAAATTATAAAATTATGATTATATCTCTCTTAGCCATGTAAGGAACGCTAATAGACTGTTTACTTAGGATTAAATGTGTGATAAAACCCAGATTTACAGGCCAGTAACGGATTTTTTTCACAATTAGCAGAGGGAAATTTCGCAACGACAGGCCGTGGAGCGATGATAATTCTGTTCCAGAGAGAAGTTCATCGTGGAAATTGATGAACTCTTCACGTAACTTCATTTCATTACATTTTATTGTATTTCAATGTTCAGAATATGTTATTTACGGATCTTCATCCTAAGCAAAACCATTCAATATTATTACGAGAGAAATATGGAGTTAAAATACAAACAAATAATAGTAAATAAACCATACCCAATGTTATACATAAATTATGAAGGTATCTCACAAAAATATCTTTATGACGCAATATGTATAACAAGTACTTTAAGCTAACTATGCATTCATAAGGTGAAGATTTAAGTACCTCAGCACACTCTAAGACTCACGGAAAACACACTGAAGTATAAATACTTGATGCATCGTGACTTTGAGTATCGTGTGACGTTCCGATGTCTTTGCCATGGCAATAGTCTTTGTAGACTTCGGAATCGTGATTGTTTTGCAAACAAATTAAATTTCCTCGGACAGAATATGTTACCTTCACCTCGCCCTCATTTTATACACTCTGAAAGAATGGAAAGAAAAGCATATTTCTTACTTTCGTGCGTCAGATAGAGAGATTCCGAAACGTTATGTCCGTTTCCGTAACGGAGAAAGTCAGTCGTTGATGAGTTTCAATAACCTTTTCTACTTGGAGCTGAGACGTCATAAAATTAACATAGGCCGCCCTTATTGGGGAATGTCCAGGGGATCCACTGTATTTATGTAAATATCCCGTCTATGTTACTTCTGAATGCGAAAGATTTTCAGTTTGCACTTATATTGTGGAGTTACACACTCATCCGGGCGTCGTTTCTATCCGTAAGAAGATATGCGGAGGAAATGACGCAATGAGAAATTGAAGAAAAAATCAGCCTGTTATGTTGGATTTTAAGAGAGTAATGGGAGTTTCAAAATTGTTCACCAAAGAAAAACTAGGCTCATTGAATCAATTTTATGACTATTTATGTGACATTTCAGCTAGTATATGTATAAATACTTATGAATTAGTTCGTTGAAAGCATCAAAAATACTGTGCTCAAATCCCATTCCAGGTATTTTGAGTATTTAAACAATATAATTGCAATAAAAACAAGCCTTTTGTTACTTAGATAAGATAAGCTAGTAATAAATAAGTTTCTATAGTAGTTTAAGGAAAAGGCTGATGGATTTGAAAATTGTCTGAGAAATCATTGCTTTTCATCTGCAACTACCGATCTGGCGCGCACAGCCGTTGGCTGTCTCAAATCGTCAAAATTAATAGAACCGCAGCAAATTTTTTGCTACCTTCTAGTTTATAGATATTCAAATCGCCTTAATTATATATGAGCGCGGTGGTTGACGATGCTTTGGATAAATCAAAATCTTTTTCATACGCTGTGAATTGAAAGTTATCCAGGAATATAGCCTTTTCTAACAGAACTAAGGGTAAATGGAGTAAACAATCATTATAAAACTCAAAAAGACAATACTTTTATACTTTCAAGTAACTTTCGTGGCAAATGAAGCAATTTTACCGAGTAAATCTCAAGAAATTGGGGGAAAATTTTATGAAATCCGCCCACCAATATCACCCAAGTGTGAACGATGAATTTACGGCAAAAAAAAATTACCAAAGAAGAAAATGACCGTTTTCGATCGAAATGGGTTTTATCTTCTACATGAGTTTTGAGTCCGTGCGAAAGCATTTTGAAAATCGAATTTTGGCCGCAGAAACGGGATCTCCAGATCACAGCGCGCCTGGTCACAGCGTCAGATCGGCAGTAAATTGCTCCCTTAATGATGAGGTGCGGGCGTTTGAGGAATGGGACGAGATCACCACAGTAAACGTTATCACAGATACTTTAGTGAATCCTGATGACGTATTCTAAGATATACTTACGTATTTTTCCTTCTCCGAAACTCCCCTTCCAGAAGCATTTTTTCTGTTTCGCTGGATTCAAACCTAAAGTTTCAGGAAAGCAGATAGGATGAGGAGAACTGTGCGAGAAAGCAATGGCGATGGAATGGTCGACTATTGGTGCGGAAATAAATTTGAGAACATTCGCCGGTTTTCGTGCTCTCGAAAACGCCGTGGAATTTGCTTCCACGTGAAATTTTACTGTCAATAGTCTCACATTTAGTAAGTCTAGATATTATTGAAATTTTCTCTAGGGAGTCGTTCACTCCACCGAATTTACTATTGTACTACGGACACACAGTCTTCCCCTTATACGGCCACCATCCGGCTATGAATATTGGACAGTTTAACACCCTATGCAGTCAGAAATACCCCTGGTAAAAGGAATCCTGGTCCTGAGGATATACCAGTTCGAGTATTTAAAGAATTAGCAGAGAGCGTAGACCCTTTTCTTAAGGTAATATTTGAAAAATCTATGAGCGAAGGTAAGGTCCCGAAAGATTGGAAAATTGCGAATGTCACCCCAATTTTTAAATGCGGCGTAAATGATGATCCATCGAATTATAGGCCAACTTAGTTAACTTTATTGAAGGGTAAAATAATGGAACATATATTTACTCGTTCTTTAATGGGTATTCTGGAAACCTCTAACTTCATAGTTAAGACTCAACATGGTATTCGTAAGACAAAATCCTGCGAGTAACAGTTAGCGTTATTTATTCACGATATCTTGAAATATGCCAAAAGCAAAAGACAAGTCGATGCGATATTTTTCGGAGAGCGTTCGATAAAGACCCACATCACAATTAATACTTTCGGGTATCAACGAAGAAGTATTAGCTGGATAAAAGACTTCCTCTCAGATAGAGAACAACGAGTAGTATTGGATTGTATTAGTTCCAACCTAATAAAAGTGACCTCAGGCGTCTCACAAGGAAGCGTAATTGGACCATTATTATACTTAACATACATTAACGGCCTTGATAAAGACATCGATAGTAACGTTAGAATATTAGCGGACGACGCGGTTATTTACACAGAGATAAAAAGTTATGACGATAGCTTAAGCCTGTCGAATGATTTAGATAAAATAGTTAAATGGTGCGACGACTGGCAATTGGAGCTCAACGTAGATAAATGTTCAGTAGTTAATTTTTTCGAAAGAAAATCCTTTGCCAATCATAATTCATATAGCCTTCGAGGGAAAACGTTATCAACTGTCGATTCGGTAAAATATCTCGGAATAACCCTCACGAATAACTTAACTTGGGGTACCCACATCCATAAAATATGTGGGCGAACTCTAAAGAAATTAAGCTTCGCCAAAAGAATAGTCGGTAAAAGCGAAGAAAAAGTCTGCGAGCGATGTTACTTTGCGCTAGTTAGGCCTCACCTCGAGTATGCATGCAGTGTATGGGACCCTGCAGAAAAGTGTTGTCTTCGCGAGATAGAAAAGATACAACGAAAGGCAATACGTTTTGTGAAAAAATGCTACGATAAATCGGTAAGTGTTACTCAGATGCTTCAGGAGGAAGGATGGGAATCTTTAGAAGAAAGAAGGCTCAATCAGAGATTTAAATTACTAGATAAATTCAGATAGAGGACGTTCCTAGAAGATTTAACCAATATTATGCGCCCTCCTTGCTACATAGGCCGTTCTGATGAGAAACATCAAAGAAATGGATCCTAGCACCGTTCAAGAATTCATTGTTCTCGAGAACGATACGCGAAAATAATCGACTAGAAAAGTGGAGTAATGGTGCTTGCACCCCTGCCACATGCCGAAGCTTATTACTCCTGCATTGATACCCGCAACTGTTAATTTTTATAAGAGTTTAGGTGAGTTTAGGTTTACAAATTAAAATGTAAAGACTGCGATGCCATTTACATAGGAGAATCTACAAATCAGAACCAAAGAACACTTCCACGCTACGCGAAATACGCGAAATTAATCGACTAGGAAAGTAGAGTCATGGCACCCTCTACTTACTTATATAAACTATTACTAGATAAATTCAGACAGAGTACGTTCGTGGAAGATGTAGCCGATATTATGCGCCCTCCTCGTTATGTTGGCCGTTCTGATACCGCGAGACAGATCAGAGAAATAGATGCTAAAACCAGTCCATTCAAGAATTCATTTTTTCAGAGAACGATACACGAAAATAATCGACTAGGAAAGTAGAGTCATGGTGCTTGCACCCTCTGCCACACGCCGAAAGGCGGCATGCAGGGTACGTATGTAGATGAAGAAATCTCATGACAACTTGCTGCTCCTCAATCGTCGAATTTTGAAATGTGAACGCCCTGATGTCCTCATAGGCACTGCCTCGTCAATTGGACAGAACACACAATCAATTGCTGAACGACTGGCTCTTGTCACAGCCAGAGGTCTTTCGGCTCGTTAAAAAGTGGGATAGTTGTGCTCAGGCAGTTGTGAATACTTTTCAATAAAGATTTCAATTATGCCCAAAGTGTCGTTTCGTACTTTTCCATTTGAACCTTTTTCGGTATCATTGATTGTTGGGTAGATAAATGGCTGGTTATAGTAGATGTGAATAAAGCGATGCGTAAAATAACATAAATAAGGTGTAAAATCTCAATAATTCGGCATAATAATGTACTTATTGTACGTATTCTACTCCAAAATCTGCCCGGGTGAAGCACTATAAAAGGTGTATATGTAGTTTAAGAGTAGAACAATTATTAGGCAGCATAGTCCCAAATAGAACGCGGGATTTACTACGGAGAATTCTAAATCCGGATGAATTCTTCGAATTCCATTTTATTTTATCTTTGCAATGTTTAAACCGAGGTGTTTAATTTTTAGCATAAGGTCCAGCCAATATATAATTTTTACCTCAGATATTTCTCTACAACTGAGAGTGCTTTACACAAAAATTTAGGAAAAAACTATCTTCCTGCAGCATGAATATTATTTATTCCTTTTGAAGTCAAGTAAGTTGCAACGAATATGGAATAGAATAACATACAATTAAGTCCGCACAAGTTTATTAACTTAGTATCAGGATAGCCAATCACCAAATGGTGATACGTACACGCAATACATAGGACCACGGGCAGCGTTTTGCCGTCGCTAGAGACAGCGAATTACTGACCTTTTCTTTTTTCTTTTGTGAGGTCCCTCTCACGTAAATGCTGAATATCATAAAACTTTCCTGTTACGATGTCAGAAAACAGACTCCGGGTACAAAATTGCAAATTCAGAGGAGGCATTTACCGTAATGCGAGGTACATGTTACATGCGAGACGGGAGGAACATGTTCCCCCCTTTAATCAATAATCAAGGGTATCCAGAAAGGAAATGCGCTGCATGACTAATAAGAGGTCTATCTAGATGCAGGAAGTTATCTATACAATTTTAAACGAAGAAACTTTCAGAGCTGAGGAAGAAACATGCGAAAGATTAGTGTTCGGATATTTTCAGATCGTGCGAATTTTCAGAACGCGCTGTATCACCAGCACCGGAAAGAACCAGAAACTCCTCATTCTAGGAGCCCAGATAGTTTTCTAAATCATCCTATGACTAAGAATTATATTCAAGTGTTCTAGCTATCCGCAGGTTCATGTGCACCAACATTTCCTATTTAATGCCGTCCCTTTCAATTCCTTATAAATCATCCCACTCCTATATTCGTATAACAACTTTTGTCTTCATCTTCCCCTCTGTCATTTCCATAGCATTCTTCCCTCTATCACTTCCTTCAGCAATCCCACCACTCCCAATATTTGACCCACCCATTTTCTTTGTCAATTTCTAATTACTTAATTCAACACTCTCATTCCCCCAACCATCTCAAGCACCCCCTCGTCCGTTTTTCCATCGAATAACTTTACTTCCTTCCATTCTACGCCATACCCAAATCTCGAAAGCCTCTAATCTCTTTATATCCTCTTTTCTTAACGTCCACGTTTTGGTACAACATTACACTCCACACCAAGGATTTCACTAATATTTTCCTCTTTCTCTTGTCAAGACACTCCGTCATCACTACCCTTCGCTTCAGTAATGCTTTTTTCGCTAATGCTATCCTTTTTCTAACTTCTGTTGAGCATCTTTCACCCTTAGAAAGAAGGCGGCCTAACAATAAGTAGAGAAATCGATCTAATTAGTCTATTCTCCGTTTCAAGCTTCCAGTCAGTATTTTCTTATGGGAAAAAGGCAAAGCCTCGCGCGCCGGGTCGCCTTTACGCGGAGCTACGGATTCGGACAGGTTTAATTAGGATTCGTAGTGTATATTGACCGATTCAAACTTAATTTCTGATACAGTCTGAATGAAAATAACTCTATCAACACAACAGTGAAATTTTTATGCATTTACAGCAGAAACAACAAAGTTTAAAGCGAAAATTGAATGAATTGCCGAGCTTTCATCCGTGAAGATTTTTGAAACTGCTATTACTCTCTTACAGTCCAACATAAAATGCTGATTTTTTCTTCCATTGCTCTATCATCTGAATGCATAAAAGTTCCAAGAGATTAATTTTAGAGCAACCAAATCTTAGTAAAAAATTATTTAGTTGGAACGTAACTCAAGAAAAAATTCGTCGTGCAGTCCAATTTATGCGTCGTCTAAAACTTTTTGGTTTCTCACGTGAGGAAGAACTTGTCTCGAGAGAAACCGAGATAAATGTTGTAAATTTCATTTGAAGTTTGTTTCGATGCGATATAGAAAAAAAATCAGCATTTTATGTTGGATTGTAAGAGAATAATGGCAGTTTCAAAAATCTTCACGGGTGAAAACTCGGCAATTCATTCAATTTTCGCTTTTAACTTTGTTGTTTCTGCTGTAAATGCATAAAATTTTCACTGTTGTGTTGATAGAGTTATTTTCATTCAAATTTCATCAGAACTCAAGTTTGACTCGATCAATGTAAACTGCGAATCTTAATTATACTCGTCGGAATCCGTATCCGTCGGACCCGGCGCGCGAGGCTTTGCCTTTCTCCCATAAGAAAATACTGACTGGAAGCTTGAAACGGACATTAGTTTTACCCCATCCATCCTTATCGTTAGCTTAGCTTTCTTTCCCTTGCAGTGCCTTTTCAATTTCTATATCAACATACTCGGTCTAACATCATCTTCAACTTCTGCGTACTTTATCGCTATGTGGGTACGCTTCACGTCTTTAGCATATAGTTTTTCAATATAGTTCTTCTTTCTACCGTCCCCTTATGTTAGCAGGCTGCCTTAAGATGTTTCCCTGCTATCCTTTAAAGTGGCCATTTTATTACTAACTTTATTCCCCGACAAGTGTGTCACTTTTCTATATAATAGGTCGTTCCTCCCTTTTTCTGCCCCCATTATTACACTGTCCCTTTCACCATAATTCTCTTGCTGTGTTTGTTTTCCTTCTTAGTTCGTTGTTCAGTGCCCTGTTCATACTACGCCCGTGTTCTGCGTTGACCCTTTTCCTTCTTTCCTCCATTTTACTTATCATTTCTAGCGTCACCCATGGTTTCCTAATTTTGTTTTGTTTGACCTTTCCAATGGTTCTTTGGACACTATCCATGATGTTGTTAAAACTAAGAATATCAAACCTTATAATCACGCAAACAAAATGCAGTACGTATTGTACTTGGTCAAGTTACCTCTAAGAACGCTTCACCATCCGCTACCCAACCAATGAGCATGTCTGCACCAGCCATCCGTCCATCTGCAGAGAAACCTAATGCCACGTAGCCGAGTGTTTTCACCTGCACTTCGAAAGTAATTTCATCGTCACCGGGTGTCCATAGGAGAATGTAATTGTAGTCATTGTCTAGGGCGGCGGAGTGAGTCCATCGGCCGGCGGATACTCCCACAATGAAGGTGAGCCATGCAAACCAAGAGAAATAGAACGAACGCACCGTCATTTTCTCCTTATCACTAGACGGAATTAATTCCAGGGATCTGAAAGTAATAGAAACATTTATTTAGTCATCGACCCGTAGAAGTTAAAGAAAATGAACATTTATGAACCCACTTCTCAATAAAAGTTACTAAAAAACCGGAGAGTAGGTAATTATGGAGTGAGTTGTGTAAAATAATCTAAAAAAGAATATGAGATTCTTTGGCTAAAATCGATATAAAGTATCGAAAAAATATTAAAATCTACACGGCGCGATAAATCATATCACTTGTGATTGATTGACAGTATTTAGGGGACTAAAATCAAAACTGTATGTTTCCAATCTGATAGTCAATCTATGCAAATATGGAGGCCATTAGCTTTCCGAAGATGAATGTCATAAAATTAAAATCGATTCATTTCATTTCAAATTTCAACGGAGTCTGAAATGTTTACACTCCGATTCTTTTACTTCGAGTTTCATCTACGGAATTTAGGGTTCAGATTTCGCAATTACTAGGTTCATATCATAGTAACCATTTGGATATAAATTGCCTTCTTTTCCTTTTTCTTTTCTTTATCCTCTCTTTTCCATTTTCCAGATCTTTTAAAGTCCATCATTTGAAAGAGTTTCTCTCGATAAATTTAAAAAAATTCCAATTCAAAAGTTTCCAAATTGTTTGGCATCGCGGCAAACCAGAACTTTTTCTCACGTCCATGTTTTTCGATAAATTTGTGGCCATTAGTAGAAAATCGTCTGTCTGAGAGGGAGAAAGAAAACAGCGAGAGTGGCACCGCAGCGAAATTGAGCTTCATGTAGTATATATCTCATGTGTATAGCATCATATGCAGGGTAAAGATAGGTGTTTCTGTCTAAGTAAAATTTTAAACTATAATTGCAATGTTCTAAATATGAATCACCGCAAGAAGCAGGGGAAATGAAACGCAAATGCGATTGATCAGTTCCTTCAAATTTTCAAAGTCCCTATTACTATGTCAGAGATAGATAGTTCAGATCTCGAATTTTCTGATCTTACCGAATAGAGCTGTGACCTCTTAATTATAATATATAATTATACTTAATTACTTATTAATTAATCCTTGGGTAAGCGAGTTTATTTCTTGCGTTTTCTTAAAATTAAACAAGAAAAGTAACTTATGCCCTTACCTTGGTAAGGCTTTTACTTTAATTAAATAATTCATAAACTCTGTATTCATGCCAATAAAATCATCAAGTTCACTGAAATTATTATGCTCATGATAATTTAGTGATTAACTGAGCAGTTGCTTCGAAAACTGCTATTAACCAGATCAGTAAGAATTTATAATACTGGTTAAAATGCTATACGTGTTTTGTAGTAAATAAACGTTCCCATCGCGAATTACACCCAAAAGTGGCTCCATAACCAACTCTATCCTAATATCCGCCAACTTCTAGGTATTTTCATGCCATACCGTTTGTTCCCTCAACACCTTTGCTTATCATGTTGAGTCATTAGTGCGGCAAGTAGTGAGTAAAAATTGCGGCATCGGCCTATCAAATTCAATCGTGTTCTAAAGACTCCAATAAAATTTTTATGGTATCACAGACCCCAAATATTATTTCCTAATTTTACTTAAGTGGCTCCACTGTTATCAACATCCACAGGCGTACGGATATCGTCAAGCTACTAATACAGAAAAATGCAAACTGGTAACATCTGTATTTTCACACGCTTTCCCGGAAATTACCTTCACAGTAAAATATTACCCAAAATTTCCGCGGCCACAATAAAAATTGCAGCACTTAAAGACACATTTTCTTTCCGAATCTATAGTTTCAGAAGTGCAGAAACCTCAAAAATTTCAGCCGCGAAAGAAACTGAAAGATATTCGAGACGGAAAAGGCAAGAGGCACAAAAACAATGAACTGTGATTCCGGCGGTTTCACTCCAAATGGAGAGGCGGAACCCCTCCTGAACGTAAGAGGAAAAGAAAGAGAGGAAAAGAAATAGAGGAGAAAGGAAAAGAAAAGAGGAAAAGAAAGAAGAAAGCGCGTCTGAGAAGCTAAACTGGACACTGGATTCACTGCTAGTTATAGACGCAACTGACTAAGGGCAAAGGATTTACTGTTTTTTCCGTTTTGTGCGCAACTGAAAATACGCTTATCTTTCCTTTTAAAGCCGAATACCGTCATGAATGACCACTTCCACGACTATAGTGACTTTTTTCAAAATTACATTTAGTGAAAAACGGGTTCAAAGGTATATGTTTGCTATCGGTTATACTGTTGTCAGAATGCTCTCGCATATCAAAGGGGGGAATTATACAGAGATCACGTGAGAAGCTTGCGACAAAAAGTAATGGAGACAACAATGCCATTGAAACCTGTCTGAAGAACCAAAGAGGCTAAATACCCTTTAATAGTAACCAATCAGTTTTATCAGATATATTTTTTAACTCGATGATGATGATGATATTCAGGGTTATGTCACGACCGCCTGAAGAGCCAAATTTTAATATTTCCTCTCAAACACTTTTCCTCTCCTTAAAAATGAAATATTTTACTTGAACGGCGAGTTTAAGAAATTCGACCTTATTTCATGTCGCCTGTGTCTTTCGACTCTTAGCGATTTTTGGGACTTGATGAAAGGGGACCTCACACTTCTAATCTACTCTTCTGCAAAATATATATATAATAAATAAAAATTCCAAAGAACTCATTTTTTCTCGATGAGAGTTTTCAGAGAGATTCTGACGCCACGCTTTATTTAATTTTCTTCATCAAGAAGTATAAAAGAGAGATAAGTGTAATTTTCCGGAGAAGAAAATATTCAATCAAATTAGGGATTGTAGCGCTAAAGAAATTCTAATTCAAGACAAAGAGCGGGGGCAAAACTTTACTCAGTGAACAAACAATTAAGCGAGTTATCAGATATAAAGGATAGACTCTGTAGAACAGGCGGTGGAGTGTTTATAGCGGTCAGAAATCATTTAATCAGTCAACGTGAAGAGTACGTAAGTAAAAACACAAGCGAAATGGTTTGGTGTTCTATTCTGAGACAAAACGGAAGTAAAGTTCATTTTTGCTCCTTATATCGTCCTCCCGACAGCGGTATTGATTCTATAGATGACCTATCCCTGTCATTAGAGATAATTTGTAAGAAAATGAAAGATCCTATCATTTTCATAGGTGGAGATTTTAACCTTCCGTATATTAATTGGCAGAATTTCACATGCTCTAGTACTTGCAGAGAAAGGAAAATTTCGCAAAAATTAATCGATACCTTCTCGTTTTATGCTTTAGATCAGGTGAATATGACGGTAACTCGAAAGAACCGGGCGGGTCAAGGTAACATTATTGATTTACTAGCCACTTCCCACCCACAAATGATAACTAGTCTCGATATAGTCGACGGTATTTCAGATCATGATGTCATAATGGCTCATATTAAAGTAGCAGCGGTTAAATCTCTTAAGCCGCGGAGGCAAGTATATGTAATTCGCAAAGCAAAATTTTCAGAATATAAAAGCTACATAAACGCGTGCAAGGACGATTTTTATCGCTTTATGGATCGTAATTCAGTAAATGATAGTTGGATAGAGTTTCTCCGTATAATAAAAGAAGGTTTAATTAAATACGTTCCGATTAAAAACGTGCGTGAACGTCAAGAGCCGCGTTGGACGAAACCTAAGTTACGAGCGTTGCATAAGAAACAGAGAGTCATTCATTCGCGATTACGAAAACTCAAAGCTTCTGGAGATAATTTTGAGCGCGAACAGCATAATTATAGAGAAATACGTAAACTGGTTAAAGAAGAAGCACAGAAAGAATATCAGGAATACAGATCTAGAACCTTGTTAGAATCACTAGGGGGAGATAAGAAAGAGTTTTGGTCGTATGTCCGTGAGACTCGAGGAGGTCAGTCTTCTGTGCCTAACCTAATAAGCGAAGAGGGAGTCACCGTGAATGAACCAATAGAAAAAGCTAATTTGCTAAACCAGCACTACAGGAAATGCTTCACAGCAGACAATGGCCAAGTTAATGACTTTCCTGTGCGCATTGATTCAGAGATGAGTCCCATAGAGATATCAGCTGATGGAATTGCTAAGTTATTGCGAGAGATTGAAAGGAAAAAGGCGCCAGGACCCGAAGGTATTCCCGCTGTTGTCATAAAAACTTTAGCCGACAATATTGCCCCCCTTCTTCAGGTATTCTATAAGAAATCACTGGATGAGGGTACTGTCCCAATGTCTTGGAAGAAAGCACACGTCACTCCGGTGCCTAAGAAAGGGCGTACTGTAAAACCAGACGACTATAGGCCCATATCACTGACTTCTATATTTTGCAAAATTATGGAACATATTATAGCCAGCTCAATTATGCGCTTTCTAGCTGAAAATGGAGCAATCAGTCAGAGCCAGCATGGATTCCGTAAGGGTAGGTCTTGCGATACCCAGTTAGCCCTCTTTATGAATGACGTATCTAAGGCAGCAGATAAGGGAGTTAGATCAGACGCAATTTTTCTAGATTTTAAGAAAGCCTTCGACACGGTGTCCCATGAAAAGCTTATACAAAAGTTAAGTTCCTACGCGATTGACGGAAAGGTGGTCAGGTGGACAAAATCATTTCTAGAAAACAGATCCCAGAGAGTTGCGTTAGACGGAATATTATCCAACGAAATTAGTATCACATCAGGTGTTCCGCAGGGAAGTGTCCTAGGGCCGATTTTATTCCTCATATACATAAACGACCTAGCGGATAAAGTAAAGAGCAAAGTTAGATTGTTCGCCGATGATACCCTCATATACAGAGAGATTTCGTCAGAAAATGATATACATATACTACAGAATGACTTGAACGTTATAGCAGGATGGTGTAAGGATTGGCAGCTTGATCTGAATCTTAAGAAATGCGTTGCTATGAGTTTCACGCGTTCTACAAACGTTATTCCCGCACTGTACAAAATTTTAGGACATCCCTTAGAGTTCGTGCGTCATAATAAATATCTAGGAGTCACGTTCAGTAGTAGTTTATCTTTTAAAGAACACATTCGAGATGTAATAGGTAATGCGAACAAAATACAGAGACTAACACGTAGAACGCTGAAGGGATGCTCAACAAGAGTAAAAGAAATAGCTTATTTTTTACTCATTCGACCTAATCTCGAATATTGCTGCGCGATTTGGGATCCACACGAGGTAGGTTTGGTTTCTGATTTAGAAATGGCCCAACGTAGAGCAGCTCGTTTCGTTACAGGAGATTTCAGGTTCGACAGTAGCGTTACGTCCATGATAGAATCCCTCGGTTGGAACTCACTTCAGGAGAGAAGAAACGATCACCGAAGGAAACTTTTCGAAAAGTTCCTCGGTTCCGAATTTAGGGACGAGGTGAATGAAACTTTGATTCCGGTTAGTAGTGAGCGCGATCTCCGAGAGGCATCAACCAAGCGTTATAAGGAGGAAATAGCAAGGACAGATAGTTATTTCTAGTCGTTCTTCCCGCGAGCTATTAGAGAAGCTAATAGGGTCGATTAGAATACTAAGATGGTGTCATTACACCCCCTGCCATACGCCACTGGCGGCTTGCGGGGTACTCATCTAAATCTAAATCTAAAATCTAAATATAACAAAATGAGTTAAGGGGAGCTTAAAACTTTTTATTGAAATTTTCTTTGATCAACTTAGATGTTCCGTACTATGCTGCGAGGAGCCATGCATAGAGGGATAAGAGAGAATGTAGATTCATTGCCTTCTCGAGCGGAAAGCCGTATCTCTGAGTACATAGAATGCCATTATGAAACATCTTCGCGATTCCTGTAATGAATTTTTATTCGAAAACGATAGCTGACTCTCAAACCACAAGAATTAAATGAATACGATAGATTTCGAATCGCTTAAAAATAAAAATTATGAAAATAATTTTGAAGAAGGTTTGACCATGATACTGTTTCTCTAGTTAGACAAAATGAAGTTTCGATTGATTTTAATTTAATGGATTTTCAAAATACATGTGAATACGATTCTGGTTGACGAGTAAAATTTTAAAACCTTATAAGTATTCTTATATCTTTCTAGATTACTTCTTTATACATCCACTGTGATACACCGTTTCTGAAGCCAATAAGGAATTGCCTGTCTTTGAAAGGAACACGATTATGAATATATTTAAATCCTTGAACGGCGCGACTCGATTTGACCTCTGTTAATTTAAAGTTAAAAAATGAATTTAATGAATTTGATAGATTCCAGTTCCCATTATCAAAAATCTGAATTGGTCACGAAAATCACGAACGTAATTTCAGAACCCTTTTGCGCTTTCTGTATTCCGTATTTAGCTAACGTAAATCCCCAAAATCACGGGTTTGAAAAAGACTTTTGGGGCTCATCCATGTTCTTGGATTCCTATTGCATCACATCTTGCACCAAATCACAATAATCACCGAGTATGTTTGGCTGCCACACTGTTTTCGAATGAGCACAGATATCGGATAGACGCTGCGGTTCTTCTAATAGCAAATCTGATCTCAGCGAATTCGAATTGATGTATCGTAACTATCGCGTCAAATGCACTGCGGGAAGTGCAATTTTAGGAACCGATAGAGAAGCGCGTAACAGATTCATCTCAATGATTTAAATGCGATTGAAGGCCGACTAAATCCCTCATTCAAGATTAAAATTCCAAATAAATCTAACGATCAACCCTGACTAGATATACTAAAGAACTAGAAAATGTGTTGGATATGTTGCGGATTAACTGAATGTATAGAAAATATTTAAATTAAATTTGTGTAGTGTATCAAGGTAAACATCACTGTTTATAATATCGATTTTAACATTTAATATAATCTCTAGCAGATTTGGCTAAATATCAAACTTTTAATATATAATAATTACCAGCATTAAAAAATTTTCAGAAGAAGTGGTAAAAAGCGAGAATTCGTCAAACGTGATAGGAAATTTATTTCATACCTCATCTGGAGTTCCCGTCAAGTATCTCTACACTAGTTTACGAAATTCGCGAACTCAGAAAAAAATTCCAACCTAAGGAAGAGTTAGAAGTTTTTTTTTAATCGTTAAGACCGAGATTTTCGAGATACTGCGACGGTAACTGAGAATACGCAGAAGAAATGAAATGATTATAACTTTATTTTGTCGGATCAATGCTACCAAAATTATAGCGGAGGAAAACAGGCAATAACGAAAACGTTTTCTCCAAAAAGGAAAAAAAAATCTCGGAAAAAAAACGCGCGATTCCGCGC
The DNA here is from genome assembly GCA_036926295.1 of Pachydiplax longipennis. Taxonomy (NCBI): domain Eukaryota; kingdom Metazoa; phylum Arthropoda; class Insecta; order Odonata; family Libellulidae; genus Pachydiplax; species Pachydiplax longipennis. Next base: position 1,010,601 of record JAVFKF010000028.1, on the reverse strand, counting down.
GAGGATAAACGATCTAGCACTAACAATAAAGGTTTCCCCTTGAGAATGTGTTCATATTCATATAGATAAGAAGGGGAATGTCTCTTAGGTGGGGTGTGCCTCTCCTGGCCATCAAAGATAGCGTCCAAATTTGATGTCGGAATTCCATTTCAATCGAGCGGTTCGCGTTCAGTTCTTCGCTTCGATCCGAGGAATTTTATCGATCGATATTTTGCCGGAACTCTCTTTCAATTGCATATGAGAAGAAGTGTCACCCTCGCTCTGCAGACGAAAACAAATGAAGGCAATGCTTTTTAAGTACTCTTTGAACCGCCTAGCTAGGGAAGAGGTATTCGCTAAACTACTACTTTTGGTAGTAGAAGTTAGAAAAAAGTTGGTGAATCTGAGCAATCCTCACACGAGGACTACAAATGGCGTGTGAAGAGGGTAATGCGAAATCCCTTGGCCCTTGAGTTACAGGGAAACTTTGCAAATGATTCCCCCAGGTTTCGACGAAACTTTGCAGAATTATAATGCCTTACATGTAATCCATGCGTACTCTGGTGGAAAATCAGGAACTTACGAGAAAATCGATGCTGAATAACGGACAGAATCGTAAATGAAATTCAACGCACTAAATCGTAATGTACTTTTTAAAATACTCTCCGATAAAATAACAAAAACGAAACAATGTAGGTTGGAATCACTTTCAACTGGTAAGTATTTTCAAGAAGACCTTTGACTCATAAAATCGCAGAATTATTAAAATATACTCCGATACACCATCAAATATACCAGGATGTATCATAGATACACTATCTAAGCATTGAGGCCAATTACTATAAACATAATTAATAAAAGATATCCTCTATATATTATTTTTAAACGTCTATTTTCGGTGACAGTGGCTTCAAACACCATCAAAACATATAAACGACTGACTATTTGATGTTTTCCGGTTCCTGCTAATATAATCCGGACAATGAAAAATGAACCATTTAATAAAAAAATCGGGTAATTATCTTAATTTTCAATTCCGTTGCTGGATGGACGACGTTGTCAAGTTTGGGGTTTATTGTTTACTTGGTCACATTTGTTGCGGTTGGTAAATATTTTTCTCAGTAGACAGTGATATTTATTTTCGGGCTTAAATATATCGAAACAGTTTACAAAATTAACATTCTATTGTCTCCATGAACGAAGACCTCAACGACGTAGCCAATTGCATCTTTTGGGAGCAGAACGACAACTACAGAAACATGAGCATTACCGAATATGAAGGATTGTGTCACACTTTGACCACGCTTTGATTATAAACGTTTGCATAAACTTCATCTAAATTGGAATTTCAGCTACAGCGATGTTTATCAGAAGTGTTTGCATTATAAAACTGTACATCCCTGTTTAGTTAAGTACGACTTTCAATAGATTCCCTGACTAAGAATAATTTTCATACGCGTCATCGAACGGTTTGTTTGAAGAACGTTGCATGAGTACATTAGTATTACTTCCCGGTCGTTTTAATTTAAGAAATACCATATTCGGAAATTCGATTTGGGTTATCATGATTAGATTTTGGAGTATTCATAGAAAAAAATTGAGGTTTTGATTACGCGTCTTGGCGTATTATTCATACTACTACCCGATACTGATTAATATAATTAAGTCGTTAAGTTGTTTTCCGAATATTAAAATTCATTTTGGTGAAACTTTTGTCTGCAGCAAATTTTCTGTACACTTAAACCTGATATCAAATGATTTAGCGTTTATATTTCACCCACCGAATAGATACTATTCAACAACAATTCATATCTTTGAGTAAACAAAAGAATATCATACCTGCGATTCCAGAAAACTCATTTGCATGGAATAAAAGCGTAACGAAAGCCCAAATTTCCATGTATGACTGACCATCATGTTTATATGAGAGACCTTCAAGTAATGTATGGGCAATGGGTTTGTTGGCTTTGATACGCGCTTTGACTATGTATCACCACGTACGGTCGTACGAAAGTGAGACATACGTACACTTCAAATAGCTTCCCCTCTAGCATTCCTCTTCCAAATTAGTTCCATTCTAATCATTCTACGCCGGCAGGGACAACTGATAACTGCTGAATGGATATCTTTCAGTAATTAAATAACTTTGATGGATAAGATGCAATTTCACTGCAGACAAGTAGTAGTTATTCTTATACTTCGTGAGTGAAAAGAAAACACAGAAAATAAATAAGCAAAGTTGATACAGATATGTTTTGTTGTTTTATCTAAGTTATATATGTTTAATATGGAGCTTTAAGTTACACATCATTGGTGGTATACAAACAGAGTTTACGTAAAGCTGTTAGCGATGTTTTGTATTTTTGTCTAAATTCGTTATGTGATAAATGCATTGAGTGAATTGAAGTATTCGTTATAGGATAAAACACTTATATCGCTATTGTGATGACGCGTACTATTCATGATTATATAGCTAAAATCAAATTTTAAAAAAATTCTATAACATTTATATTCTCATGCTCTCTAGTATATTAGGGATTTCGTTTTGGTTCAAGTGGTAAGGAATTTGAAAACTGAATCCTTGAATTTGCCAATACAGTTTCCTTACTAGATGCGTAGATATCTATAACGGACACTTATACGGGATATGAAGGTGTGCATTTTAGGCATTTTTTAGTGTTTTTGTATTCGTTTGTTGAGATTGGAATGTTTGTTGAAATGTAGTTTGGTGGGAAAATAAAGTATCAGTGTTGGTCTGCGAAGTTTTCAACTAGTATCGATTAAATCTTCTATTCCGCATTTCTAACGAAAACGTGACGAAAATTATAATGGAATGTTGCAGGGAAGGAAAGGGTATGATTCGATTAAAAGCTCCGAAGAGCTGAGCTCGAAATGAAAAGAAAATAAAGAAAATCATTACCAAAATATCATCGCTGCTGATTTGGAACGAGGGAAATTTTCATAGCAAAAAAGTGTTGAGTTACAGAGAATTTTGAAGTGTAAAAGTATCAGAGATAAGGAAACGAGTGATTGTGCAAATTTTTCTTTCGAAATACACCAAATTTTCACGGCAACTTTCTACTTCACGCTAGAATAAACGTTTAATTTATAAGATTTTGCGGAATGACTAAAGCGAGGTTCTTTTGCTGTTTATTTTCATTCGTAAGAGCTTCTCAAATCCCTTTGATTCTATTGTTTTTAGAGGAAAATTCTACGAAGTTCGAAAAGTTTGGGGAAATCATTCCGAGAATGCTTAAGGACGATATTTAAAATTTACTCGAATCAACGGACGTGGTAGTAATAGATTCACAAGAGTTATTATATTAAATAAATTATAAATATAATCAATTATTATGCATTATTAATAATCAAATTATCATGAATAGAAATAATCTAATCATTGTTAATCCAAGCAATTATTATTAATTAAGTATTAATATTAAAATATATTAAAAAATTTACGGTTAATATATACCTATTAAATTATTTGGATGATATTAGAATGGCCTATTTTATCATTATTACGGTATTGATACCAAAGAGACATTTCCAGTTGTTGGGTTGGGAATAACAGATAGTTCCAGAGATACTGAATGATTTAATTCTAAATGAAAAAATAAAAGCTATCGATTATTAAAAAGGAATGACGTCCGAGTAACATTCTATTAACTGTAAAAATCTCACAAAAGCGAGATGAAAATGCGGTGTAATTCAGGTATATCCTCTTCAATCATCACAAAAATTTTTCATATCTTAAGTATGACAGAATGAAATTTTTCTTAATATTTAGGATATTAGCTTGGACTGGATTTTAAACAGACAAGTCGCAATTCCCCTATCAATAAGGTACACGAAAAAGCAACAAATTCATGGAAAATAATATATTTATTATTTAAAAAATTATAATTAAATAATTCCATACAGAAGCCAATAGTTAAAAAGATTTCAGACACAAAGAGTATAATTATGCTTTCATGGGACAAAAAAAGTTTGAAACACAACTGAATCGAACTGATTTCTCCAGCTGTTTTTGAATCTCAAATTTTAAAGTGTTTCGAATTAATGATTTCCGAAGCACAAAAAACGGGAAAATTCCCTCTTATGGTGTGTTAAAGATACTCCGCCTAAGAAAGACTCAATTACCTTAAGATGAATGGAATATTTATCCCCAGCATGGATGATAATTAACTTTTCCTTAAGCACCGAGATGGAGGGAAAACGACGAAGTTTTTGTTACTACAAAAATCATCGGGAAAACCGAAACATTTTCATTCATCTATTCCTCCACCTATTCTATAAATACTAAAACTAAAGAATTTCAAAGGTATTCGATTGTCCTACGGAAGCAAAATAAATCCGTTTATCAAGAAAAGATTCCATAATCCCATTTCTTGCAGCACTAAAAGCCCTTTTTCGCGATGAAAGAGTCGCAAACGTTAGTTTTTACTTTTCTAATGCAACAAACGTCTAACGAATGCGATTCAAGATAAAATGATGGCGAACGAACTGAAACGGACAGAAATGTCGGCCGATAATGTTTTAAATAAATAACCACACTTAGTAGCGCTTCCTTTTCAAAGACTTTGACAAACGCTACCAATTTATCCATCAAATAGAGTTAAAAACTATGACGTCAGTAGGTACTAATTTTCGTGTCGCCGAATATTGTTCGGAAGCGCTAAATGCGGCTCAACAAAGAAAGTACTCAGCGCGCGCGATTTTTTCCCTTCGCCACTCGAGGTGTCGGACAACGAGCTACGTTCATCTGTTTCGCTATATTTCTTTCAAAGTTCGAATAAAGTGCTCTCCCTACTTTGGCTTTTCTCTTAAACTTATTTTTTGCCAATGATCTAACACCAAAACATTTCTAAATAAGGAATCGGGTTGCTTTCAGCGGATGTGACAAAAATTTTACTAAGTAAGATGTTGGAAGGGCACCCTCTTAATTTCACATATTTTTGGAAAAATCGACTTTTTTATATATCGCGTAAACAACTCGAGAGTTCTTCAGTGAAAGAGAAACAAAGGAAAGATTTCTTTTAAATATTTTTTTTATTTTTTCACTGAAAAAAAATCAAAGAATGAGATTAGAATTATAAACAAACTGATTAGATGTCGTCGAAATATTCTATTCTCAGAAAGAAGAAGTTTTTTCCCGGTGAATAAGATGTATAAAGTGCTCTCGGGTCTCCAACCGGGTTGCCTCCTGAGAATGGAAATGATTTCTGTCCAACCGGGTTGCCTCCTGAGAATGGAAATGATTTCTGTCCAACCGGGTTGCCTCCTGTGAAAATCAGTTCCTGAAGATGGGTGCACCCGAAACGTCGACCCTTTGGCAACCCGGTTGGAGACCCGAGAGCACTTTATATATTCCATTCTCAATACCATGGCACTCCAATCTATCTATGGCTGCTACAATTTGCATTACGCTTTTATTTCATAAACGGATTGATTTAGATATATAAAACAAATTGTGCTGTTTTCTTACAAAGTAGAAATTCTAAGGAAAACTCTTCCCATCATCGAATAAGCTCGGGTCATAAAAGATCCGATTTTTTCTATAAGAGTTTATTGAGCAAATTATCGTAAAATTTTTAAGGCACTTTCCGGTAGGATAGAAAATTAAAAATCACGGAGATGAAGCGGTCTTCTATAGTGGTGGAGACCGGAGCAGGTTTACACAATTTTTCAAATATCATTTTTCTATTTTCAGCTATTGCACTAATATACTCGTTCCTTACACTAATTCATTCTTTAAACTAAGTTTTTGCGTGGAGCTATTCATGTTCCGTAAATAATCATATTTTTAATCGACTTTTTTCTCGATGACGTCACCTGTCCAGATACGTAGTAGGAATGCCGGGAGTACGTTTACACGCCTTAAAAATTATAAAATTTAAGGCCTACTATGAATACAATACGTCATATTTGCAACAGTATTAGTTACATTAAAATAATATATAAAAATCTGAAATGAAATGTAAAAATCAGTCAGGATGAGCACAGTTTACGCAAACACAATATACTTTTTTGAATGCAGCGGTCATCTCTTACATCTGCGTATCCATCGGGTCCAATGTTTTGCACAGTCTCAAACAGTAAATACACATATCATTAGAACCAAATGCTTCGTCCTTTTCTCGGTTTCTTATATGCTCTTGACTTTCTACTTTTGATTGTACTTTTGTATTTTGAGGTTTGTTTTTTCAGGTCCAGAATTATTTCTGGTAAGTTTTCCCGTCTTATTCTCGGCAGAACAATCTTGGATCTATCTTGCTCTCTTTCGACTTATCCTGTCCTTTAAAAAAAAAATTCTTACAGGCAAGTCTGTAAGAATCACAGTTTGTGCCTTTTTGTTATCTATATCTGTAGGTTTCGCAGGTTTTTCAAACCTTCTTCTGGGGTGTTTTCCTGCTGTGGGCTATTTTTCCTATCCTAGATTTTTAAGCCCACAATATAAATTTCTTCCGTGCACTTTTTTTTGCTATCTCTTTCTTACAAATTGACGAAGGGTTAGATGTAAGAAGAGACTTTTTCAGTCTCAATCTCGCCCGAATAAAGACGTTTTATTATTATTATTATTATTTTTCTACTTTTATTACTCTTTTGGGTGCTGCTTTTTCAAATGGCGTGTAAACCGTGTGCCTTGCGTAAATATGCCCCATGTTTTTGTTACTGTTCAACCTCTGTGCATTATTAATGAGGTTAGAAATCAATCGAACGGCTAAAATGTACCGCAAAAGAGCAATGTAAAGGATATATCATGATGAATTGTGATGATCTGATAGCATAGGTACTATTAACGCCTTTACATCGGTGTATAGAATCACTCACCCCAAGAAAAATCTGAAAAGTTCACCGATCACTCTAGCAACAGTGAGTGCAAATGAGCGTGCGTCTTCAAGATATGCTCAGATATGTGAACACGCCCCAAACGCGGTCAATCAATGGAAAAAATTAGAACCACGGTTCACGCCGAGTTCAACGCTTATCAGAAAGGGAAAATCCGCAATAAAAGTTGGAATAATGAATGCGTTTCTTGTGAATTCGAGCCAAAAGTTACATATGATGATAAGAATGGGAATCTTTGTCAAATTATCCCTATAAAGGCTTTCAACTCGTGCTTTCCTAGTGTAAGAACAAAAGACGGGGAGAGAGAATTTCTTATGAGCCGGGAATATAAGTAATCTTATAATGAGTTTTTGGCGCTTCAGCGACATCTTATCGAGTCTCCATCGTACGGTGGCGTTAAATTAACTTTCAAGAACAGCAAAATTCTAGTGATTAACCCAAGTCCTTGTGATGGAGCTACAGCAGCACACGGAGCTTTAATAACGTCCTGCTTAGAAATATTTACGTGGTACTTATGCATGTCTAATCACATCGATAAATGACTTTTCTTACTGAATGGAGGAGGTATTAAATGAATTTTATAAACATTTTAAAATTGCTCTCAATAGTAAACGGGGCTCGAACCGAAACCTAAAAGAAGGCTATTTTTGCCGGAGTGAAAACCGAAAAATTCATGTACTTGAACCCGAACAGAAACCGAAAACAACATTTATTTCATTCCATCTTTTGGTTCCCAATAAAATAATTTTATTAAGCAGTAAATAGCGGAAGCCGCATTAGAACTAACCGTACTAGCTAATATGAATGCAACACATTTACATTTGTCTGAGCAAATGTTATGGTAATTATCTATTTTATGTCTAAAGTTTTATCCCCGAGTTAAATTCAATCTAACTGAGAAAAGGTAAGCATAATCATATAGTCACAAACGATTACAATAATTCAATGGTCTGAGCGAATAAAAGCGGTTCGATTGACGGAGCGAAATTTGAACTGAACTGAGATTCATCTTTCTCACTGAACAGGAGCGAAAACTGGGTAATTGGAGTCCATAAATCTCTCTACACTCATGGACGTATTTTACATTGTTTCTGTGTTATATAAGAGTTCGTTCTTAGGTTAGCCGGTATTTGAAACTGAGTTGAGTCGAAATCGGCCGTATGTTACGGTACGTCTAAGATGCCTGCAAACTACTCCCCATATGAACAACGAATACGCAGCAGTTACCATCTGAATACAGATGCGAGTGTACATTTAATGTAACAGAATGTTACTTGTCACGGTTTCCGCATGGGGCTTAAAGTATTCCATTTTTCGAATAAGGAAAGGAAAATGGCGAGATATGAAGACGAAATCCGAGGAGAGAAATATCGAAGAGAGCGGAGAAAAAGCGAGGATTAGAAGCATGAAGTGCTCTCTCCACACACACTTCTATTCGTACTACATTGACATCCTGAACTCACGTTCAATGTGTCAAGTGACCACTATGACTACGATTCATAAGAGTCACATAGACTTAATTTATTTATCCTTTCACAAGATGGCGAGTGGGCTGGAAAAATGACGACAGCCTTAGAAATTTCCAGCCCGCATATCCGATATTCTTCCATGGATTCATTCAGAAGGCTTTAAGAGCCAGAAAAAGGCCATGATCAATAAACATAGTTTTATAATGCAGCCACAGGATAGATAATGATAGGGATTCCATGACGGCTTAGCCGCTTTCGTGAAATACGTAAAAAACTGTATTCTTTTCGTCGAGCAATTATACGAACTAATGTAAACATTACTAATATGATATCTATATTATTTTTGCAGATTCTATTCTTCTCATTGAGTCTTTAACAAAAGCGAGTAGAAAAACTTCTAATTTGGTTGAAATGTACATTACTGTGCAAGGGAACCGTGTGTGCGCTTGCCACGTTCAAGTTCAAACGCTCTTTTAGAAAAAGGCAAGCAAAGCGATTGCTGTCTTTAAACGAAAAATTTCTCTCTCCAAAGCGAATAAATATTTTAGAACCGATCAATATAGCAATTCTGCGCTCAACAATATCAAACAGAATAAGATATTAAACCCACTTCAATGTGAATGCTCCGCAAATTATTAACGGAAACATTTAACTTACTTAATGTTCACCTTTTCTTAAAATCACGGTAAATATTTTTATATACTAAATATGTACCACTCATACTTACAATTTATAAAAATGGGTAAGACTCATCATTTAGCTCATTGAAACTAAGTCTTATGAAGGACAAAGAACATATTTATAATATGGCATCATATTTTACCCGATGATTTTCCTAGTTTGGGTTCACAATCGACTCGAAGTTGAAGAATTTCGCGAAAAATCGGAAACGGGAAATTTGCGCAAAAATTGGTCAACTTTGACCTCCTGTATAATGTCAATGCGAAGGATCCAACGTAAATTACCTCCATGGTTGTATGCGGGATTTATTCTAAATCAATCATGCGAAGTTTCGAGGTCCGCACTCAAGAAAAGCGTTTTCGTATTTTAGGCCAGCTTTTTTCGATTCTACCCCACTGTGCGGCGGCCTACTACTACTGGACGCTACAAAAAACGCCCTGCAAATCATTTTGCAAAGTAAGAAAGAGTAACATACAAATTTTTGCCTATGTTGAAAAACGGAGTGTATGTAAAGCCCGGTGTTTTTTAGTTTCACTGCCAACTGTTGTTCCTTCGAATTTTCATCCGGGTTACATTAGTCTCTCGTTGAGCGGAAGTTCTTATTTTCTTCATTAGCGTTCCGTCTTTCCGATTATATATCACAACGAACTTTTCGATTTCTGCTTGTCTTCACGTTCTGATTGCACATTTCATTCTTTCTAAGCTATTCTTTCATTATAGTAATGCTTTTCCAACCCATTCATTTCAAACCCCTATATTTCTCTTTGATCACATCTATTTCGTGCATTACCTTCCTAAACGATGCTCCCCTCGTATTTCTCTTTCTAATTCTCCCTATTAGTTTTCCCTATTATTCTTCATCTTCATTTTTGAGATCTCTCTTCCAGTTTTCTAGATACTGGAAATTCTCTTATAGTGGAATAAACTTCTTTGGTTTGTTCGTATTACTAATTCAAGCGTAGAAAATCACTAGCTTCTCCCGAGATTCCATATTGAATTTCCATTGCACAGTTCCAATCTCTCAATGGCTGTGAAATTCTCATCTATCCTCAAAATCCGATCATTCAATTAATTTTGTACCCTTAATTATGCTCCCCTCACAACATAAACCCTCCGAAATCAGATTAAACGGATCTCGTATTTACTTTATTTGCTGATTGTCAGTAATAACTTCTCACCATCTTTTGCGATCAGATGATCTTTTTATTTTTAAATTTGTTTAAATTTTTATGAATCCTCTAATTTAAATGCTCTCATTTTTTTAATATGCATCAGAATGTGATCCGGAAGACTGAAAGGCAAAAGAGCACGGAATAGCTTGCAAGCATGTCAATCCGATGTAATTGAGACGTTTTCCGATAGGGAGCAGATAAAGTGGGCGGAAAATATTCTGTAGCCAGTTCTATCCCGTGTTTTACCTTCCCCTATTGGTAAAATATGCACCACGCTAGATCTGCTTCCATATTATTCAATTAGATACCACTTAAATATTTTAATACAGTCTATCTTCCCTCTATTTATAGCTCTAAGGTCACCACAAAAATGTTTACATTACACACAAAATGCTCTGCAATCATTAGCTCCCAATAAGGAATGATAAAGGTGCAATTAGTCCGGGCGTAAAATTGTATTAAAATAGCTTCGCCTATCGGAGAAATAAAGAATAGTAGGTAATTTATACGAAAATAACGCGATCTACTTACTGAAGGACCCTTCTTATCTATTAATTAGTATCTATATTACATTACAAAGTTTGGAAGAAGTTCAACTTCCAAATCGTATTTATAAATTTTTGTTATTTTAACATTTATTTCACTTTGTCACAAAATACAAAATTACCAGTCACAAACTATATAAGTACATTAATAATAATAATACTAACAATAAAATGAAAAACAGAAACTAAGGGTTGATATTGGGAGATTTATTCAGTATGAAGTAATTCATGAGTCACCAAAACTTCAAAAAAGCTTCAGCCCATCTTTAATTATATGAAGAGACATGCAAGTCATGAAGGTAAGAATGTTACCGTCAAGGAATACCTGGATACCCTAAAGCAAAAATTGGCTGTTGCAAAAAGCTCACTCAAATTATATAAAAGTGATTGGACAGAAAACTCAAAATGTACCCTTTAAAAACAATGAAAAATTATTATTATTTTCAATTCCAACAAGACGATCATCATTTGTAAAGTAAAGGAAAATGATGTTGACGAAAATTCTAAACGGAAAATAAATGGTGTGGAAAAGTCATCCTGGATAATCTTCTTCGTAAGTTGGAATTTCCTAAATTACGTAGGAGTTCCTTTGGCGAAAGGCGTAACGTTTTCGGCTAAAGATTTGCTGTGATCATTAAAAGGAAGAAAGAATTTAAAATTCTTGAACCGAAACTTATTGCGGCTCTATCATTAGAGTAAGCTAACTTTGTCCTCTTTAAGGGTGCAACTTGTTGACACCCCAATCAGAGCTTCTCTTATCGACGATTCATTGAAGTTGAAGGTTCTCATATTCCATAACTCCAAATATTCGCTACGAAACGAAGGAAAAACAAGCTAGAGGAACCGCGACGACTAACCACGGAAAGCGACAAATCTTTCTAGAAATTATATGAATTGAAACCGTCGATATCAAAATCATTCGAGGATTGGACGCCCTATTATCAAAGAACTAACGGAAAATATATTCCGTCACTTTTCTTAAAAGATGTAACATTTCCAAGAAGACAACGGAAAAAAAAAATATATATATATATATACACGAGTAAAAGTTGCTTGCATACTGCAAGCTAATTGGTACAAATTTAACAATAAGTTCCCCTTACGGGTATCATCTTCGAAGCTTATCCAGCAAAATTCTTAAAAATTGCCGCAATACATTTCTTACGTGAGAAATTTTCATCCATGTGGCATCGAACTCACGGTCATATGAAACCTTTCTTCCACTGGTTCTATAGAAAACTACTTCAAACGCAAACGCTGTGATTTTGAATAGTCTCCTGCATTGAGAAAGGCCTCAAAACAATTTTTAAAAATTTGCGTAAATGACCGCCTGGAATCAAACACAGGACCCGTTCGTGAGAGACAATGGCATGGAAATGTTAGATAAGTGCCACTCTCACGTGTTTCAAATTTTCAATTCAGCATCTTATCGGGAAGGTCCTAAATTGAGATTCCGTTCTTCCCGCTTGAAATGCATGGTAGAATCGGAATGACGCTCTAGCATCGAACCAAGGACCACTAGAGAAGCAGTGGATGTCATGAAAGAATCTTCTCAAACGCCTCTGTCACCATTCCGGGTTTTATCTTTAAAGCTTATCGGGAAGGCATTTAAAAAAATCGTCCAAAATTTCACCAATGCATTTCTTAAGGAATCATTTCGGACCCACCTGGCGTCGAACATACGGCTATTGGTAACATTTCTTCCTAAAGTACTATGTAAGACCATGTCATCTGCAAAGACTGTAATTTTGATTGCTCAATCTCATCGAGAACGGCCTCAAAACAGATTGCAAAAATACGCGCAAAAGACCGCCCAGCGTCGAACTCAGGACCCTTCCGTGAGAGAAGATAACAAAATAATATTAGATAAGTGCCATCCTTACTTGTTCTAAAGTTTCGATTCAATATCATATCGGGAAGGTCACACGCCTCTAAACCATTCCGGGTTTTATCTTTCCAGCTCATCGGGAAGGCATTTAAAAAATCGTCAAAGATTTCAGCAATGCATTTCTTATGGAAGAATTTTGCATCCACCTGGCGTCGAAATCACTGTCATTTGGCTACATTTTTTCCATGAGAAGCATAGAAGACTACCACTAACTCTCCGGATATACCTATATATTTATAGGGGATACGAATTCTGACCATGTTCCACAAGCGCCATCGACGTCAGATTTTTTCGACGTACTGGCCCTACACTCTAGATGCCAGAATAAATCAGATATCGACGCTAGCTATCATGAGTTCGATGCCAGAAATTCCCAAATATCGCAATTTTCCCATAAGAATGCATTGCGCGGATTTTTGAAAATTATTTTGAGGCACTTATCGTTAAGATAGAGTAACCAAAATTTCGGAGGTTGAAGTTGAGGTAGACTTCTATGCCTCTCATGGAAAAAATGTAGCCAAATGACAGTGAGTTCGACGCCAGGTGGATGCAAAATTCTTCCATAAGAAATGCATTGGACGAGTTTTTAAATACCTTCCCGATAAGCTGGAAAGATAAAACCCGGAATGGTGACAGAGGCGTGGGACCTTCCCGATAAGATATTGAATCGAAACTTTGGAACAAGTAAGGATGGCACTTATCTAATATTATTTTGCTGTCTTCTCTCACGATCGGGTTCTTAGTTCGTCGCCAGGCGGTCTTTGGCGCGAAGTTTTAAATTTGAACTGAGGCAGTACTTGGTATGATACTGTATTCAACGGATAGCTTGCAGTATGCAAGCAACTTTTACTCGTATATATATAGGTATATCCGGAGAGTTAGCTATATATAATAGATATATATATCATCATCATCATCATCATCAGCCATTTTCAATCCGATGTCGGATGTAGGCCTCCCCAAGCGCTTTCCAATTCTCTCTATTCTGAGCTTCTCTTTGCCATGTCACACCTAAGTACTTAATGATGTCTCTGTTCCATCGGTCCTTTGGTCTTCTTCTTGGTCTCTTCACATCTCTTGGTGTCCAGTTCAGAACCGCTCTTGTCCAACGGTTGTCGTTTCTTCTCGCCACATGGCCTGCCCACATCCATTTAAGTGACCTTACTTTATCTATGATGTCTGTCACTCCGGTCTTCATCCTCACCCAGGTGTTGCGTTTCCTGTCTCTTCTTGTGATCCCAAGCATACACCTTTCCATACTTCTTTGCGTTGTCTGAAGTCGCTGGGTTATTGCTGCGTTTAACACCCAGGTTTCACTTCCATATGTCAACACTGGTAGAATGCATTGGTTGAAGACCTTTCTCTTCAAGACCATTGGCATTTGTGACTTTAGAATGTGTGCATTTCTTCCGAAGGCACTCCAGCCGAGTTTAATTCTTCTGTTCACTTCGTTAATCCTGTTGTTCTCTCCTGTGGTTACTAGTTGTCCTAGGTATGTGTATTCTGAGCAGACATCCAGAGGCGTCCCTTCAAATTTGATTGTTTCTTGTGCTGCAAAAGAGTTATACATTACCTTTGTTTTTGTTAAATTTATCCTGAGTCCAATCTTCTGTCCTGCTGTGTTCAGTTCATGAAGTCTTGAAGCTAGATCTTCTCCGTTGGTTGCGAAGAGTACTATATCATCTGCAAAGCGCAGATGACTGATGTGTTCCCCATTAATCCGCAGACCTTTCTGCTCCCAGTCCAAGGTTTTAAAAACTTCCTCCAGAACAGCTGTGAAAAGAATTGGGGAAAGGCAATCTCCTTGTCTAACTCCCTTCTCAATCTTGAATTCTTCAGTAACTTCGTGTAGCATTACTGAGGCTGTGGCATTTTTATAAATGCTGCGTAGGAGTCGGATGTACTCTGCATCTACTCCTTGTTTTTCCAGAGCTTCTAGCGTAGAGGTGGTACTTACTGAGTCGAAGGCTTGAGCATAGTCCACAAAGCATAGTGCTAGTGGCATCTCATATTCATTCGTCCTGCTGATTATTTCTTGTAGTGTGTGGATGTGGTCCATAGTACTGAAGCCCTTCCGGAATCCTGCTTGTTCTCTAGGCTGGGCAGATGATAGAATAATCTTTATCCGTTCAGCTATTATCCTCGTGAATGTTTTGTAAACAACAGGAAGGAGACTGATGGGGCGGTAATTCTTCAGCTCTTCCTTGTTTCCTTTCTTGTGCAAAAGGACTATTCTTGCATGATTCCAGTCCTGGGGGATTCTTCCTTGTTTCAGGCAAGTTGTGAATAACTGCGCTAAAACGTGTGCAACTTCTGTTCCACCCAGTTTTAAATATTCTGCTAACACTCCATCTATGCCTCCTGCTTTTCCGTTCTTCGTCTGCTTTATTGCTGCAGTTACTTCTCCTGGGAGAATAGAGAGGGGATCTCGTTGGTTTTGGCTTTCTTCTTGGTTTTCCTCTTCAGCATTTTCTTCCTTCTTGTATAGGTTGCCAAAGTATTCTGCTACCGTCCTTAGTATTGCTTGTCTGTTGCAAGTTCTTGTACCATCTTCCTTCTGTATGGCTAAAATCTGTTTTCTTCCAATTGCTAGGCGTTGTCTGGTCTTCTTCATACTTTTGCTGTTTTCTATAGCCTCTTGCACAATTCTCTCATTGAATTTTCTCACGTCTTCCTTAATTGCCATCCTGATAGCCTTACTAAGCTCGGCGTATTCGATGTTATCCTTTTGTGTATCTGAATTCTTCAGTTCCTTACGTCGTTTCATCATTTGTCGGGTGCTGTCACTTAGCTTTCTATCTTTAGCTCTTCTTGGTGTGCTTGCTACTTCTTCTGCTGCTTCCTTAACAGCTTGCATGACTTTGGTTTCTAGATCTTCTTCTTGAAGTGCTGAGAATCTATTTTTTAGCTCAAGCTGATATTTATTCTTGTTTTCCTCTAGTTTTTTGATGCTTATTTCATGTTTCTTGCATGAAATCAACTTCTTGCGTTCCATTTGGAGATTAATCTTCAATCTGCATCTTACGATCCTGTGGTCACTTCCAGTGCTAAAGTTATTCAAGACTTCACAGTCTGTCACTGTGTAGAGTTTATTAACCAATATGTAATCTATTTCATTTTTTGCTCCGTTGGGTCCTCTCCAAGTCCACTTCCTTTTTGGGTTCTTCTTGTAATATGTATTTGTTATGTACATCTTAGCGCATTCAGCAAACTCTACCAGGCGGTGACCACGTTCGTTTCTCTGGCCCAGTCCGTATTGTCCTGCGACGGTGTCATCGGCTTCCTGTTGACCTACACGAGCGTTAAAATCACCCATAATTATTTTATAGTAGTGGGCTTCCTTATCGTGCTCAGTGCCGAGAGTTTGGTAAAATTTTTCAATTTCTTCTTCGCTGCTTGCTGCTGTTGGTGCGTAGACTTGTATGATCTGAACAGAGTAACGCTCATTTATCTTGAGTATGAGCTTGCAAATTCTCTCAGATATACTTTCTATCTTCTGTACATTGTTTTTCCATCTCTTGTTGATCAGGAACCCGACACCTCCTAGTCTTCCATCCTTAGTACCCCTGTAATAAAATAAATTACCTTCCTTGAGTGTAATCAAGTCTTCTGATTTTCTTCTAACTTCGCTGAGTCCGATGACGTCCCAATTTATCTTCTCTGCTTCATTCAGTAGTTCCAGTAGTCTGTCTTCACTCTTCAAGCTGCGGCAATTGTAAGTCGCAAAGTGGAGGGTGGTAGCTCTTTTCCTCATGATGGACCTCTGTAATGCCACCACCTCCCGGACATCCGAATGGGTGGTGCTTTTACGTCCGGATAAATTTCCATTACAGAAGCTCATCATGAAAATTGTAATTGCATTTGGGGGATGAAGGACATTAATTCACCAGGCTGTCCTACTGCCGGTTGGTGAATACCACTTTCACAATTTGGCCGGAGATATTGTTGAAGCCTTCTTAGCATGGTTGAACCTGGGCTATGCATCGCCTCCAACCTCCGTTAACACCCCTCCGCCCCGTTGAGGCAATGAACTGTGGCAGTGTGAGGAGGGATATATATATATATATATATATATATATATATATATATATATATATATATATATATATATATATATGTATGCATAATTTAAACTGCACGTGGTTCTCACAAAGTCTTTAGCCAGAGAGTGAGGGTCTACATATCATAGATACCCCTAACGATTGATCACTATATGCAGATCTATGATAATCTAAGGTCCGTTTCAAGATTCCAGTCAGTATGGAGCGCTTACGGGGGAAAAATTCAATGTAAATTGCCATAAGAGAAGAAGTTAGCCTCGCGCCGGGTCGCCTTTACGCGGAGCTACAGATTCGGACGGGTATAATTAAGATTCATAGCTTACATTGACCGATTCAAACTTAATTTCTGATGAAATTCGACTGAAAATAACTTTATCAACATAATAGTGAAAATTTTACGCTCTTATAGCAGAAACAACAAAGTTAAAAGCGAAAATTGATTGAATTGCCGAGTTTTCACCCGTGAACATTTTTGAAACTGCCATTACTCTCTTACAATCCAAAATAAAATGCTGATTTTTTCTTCCATCGCTCATTGTATCATCTATATGCATAAAAGTTACATGAGATTAATTTTAGAGCAACCAAATCTTAGTACGAAATTATTTAGTTGGAACGTAACTCAAGAAAAAATTCGTCGTGCAGTCCAATTTATACTTCGCCTAAATCTTTTTGGTTTCTCACAGGAGGAAGAACTTGTCTCGAGAGAAATCGAGATAAATGTAGTAATTTTCATTTGCAGTTTGTTTCGATGCGATATCTTGAATAGAAGTTGAGTTTATGACTTTTATATCAAATAGCGTAATTCGCTTCGCGCTTCGAATCGCCGACGCTTCGAAACCTCACAGCTTTACTGCGAACCGAAATTGAGGAAAGCCTGCCCAAGTTAATGATATTCAGTAGGTTTGTGTTGAATATATTCTCATAAATGAGAATTTTCTGTTTCCGAAAATTTAAACTGGAAATTAATTATTGGTAACACGGCAAAAGGGTTTTCGCAATGCAATCGTAGGGTTACAAAATTATGCTGGATTATGATCCTTGTTCTTCTACTCTAAAATGTCATATAGTTGCGCAAAACTCAAATTTTCACTATTGTGTTGATAAAGTTATTTTCAGTCGAATTTCATCAGAAATTAAGTTTGAATCTGTCAATGTAAACTATGAATCTTAATTATACCCGTCCGAATCCGTAGCTGCGCATAAAGGCGACCCGGCGCGCGAGGCTTTGCCTTTCTCCCATAAGAATATACTGACTGGAAGCTTGAAACGGACATTAGGAACGAATGGGAATCGGAAGATCCGTAACAATACAGCATATCCTTTCAGCGGCATTCCATAAATATGAGAACTATTTTTTATTGCACGATTGCATTCAGAATAAAAGGAAGAAAAAATATAAGAATGCTGCAGTTGATGAGTGACGGATCGGCAGAGGGAGTGGCAAAGTTTTCATTATTCTATTTGCTATTCTTTTGCTATTTGCCTATATTCTGAGGAGCAGTAAAATCATATTGCGATGTTTTGTCACGATTTATATTCCTCTAAAATATTTATCACAACAAAATAGCATGCTTAAAGTTAATCAAAGTTGAGTCCATAAGGAATTATCATTAATTTAGCAAGTACCGCCAAATTGGCATCTTTGTAAAACATTAAAGAGTCGATCAAAGTTGCCCACTGAAGACAAATGAATAAGTTTGAAATCTTCCGCTATCTAAAAAAGAACGATATGTGAATTAACGAGGTACTCGCCATAAAACTGCATTTCCTTTCGTTTCGCTCATAAGGGTGCTACGACCTTTCGCAGGGACTTTATCTGAGAAATGTATTTATTAACATGTTTTCTCTTCTCCTTCACATATCTTAAAGAGGGAGATGATCGTCACGTGTTGGATTAACCTGTCGTTTCATCCGGCCGTGGATCACGGCCATGACATGTTATTAATGAATCAAAATATAGGACGTCTACGAAAAAATGTTCATAATACCGTCTACATCAACTTTATCCTTCCGTAAATTAATTGGCAGAATTTTATTAACGGAGAAAGGAAAATTTCGCAACAATTAATGGATAACTTCTCGTTGCATGCTTAAGATTTGGATGAGTACCATTTAGACGAGCAAGCCGCTTTCCTTAAGATCAGGTGAAAATGACGATAGCTCGAAAAATCGGGCGGGCCATGGTAACATTCTTGATTTACTAGAAATGGCCCAACGTAGATCAGCTCGTTTCGTTACAGGAGATTTCAGGTCCGGCAGTAGCGTTACGTCCATGGTAGAATCCCTAGGTTGGAAATGGCTTCAGGAGAGAAGAAATGATTACCGAAGGAAACTTTTCGAAAAGTTCCTCTGTTCTGAATTGAGGGACGAGGCAGTAGAAATTCTGCTTCCAGTAATTAATGAGCGCGATCTACGAGAGGCATCAGCAAAGCGTTATAAGGAGGAAATCGTAAGAACAGTTAGTTATTTCTGGTCTTTCTTCCCGCGGGCTAATAGAGAAGTTAATAGGGTCGATTAGTAAACGATGATGGTGTCATTACACCCCCTGCCATACGCCACTGGTGGCTTGCGGGGTACTCATCTAAATCTATCCCAGTTTCCTCGTTAATCTCATACGTCGCACACTTCTCAATATTTTACACACTAATAATTAGAAAGCTCAATCACACTATTGCGATTGTGGTAAACATTATAGTTGCATCTTTCCGATTAAAAAAATATTTCTCTATGCTTCAGTTTTCGAATTAGGAATTGTATGAAACTTGAAGTCACTCAGCAACAGAAAAAAAACGAAGAAAACGGGCGGCTAGTCAACATCTATATGAAAATAATTAAGAAAGATAAATTTCTCAGTGAATCTATGCATATTCACACCAACTAAAAGTAAGGTCATCAAAGACGATATCAAATACTGAGGAATGGAAATCAGTCATCATAAAAAACTAATGGCTCAAAAATAAAATTCAAGACGTAAAAGATGGGGTAGGTCAACATAAAAATCATAGCAAAATATTGACTTAAAATTGTAATGAAAATAGCAAAGCGTATCGGTATAAATTTACCGTGAGAACAATAAACACTAAGCAAATAACGACGAACTTATAAATAAAGATAAATATAGGATATAATGAAAATTTACATTAAAAAGAAAAAGCAAACGCCGAATGCGATATGCATTTTCTATATAACATGCTTTTTCTATAGCTCATTCCACCATTAAGTGACATTTAGGACTACACTTTTGGATATTTACTTCCTTTGGTTTACAAAAAGTCACAATATTTCTGTAGAGAAGTAGAACGTCAGATGAAGAGCGTAGATACACGGATTACACTGAGTGGGCAAGAACCCACTTGAATTCTAACTTAAAAGTGATATTTGAATCAATATAGGTATATTTTTATGAATTTAAATCTGAGCTACTTTTCAGAGAGCACTCTGTTCAAAGAATATTTGCTACCTCTGATATTAAAACGGATACGGCGCTGTAGAGATGTCTTCTCCGCATGAGGCCATTGAAAAGTAGAAAAATTTTAAATTCTCCATTCATTTTCTTTAGATTTATATTTTCTTTCGTTTCTCGCTTACGCAGAATGCCATAATGAAAATGCCATTTTTCAACTTTTTCATATTTCGCAGCGATTTATTTCTTGTCACCTTTATCTACTGCACATCTCGACTTTTTCAACCATTTGATTCTACGACGATAAAGCCGCGAAATTTCTCATTATACGAAATTTTGCGAGAGAATTTATAAACGGAGTGTCAAGAAATTTTAGTGAACGCCTCTTGGCCACTTTTGGTCACAGTCATTCCAAGTATACAAACTTTGGTTCAGCTGTTCAAACATCGAACGAAGGAAATAAAGCGAATAAATGAAAATTATTTGGAGGTGAGGGTATAAGAGCGAAAGAGAAATCGTTTAAGTTCACCACAAAATTGGATTCCCTAACATTTCGATCCTCCAAATTTATTTTAGGTCAGACTCACACCGATCACATTAATTTCGAACCTACACGATCCCTCTTTACCTTAAAAACAACCGCTATAAAAACAATACTTACAATCCTTAAAAATATTACACTTAGTTTAGAGTCACGCAGCGGTGTCACTAAGGAACATATTGAATTCCCGCTATGACCTGATTGGCGTCAAATCAAAGTAATTTGAAATTCAGAGAGGCACAAAGAGGAAGCATAGCACTGACATTGTTGCACCGCGTTAAAAAAGTCTTCGCCACTTTTTTCCATTGTAACCTTAGCTGTGAAGGAAAAGGAATACCCTTAGGCTAGCCTTAAAAACCTTCAAATACTAGTTCGCATTCACTAAGTTCCTCACCATTAATATATTATGACTATTCGTTAATCCATGCAAGACTAACATCGGTTATTTCACGAGAACCGTAAAAAGATTGTATTCGATGAATTAATAAAAATAGGAGATAAATTTCGCGATTAATAAATATATAAAATGATGGAGCTACACTTTAATAAAATCATACGATAAAAACTTTTATTTACTGTATTTTATGTTACATTATGGTAAATTTTATATACATAATTGTATAATAATAATGAATAATTTTTATCCCCTAATTGTGGTAACCAAAGAAAAAAGGAACGGTGATAAATTTTAGAACCTGTGACCCTTAAATTGGGTTCCCGATTGATTTAAGATGCACTTCGAATTTTTTTGATTAGAAATTATTAACATGGTAGTCAATCCCTTCTTTATGAAAAAGTTGAGCATTTTTGTCGCTGGAAATGGATCACCTATTTCTATATGAATACTAACTCGTGTAACACATCAGCGAGCACCATCGGCACGTGATCGAGTCATAGATTTTTTCATTTAAGAAACCCTAACATAGATTCCCAATTACGAAAATTTTCAAATATAGAAAATGAATTAACTTACGGCTTTCCCGTTTATTTTTTCGTTAAACGGATATACGCGGCTTTACATCTGCGTAAATAAGTGTTAAGGTCGATCCGCCAGTCTCTCCCCTGCCCTCCCTCTACGGATTTGAGCTGACTTGTGCAATACAAAGCATGCTCCACAATAAGAAAAGTCCTTACAATGGACAAAAATACAATAGAAACTCAAAGGTGTGAAAAATCCTAGAAATTTAAAATGAGCATTGTTCGCACCATCACCTGAAGGGTACGCTGAAAAGTTATAGCGTAAATATGTATCGTACTTAACCTAGATAAGATCCATCTAGGAAAAAAGAAACATCGGCGAGCGACGTTTTCTTCTTACCTTGAGGCTCTCTTTTTTCTATTTTTTGGCCGTTCCTGCGCTTAGAAGGGATTAAATCTTTCTCATAATAAACTATGAGAAAACGTGGTCGGTAGCGAGGTGCTACCGCTACACTAATCCAGCAACTAATGAAGATTTTTTCTTTCAGGGAATCTGGAGAAAAAGTTGAGCGAGCATTTAATACATTTTGCCTTGAAATGCGATACACCACTGAGACTGAACACTCCATTTAGCGCTAACAGTGTCACAAAAATCAATGGAGCCCTTTATGTGACTCCGAGTTAAGATAGAAAAGATATTCAAGCAGAGAACACTATCTATTACTTAAAATTTTATTTGAAATCTTAAAAAGATTGATTTCACAGTAAGTGTTCTTTCCGACAAATGTATATGAAATAAATTTAAATATAAACGAGACTACGATGAAATTTGTTCCTTGTTTCCTTGAATTCGGACGAATGATAACTTCCATCAAGAAGCCATAAAATTACCTAAAAACGATCAATTATGAAAAACATATTTACGAAAAAATTACCTAATTATCCCATAATAAAATAAAATCGGGGTATTTTACAAACTATACTGATTTACTGAAAGTTTCGAATAAAGGGCTCGCTTTAGTGAAATTCCCTGAAAATTCCACGAAAGTAAGTCATTGCGCAGGTTTTCGTTCGTTGAAATGGGGTGAACTGAATTGGGAGCGAAAAAAATTCGGACCCATAGTTAAATTTTCCGTTTATCGTTGATAACAGAAAATCGGGAATTTTTAAGGAAATTTATGCACGAGAGATCCGATATAGTAAATTACTGGATAGTAAGAAATTAAATAAAATTTCATTGAAGCTAAAAATCACTGGAATAGGCGGTGGTTGTTTAACTCAGACTTTCGTTTATATCGTATAGCTGAAATCGACAATATAAACTGTGATGTAAAATAAGATGCCAAAGCATCAAAATAAACGAGTAAAATGAACATTTTAAATACCACCCTGTTGATAATGTAGAAAGATTTGTGATGAAGGAAAGATTCGTGAGAGTCAGGCAAGGCCGCTGAAGACGGAATCTCCCCTCCTGTTGTCAGGTTTGCGACCAAAAAACTGCATGAAAATTCTTTTAATGATTCTTATAGAATTTAGTATGCGGGAAATATAGGAAAAATATTGGAAATATGCGACCACGTAAGGTTTTCTTACAAATCGACGTAGTTCAATTACGACGCTTTGCCGGAGTGGCGTCATCATATAAGAGCACTCGTATTTCCCAAACCATTTAGAAAAAAATCGCTCTTTTTAATTAAAAAAAAATTAAACATTACGTAGTAAATATTTCAATCCTGTGCTTTAACATTTGTAGAGTGAAATTATTTTTGATTCAGACGCTTATTCGATTACCTCGAACTATGTAGAGCACTCAAAAAGGGGAAGAATGCTTCAGGACCATAAAACTCACTTTTACCAAAGATTAGTTCGGTTCAAAGATGCATGTTCGTTATTCCGCAGTAGTGTAAACATGACAAAATCGTGAAGTTTTGGGAATCAACCGTATTTTACTGGATTTCAGATTAAGCAGGGAATTAATGTGAGTTATAATGATATAGGAATCTTACCATGTAAATTTTTGTGGAAGAAATCTGCTACTTGTGGTGGTGGCAAATGTGAAAGAGCTCACCCTTTATTTCTAATCAAGACCACTTATTAAAATTTGGCAAGTGGAAATTCTCCCAATCGCAATATTAATGGCATCATTTTTGTCTTCCCAATAAGGAGTGTCATAAAGGAGAACAATTAATAAGAATTCTAGCTTTATTGAAAGGCTTTCCAACGTCATTTTTGCATTCATTCACTCTTTTCCACACTTGCACTAATTCCACTTTTTGCTCACAATTTTTCTGCTTCTGTTTGTTCTCATTTGTTTTCTTCGTCCCTTAAATTGACTTCCTATTATTTTTCTAAGTGTATCTAAAGAAGAATGCGCATATTTTGCAGTGGCTTACCAGAATCAATTTCTCTTAATATACTTTTTAAAAACTGCAAAGGTCTTTAAGCGATATTTAATTTATAATTTAATTCTTTATTTCTAACAAAACGCGTTATAGGAAGAGCGTGGATGGAATGCAACACCGCGAAAAATACGAAAAGTAAAGTCGCGAAACATAGGCTAAAATACGAGTACAGCTCTTACATCGGAATGAGATTATACTTTGAGAATTAATGACATGTATCGTTATCTCAGAACCATTCGGAGTCTGGCTTGAGAAAATCAACCTGTAGAATATCAAAGTGTAAGGCTTCGTCCATCGATTTTCTTGTTTTCGTTATTGACGTTAAGCTGATTGAACATCGATTATAAACCCATTTGATTCTAGTATCAATATCCAAAAATAAAGCATTTATGTGCATATAAACGACACGACTTGAAACAGAATCGAGTAATTAGGGAAATCAGGCAAAAGATATATATAATAAGTCTAAGTCTTATTTCACGATTACTGAAACCTAGAAATATCTTATCATGCTGGAACATAACTTCAGCATTGCTATTAACTCCCATTCTGAGCTTTCGAGTAGATGTCAACTAAATAATTTAAATGTAACTGTATTTTAGGTGAAAAGGTCTCAATTTTGGCCACACCTCATTCTTCAAGGCATCCACATCCGCGCCGAACACATTCTTTCCACTTACAACACAAAATATGAAATAATAACACAACAAATTTAAAATTCGATTATTCGATAAACATTGGCCACTCATTCAATCGAACTCTCTGGATATTTTTTGATTCTATTATTCCTATTTCATTCACTTGTTTCTGTAGATTAAATATCTCTGACCTGCCATCAAAATAAAATAACTTATTTCGACTAAATCTTTACTTAGGGTCAGATACGCTTGTTTATACGTTATTTCGTAGTTTCAATGATATATTTACATATTCGTTTATAAAAATGGGTTTACTGGCGGAAAAGATTTGCATTAAAAGAGTCAGGCGAAGATGATAATAACTAATTATGAACGAATCGTATATTTTTCAAGTGGAAGTCAATTAGAACCGAATTGAATAGATCGTTAAAATTGAATTCACTAAATCTTCGATCCGATATACGACGTTTGTTCCTCGTGAATTTCACAAACTGAAGATCGCATTTTCTTCGACTACAGCTCATCGTCGACATCCGCTGGAATATAGTTCCAAATTTATAATAAGGATTTTTTTAGATTAGATATAATTTCGTAATTATAGTCATATTGATCAGTAAATAAGTTTGGTCAGATCAAAACTGGTGTAAAATGTGGCGCACAAATTTCACGTAGAAAACTGAAAATGAAACAAAAGAATAAAAACATAATTTGGCGCCACTTAAATTTTGATTTCAATTTAAAGCTTTGTAGGTGTCGATTTGGTTCGAAAATTTTGTCGGAGAAAATAGGAAATTCGATTCTATTTGTAATTTTGACTGCTCGCACACTTCTACAGATTCGTTATATTCATACCAAATCGTGAAGTCTAACGAGAGACGTCTATCCAAATAGGATAGACACTTTTACTACACCTCTTACGGAATCCGATTGAAGAACACCTCTAAAAACTATGCGCTCGAGTTATTGGAAACAAAAGGATAGTAATAGGGCAGCCTGATACGATCTGACATAAGATACGACCTCTAGTCTATGATTTATATGAATAATGGTTCCAATAAGTCAATGCAGTAGGAGAGAAAAGATGTTCTTCCCTACGAAGACAGCTGCTACCAAAAATTCGTTAACTAACTTTAATACCTTCATAATCACGCAACGAAACCACTGATATTCTACGCTACCACCAAAAACCAATCAAGCAATATATTCGAAGACGTAAACTCAATTTATTGAAAACATTAATCTAAATAGAGACAGAATTTATAACGTAATGTTTAGTTTCCATTTTTTCGCGTACATTCCACGCCAACTAAAAAAATGGTCTAAAAGTCTAAAGTGGGCAACGCATTTTATACAAATGTACTACGTAATTTACAAAATATAAAATGATAGGTGATAAACGCCAAAAATTAGAATTTTTTTTATCGGAACTTTCAAAAAGACATTTCTGTGGGGTGTGGCTGTGGACTTTCTACATGAACTCATATAAATCTAAGTTTTTTTCAAGAAAATATGTTTGCAGAAATTTTCAGTTATTATTCTTAGAAAAAAAAGTACGCTAACCTTGAGAATAGTTTAAGTTTTCCATTTTTTTAATTCTAGGGTGTTATGAAAACATCAAGTGCAACCCATTGTCAAATAACAACCGTAATTGAAGCAACATTACATGAAAAGTACAGCACTGTTATTCAGGCTATGGGAATTCAGGAAACAGGCTACGGTTCGAGAAATATTGCATATTATTTTCTGGGGACTTTTTCTTTGGAATCTAAGTTTGGCGAGAATCCTTGGCAAATAAAATCACTCATTGCCTCTACTAAGTTCGACTATAGTTTTCCTAAAAATCACGCTCAAAAATATCATAAGTATGCGAAATTTACCGGTGAAGTGAACAGAACAAACACCGACGTCTTTATTTCACTTATTATTCAGTCTACATTAGAAGACAATACAGCCAACACCCGATACTTAGCAGTCATGAGCGACTATAAAAAGCTGATAAAGAAATTGATGGATTGTCGTACAGGATCCAAGTTAATGATAAAATCAATAAATATATTTGCATAATTTACAAATAAATATTCAGTGATTTGGATTTATATAACAAGAAAATAAAAATACAAAAATGAAAGATTTTAAAATCAAATCACAAAAATCTAAACAAAAAATAACACTTGGAATCAAGCATGCCACTTGTAAAACATTTACCCTTGTTATCACGGTTATTTTGTTTTTCAATTTTTTTTAATCCGAGAGATTGCTAGAAAAAAGCTTTCCTCCGCTACATTTTCCAATTACACCATAAAAGATCAGGGAACACCCTACCGATTTTTCACTATTTCAATATCCAATTGTTTGGATAGAATCAAAAAAGGAGGAATTTACAGCAGAATGTATAAAACGAAGAAAATTTCAATAACGATTGCCATTTAATTCTTTCTAGAATCGCAAATATCGTGGTTAAGTATGTATATAATAAGACAATATATGTAATGATATTTTTTTAAAGAAGTGAAACGGAAGAGGTGCTATAGACGGACCATAGACGGCTACCTTCGGCGGCGACTAAGATCTCACTTCCCGAGTGATATCTTCCGACCCTTGCCGCCAGACCCGCCGAAAATAGTTAAGAAAGTCTTACCGAGCAGATCGTAAAGGTGACGATGGAGTAGAAGGAATATTAAGAACCATCCATAAATGACGTCACGTAATTCTTGGAATTAGAGCAATCCTCAAACTTCATCAGAAAGTATCATTTGGAACTTTGCACTCCACTTTAGCGTTAGAATTTCCCGAAAGAGATGATACTTCACCTGTGTTTAAGAGAGAGGGTATAGGCTGACCGATAAAATGTTGTATTAGCCTTGTTTGTTTATTTACTCTATGAATCGCATTGCCTAAATGCTTCCGCTCCTTTTCCCAGTGATTCCTAGCTATTTCGAAACACCTATGCGGCACACAACATCCCTTCTTTGATGCCATTTTCCTTAACGTTTATGGACGACCCTCGGCTAGAAAATCCTTCTCGAAAAAAATATCCTTGCCGCTTTCTCGCCTAGAAGAGTCTCTCTTCCCCCCGAGCAACGAGTCTTCCCTCTCTATCTAATATCTATTCCCTCCTATCTATTCCAGATGGTAAAATCCCTCGCGGGGTTTGGGTTAGACCGGCGACCACAGTTTTATAGAAAAAAGAGTGAGGGAAAGAAATAAAAAACGTTTAGTGACCGTCTTGAAGAGGGAAATGAATATTTATCTCTGCACAAGAATCTTCAGAATTCACTAAAGTAACTATTTATTTTGTAGAAGTTAAAATGGTTCCCTCAGCGGGTTAGCGCTCACTGAAAACTGACTCACTGACACTTCCGAGTACCTCACTAGCATTGATATCGACTTATGAGTCAAATAAAACTGTGGGAAAACTGTCATAAGTGTGGCGCCCTCACGAATACTGTTTCCGTAAGCACGAGATAAATCACCGAACACACTAACATTTCTTTCATCATAAGCCCTAATTCCTTGTTTACATCTCTCAAACTCCTATGTTACGTGTCCGAGAAAAGTACTGAACGGAGAAGCTTTTTTCGTTTCCACTTCAGCCGTATAGTAATGATGGGCTTTCCAAGAGATCAATTGGAAATGTAGGGATAACAAAAACCGATTTAGGGAGATTGAAGACGTTTTATGCGGATGCGGAATTCTATGACATTACGGAAAGAGCCTCGAATTGTATTGAAAGGAAAGAGAGTTTACCCGGAAAAGAAAACTTCGATAAACAATAGGATGCTTTACACGGTGTCATACGATGGAAATGCGATCAGGAAAAACGGAGAGGGATTCCGTGTCAACCTTTATTTTGTAAGTGCCTCCATCATTCATGCTAATGTTTATCTAAAAGAAGGGGATGAGATCTCTCCTTTCGTCGCTTTTACTAATACAGTAAATCACAAGAAATGTGGATGCAAAAACCGTACCGTCCTAAGTTCGTAGAATTTGAAAAAGTGTGAAAAAATAGGAGGCTCCGGCGATCGTGAACAGTTATGACAGCTGCGAATCTCAGATTTTCCAATCGGATCTTCTAACAGATTTATCTGCCAAATAATTTCAAACTAGATTTCATTGTCAAGAACAGCAAAGTCTTCCACTTTCACCAATTGACACGATTAATTGAAACGTGTCTGAGAATGAAAAATCCCTTAGAACTGAAAGCGACCGGCTAAGAATTATCATTTCTCTGGCATTAAAATCGCTATTGGAGTTTAAAATAACTTTATTGGATTATTCAACCTTGTCGGATAACATAATACACGCTTACTCAAACTTTTCCACGGAATTCCTCAGATAGAAATGTAATCGAACAGATATTAGGGTCGTAGTGACAAATCTTTCCGCTCATTCTAGGCGAGGGTACCGTGCGAGCTTCGAGGATCCCAACAGATGTTCCCCGAAACACCCACGAATTCCAAAGCATGACAATCCTCCAAGGCTGAATAGTTGGCTGCCACGCAAGGAACTTCCTCCGCTAGATAAAAACTTGCGAGTGAAAAATGATCAATTTGATTGGGTAGGAAAGCAGCAAGGCGAGGCGCGGTCAATACTGAGCCGCGGAGGGCGCGAAAATGTTTCAAATTGTTCAAATAAGTATGGCGACCGAGAATGCAAATCGTCCACTAATTGCATGTGTTGTTTTACAGTTGAAAAAAAAACGATTTCGGTGTCTGAAAAAGCTGTTTGTTAGGACGCCAACTTGTTTCCATGTCGCACTTTCCTAAAGCGCGTTCAAATTTCGCGTGAAACCTATCTTAGCATTTAATCTGCAGTAGGAAGATCAAAAGTACTCATTAACAAGGAGTCGCTAGAAAGCGTTTGGTATAAACCGGAGAATTTCGCATTCGGACGTACACGCCATTCCCACGTACCTACGAAAGCGTATCCATGGACCTCTTCGGTGAAGAAACGGGGTCTAAAACGTTCACAACACTTTCATGTCACTTAGCTCCACTCTCCCATCCGACGCCATCAGCGTCCGCCTCGCTACTGAGCTCCTCTCCTCCATTCCCCTACCTTCCCCTCCTCCATCCAAGCCATATTCGAACAGTTTGCGAGTAAAAAAACTGATGCGTACGGTCGACAGGAGAAAGAGGGTTGATATTTTGCATTTTAATAAACAGAAATGGATTAGAAAATAAGCGTAGAATAAATAAACGTGAGTGTGAGCGCTTATGGGTCAATTCATACCAAATGGTCCAACACTGGTTGCTCGACCAACTCAGAAAAAATTGATATTTGATGTGTAGATACCCTTAACTTTTGAGAGCTCAAAAGTATTTTTTAAATAATTTTAATTTGGTTTACTGTTTGGAGATGGCGGCCATTTTTGTACATGGCCGCATGAGGTATTTCGCGTTTGCAGGTATCTACAAATTCTTTAATCATTCAGCAATGGGTTACCCTAGGACTCTCAAATAATCTGCATTGATTTCAGTACACTCTGGCCTATGAAATAAAACCACAATTACCAAACTATATGCATTTCTTAAACATGTTTAACTCCTTAAATTTATTTGTCAAAAATGAACAAAATTCAACTTTTGAAGAGAATCTTTTCAAAGAAGGAGCAATTTCTCAGCCTTAATATTTTTTGGGCTGTTACACTATATGTTATAGTTACTTTTAACAAAGTATCAATGTAGGCAAGATTACCCTTTAAAAGTATTCGTCTTTAATAAACACATTTTTGAATTTTTTTCAAAGTTCCACTTCCAATATCTTGGTTGGGGGACCAGATAAAAATATGAAAATTGCACACAGTAAAGGTCTTTATTACATAATATTTCAGTATAAATTTCAACATTGGGATTCAAAATTATTTTTATAGATATTTATTTATTTAATAATTATCTATTTATTAATATTTTTGTTGTTGCACTGTATATTATAGTTACTTTTCACAAAGTATCAATGTTGGCAAGATTACCGTAAAAAAAATTAATTAAAGAACTATTAATAAGAAGAAAATGAATGGTAGTTAAAGCACTCCTCATCGTTACTCCTTAAGCTGCGTTCTTAGGGTACGTGAACATGAATTCTTGCCACGCTTTCGACTAAAATTCCAATACGTTTTACTTGAGTCAAACTCACGTTCATTCGTTCACACTGTTTGCAAAGGCATTCTAACGCTAGCTTGTTTACGCTCCTTGAGATCGGAGCTTTAGGAATTACTGTCGTCATATTTGAAGTAGTAGAACAAGTCTGATTTAAGTTAAAATGATCAGCCCGAAGGCAGGTTGAATTTTCAGTCCAAGATTAGTCGTCAACATTAGCAAAACTAACTTTGAAGAGAGGGAATTGGTAAGAAGAGGAAGTTTGCCTTGCCTTTCTTCGTCAGAATGCTTTGAGTAAGTGATGATCACTGCTTCTCATAGTACTGTATAGCAAGTTACCAAAATCAATCAAACCAATTACATTAGTTAAAGTCTCTAAGCGTCGTTCACATTAACGGAGCCACGAACGATACCGAGACTATAAAAGTAAAGATACATTTTCCATATAAAGCAAAAGTAAATATATTTTATTTTCCTTTGTCTCGGTCTTTTCCGTAATAATGCGAAAGCTACTGGGGCACGAGTGATGCCTCTCATAAGAATCAATAACTAATGGTGTAACTTTAATATCACCGCAGCCGTGAGTGAAACAAAAGAAAAATTAAAACATCTGTAAGTTTTAGAGAGAGTGCGACCAATGGAATAGTTTCCACAGAGAAATAAGTCGGCCTCCGTGAAACTAAATACAATATAACCAGTTGAAAATCCTTCGGCTGTTCCGACTCCAAGCTGGGGTTGCTTAATTCTAAGTTAGCGGAAGAGAGAGAAAAAATGCCGAATTCGTCATGCGTATGGTCTGTGGCGGAGATGAGAGAGACCTCATGTGGAGAGCGCTATTATGACGATTAGAGCACTCCAAAAACCCCAAATCAGAGCGTAAGAACTACTACAATAATTTCACGAGCATTACGTAAATGTAGAATAAGGGTAACAACGATGAAGGCCTTAAAACGACTTGTTCTAGCGACTATTTCCCTTATTTTATTTTCATTATCGGATCGGCCGAAGTAGCAGGGGGGTCGCATAAGATCAATTACGTCCTCTGTAAACGTGCTTTCTCTAAATTTGTTAATTAGTCACAACCTAGCTTCTAATCTTCTTTCTTTCAATTATTCCCAACCTGCGTCTGAGAGCATCTTCCTAACGCTTGCCTCGAAGAGTTTTCAACAAAAAGTATCACTTTGTGCTGCACTTTCTCGAGTGTACCCGTTTCATCTGCTGGAACCCAAATACTTACTGCGTATTCAAGAAGGGGGCTCACCAAGGAGAATAACATCGCTCTCTTACTTTCTCATCGCATCTACCGACAATACGCTTTATAAAGCCGAGCTTTTTACTTGCTTTACCGTGGATTATTCGGATGCGAGAGCTCCAGTTTAAGTTATTAGTAAGAGCTATCCCAAGATTTTCAACTATTTCGACTACATTTATTAAGCGGTTACAGCTACAGTCGAGTTTTATGGTAATGCTAGTAAAATACTCGCATTTATAAAATTATTGGCCTGCTAGAGAAATTAAGTCGCGCGTTGAAATGAACCACAGTTTCTTTATTTGGGGCTATACCAATCTGGGAGGTATTCAAGAATATGTTAAACCTAGCGTATTATTGATAAATATATAAAATGATTCGTGCGATAAAAATGTTTGGTCTAAAGGTAATTGTCATGTTATGGTCATATCGACAGAAGAAGTAATTATTGTTGAGCCAAAAAAGTCTAAATTTATTTTAAATAAATATATGGATTTTATTTTTTTCGCATTAAAATTTTTCACAAAAACTTTCTTGGAGCAGAAAAGAACATTCTTAACGTGAAATCCTTCATTTTTTTAAAAGAAAAGCGACGGAATCACCTCTTCTGCGTAGAATTCTTATATGTCAAAGATAAATGTGCCTATCTTCGGACTGCAGCATTGTAATATTCCTTAATTTATATTGAGGAGGTGAGACCATTGCTTTTAGCAACGCTTTCACGCTTTGAATGATAAGAGAAACAAAATTAATGAAAGTTAAAAGAGAGATTGAAAATTTCTTGTATGGTATATTTTCACAGGTTCTGATACTTCTCTCCTATACCAGAGTGAGAAAGTAAATAGCACGAAGGTCTTCTTTAACGAACACACTCGAAGAAAATCGCTAGGTTGAGGAAATTTGGAACTTTTACAGGTTTCCTCTATGTAATGATTTTACCCAAGTCAGGCATCATTGAATTTTGAAAGTAAAGTCTCTGGAGCAAAAAAATGTTATCCTTAAGGAGTTGCAAGCGGACAGCGCTGTAAGAGTTATGTGGAAAAATATCTGGAAAAGATAAATGTGTAAAGAAAATGGATTTTCCCTTTGACGGAACCAATCTCGACGTCATTTACATCCTACTTCGGTGAAAATCTGAGTAAATTACTTTCGATTAAAGGACATTTTGATGATGTTCTAGTTTATCCAGGTACATTGAGAGGGCTCCTATAACTTAATAGTGTCCCAAGCACCAAATATCTTTCATTTCCCAATTCAAATCCTTGAATCGTAAGCATTAACACCCGCTTTCCCTATCATTTTGCTAGCCTTCCCTTCTTTCTTTCCAAAGGCATCTTTCCAAGCATTTTTGGCTCACCTTCGTACTTATAGCGTGATCTTTTTCATCCTAATCATCTTTATATTGCTTTCCTCTCTTCATTTCAATGGCGAATCAACTAGACAATCGTTGCGCACTCTAAGAGAAACATACTTTTCCTCCCGTTGATATTTCCTTTTCGAATTCTCCTTTTCGGCAAACTGAGCAAATTAGCGGTGGATGTTCCTGTTCGTGTAATGAGGTAGCATCGGTCGTCCGGAACAGAGGTTAACGGGAAAAGAGAGAAAGCTTTCCCTAAAAATGTGCCGAAGTGAAAAAAATAGAAAGCTCCTTTCCCAAGTTGCAATTGGAGTCGAGTACAAATGAAGGCGTATAAGAGTCTTTATCCGCTATTATCTCACTGCGAAGCGAAGACCGCCGCACACTGGGACCTAATCGGGAAAAGCTGTCCACAAATAGTAAATAATTTAAATTGCCTGAAAATGCCATTTGAGAGTAATGCTGAGCTCCTAAGTTCAATTTTTGCATAATTTTTGCGGTAGTAATGCTAAATAAGAACAAATTCACTATTCTCGGAAGAATATTTTAAAATATTTTTGGCATCTTCATCGCCATTCTAATTAAATTTCTCTATTAAATATTCTATGATATGCTGTTTCCTAAATTCCACTGATTCATCTTCTTTTCCATTTTATTTTATCATGCAATTCGAGACGATCGACAAAATCGAGACGAGTTACTTTTCTCAATTCTGTTTTCAAAAAAGCTAAAATTTAGAAATATTTAATTTATGAAGACGATCAGAGGATGTGGCTTTAAAATTTAAATGGTAATCGACGATCCGAACGAATACACACCATTTTCCATCAAAAATAACAAAAAAATCTAAAATATCCTTCCCGAAAATATATTGTGAAGTTCTCCTCGCCTAAATAATAATAATAATAATAATAAAGGACTTTATTTAGGGCGAGATTGAGACTATAAAGTCTCCTCTTACATCTAACCCTTCGTCATATAAGATTAAAAAAGAGATAGCTTGAAAAAACAGAACAGAGAAGAAGACTAATTTGTGGATTTAAAAACCTAAGCTAAGTGCTTAGGAAAAAACTTCCACTGCAGGAAAACACCCTCAAGAAGGGGAGTGTGAAAAACCTGCGAAACCTACAGATAGGAAAACTAAGATTATTTATTATATATTATAAGATTATTTAGCTTATTATTATTATATTATAAGATTATTTAGTGAAATCACATAAAAACAGATTTTAAAAAACAAGAAGACATACCAAAAATACCGTACAAAACAAAAAAGAACAAATAGTTACATATATACATTAAGTGTCGTTAAGATACATATCTGTACTAAAATGATAATAGGAAGAAATAAATTTTGAAAATGTATAAAGAATAATACTAAAAATTTAAAAAATTACATAAAATAATAAAAAACATTAAAAAATAAATTCTATAAGGTAAAATACAATTCTAAATGTATTCGATTATTAAGACAGTGGATTAGGTAGGGAAGGAAAATATTTCTGAAGGTGAAAGGGGTGGTAACAGAGGGCCAAGGCATTCTGTGATCTCAGTGGGGTAAGGGGTTGAGCGTTTCAGTGCAATTAAGATCTGTTTTGTGCGGCCAAGAGATGATTGTGGCATTTACTTCTAAAGCTACTGATGGAGGATGAGTTTTTTGCTCCTTGTGGATGTGGGTTCCAAAGGTTACTAGCTGTGACTGCAAACGATTTGTGGAAAATTTCTGTTTTATGTTGGGGAATCATGAGTTTCTTGCAACCTCTCGTATTGCAGTCATGAACGGTATCTAGAGATATGAAGAAGGAGTGAATATATTTAGGAGATCTTGTAGTTAGAATTCTATGTGTACTTGACAAAATGTGTTGATTCCGACGCAAATCTAGTTTTAGCCAAAAAAAGCTTGTAGTAGTATTCAGATACGTGATCATACTTTCTTAAGTTGAAAATAAATCTCACAGCGGAGTTTTGCAAGCGCTGTAATTTAATGGCTAGTTCCCCTGGCAGATCCTGATAGACTATATCACAGTAGCCAAAGTGAGGCATAACGAGAGAGTACTGATGGGCAGATAGAATTGTTTGCGCACTTCTCGCTATCAGCAAAATTGCTGCGACTCCGTCTACACGACGAGACAAACTGGACATTAACGCCTCTAGTTCTATTATTCCATTTGTAAACGTCCGCGAGTTTAAGGGATAATCCAGGATACTCTGACCACTTATTAAGTTACGCAATGAGGTAAGCGAGGGTGAGAAGTGAGAAGAAGCAGTCACTTTCCATTCCCCTATTTCAATACCAATCTGTAGAGGGCGGTTGTTGGCTAGTTAAAGGCTGATGTGTGAACAGAAGGATAACAGAATTAAGAAAACGTCATGTCACACAATTCATGAAGTTTAGATGGTTCGGAGTCCTACTGGTCCTTTTCTTTACACCGATTAAGTGGCACTTCGGTCGTCTTCTCCCTCTGCTTACAATGACCCACATTATAAAAGTGGCTTTGGATTTTGATTCGAAGAGGCATTCAAAAATATGAATAGCTTAGGTGCTACAACAGGTATCTGTACTAATTCTAGGCTTACATCTAATCTTAAATACTAAGTTAGGTAGTACTGCATTGTTATTATATTTTTGTCATTTTTTGTTGTTTTATTTTTATTATTATTTTTTAATTTTTTGTTTCATTTACTATTTTTTATATTTTTTATTTATTGAACATATGTACCTTTTTTCATTTTTTTCACATTTCAAGGTTAGACATTGTATTTCTTAGTCTTGATTTTTTTTTTCTTTTTCTTTTCCTTGCAGCAGAGTACGATAGGTTTTTTACAATATGATTCTTTACATATTTGAAATTTGAGTGAATTTGCTAGATATATTTCTGGCTTTATCTTTCAAATTATTAAGGTTATAATAGTTTCTGGTCTCTTTGATTGATACTAATTTAATAGTGGAAGTTGCCAGCCGTATAGTTCGATTGTGAAAGGATTCAATTTGCTGAATATTTTTAACCGAAGTGTTCAACGTAATTGGGGCTGCATATATAAGATATATATATATATATATATATATATATATATACATATATATATATATATATATATATATATATATATATATATATATATATATATATATGCATAGAAATAGGATCACTGAGTTAATAAGCCTAATTTTTTGGGGGGAAAGTTGATTTTTATTATTTATTATGGAGGATAGTCTGTTAAGAGTTACATGAGCTTTCGCTAAGGAGTTTTTATGATGCGCAATCCAGTTCAACTTGAGAGTTAAAATTACCACTGAGATTTATGTTTTGGGGTTTCTGGAATAATAGTCCCATTTAGTTTTATGGGAATCTGTGCTTTTTTATTGCAGAAAGTGTTGAAAAACATGGTTGAGCTTTTGGTTGGATTTACAGTTATTTTCCATTTCTTGCACCATTGGTGGTATCTGATCAGGTGAGAGTTTGAGTGTCTTACTTTCTGCATTGAGGCGGCTTGATTGAGCTCGAAAAGCGGTATCATCTACGAAGAGTAGATTTTTCACTTTGGGGGATTTAGGTATGTCGTTTATGTAGCAGTTGAACAAGATAGGTACTAAGCACTGATCCTTGAGGTAACTGTGCGCGAGAGTGTGTTGTTAACTTTGACTTGGATTTTGCGATCCTGGAGGTAGTGTTGAATAATTTTGAGGAGGTATGTAGGTAGTTCTAATTGTTGCAGTTTGTATAAGAGGCCAGCATGGCATGTGCGATCGAAAGCTTTTTCAACATCCAAAAATATTGCATGAGCGATTTGTCTACCGAAATTGATTCCGCGAGTGATAATGTCTGTGAGGTGTAATAGTTTGTGTAATGTAGAGTGTTTGTCTGAAAATCTCATTTATTCGTGTATGATAATGTTGTGTGTGTCAATAAATGTTTATAGTCTGTGTAGTACAGTGTTTTCAAGGAGTTTGGAAAGGGTTGAGAGGAGGGAAAAGATTTTGAGGGCGGGTAGGGTTTTTGTTGGGTTTTGGAAATGATATTACTCGTACTTCTATATACCCAATATCCATTTTCAAGGGAAGTAAGAGGTAAGGAGGCAGTGGTTGAAGAGGTCGCTGAGGAGGTGTAGGTATGTTTGCTGCTAGTTTTAACATGTAGTTAGTGATGTTGTCAAATCCTGGAGCTTTGTTTGATTTTAGTTGTTTTATGAGTAGATAGATTTCGTGAGGTGTGGTTAAAGTTGGCTGAGAGGGTGGTGCGTAGTGTAGTGAGTTGTAATGCTTCATGACTTCTGTATCAAATTGTGTGTTGTGCGGCGGCAGTGACATAATATCCCCTAAATAATCGGCAAGTATATTAGCTTTGGATTGGGGGTCACTGAACTTTGGGTATTTTAAGAGAGTAATGGTGTAGGTGGGAGATTTCATTTGGTAAGCGCTTTGGAGAGTTTCCATAAACTATTATTTCATAGTTTAGGGAGTTTACTTTTTCTGTCGATAATTCATTTTTAAGTTCAAAGATTTCTTTTCGCCTTTTCTTTTGTAGTAATAATATTATCGTTTGTCATCAGGGTTTTTGTATGTGATGTAATGTCGTCTGTGTCTGTTGTGTTTGCTGATGAGAATATGAGATGGAGGCGATGTGTGACTTGTTTTGGGATAATTTTAGTGGAGTGTGTTTTGCCTAGATGCAAGAGATCTGTAATTAGTTATATTTGACTGTCTGTATGTAGTGGTGTTGATTGTGAGATAGGTGATATGTCATGAATATGTTTCTGTATATATTCAAAGAATTTTGTCCAGTTGGTTGACGAGGTCGTGTTGATGAGATGAGGGGAGCTGTCAATGTTGAATATGAGATCCGAATAATACGGAGATGATGATGATTTGATGAAAATGATTAGTGATGATGAAGTCTAGGATATTGGAGGAAGTATTGAGATGAATATGTGTAGGTTGATGAGGGGAGTGTATTGTTCTGTGTTGGTCTGTTGTGTTAAGAAGACTTGAGAGCCCCATTTGGTGTGCTTACAATTCCAATTCCCCATAAAGATATTTTTTCCTGATAATGTGAGAAGGAAATATAAGTCATTGGTGAAAAGTTGAAGAGAGTTTGCACGTTTCGGAGGTATATACACACTAAAGATATTAACTAAACTATTGTACAAGGAAATACTTAAACCTATCATCATCATCAGCCATTTTCAATCCGATGTCAGATGTAGGTTTCCCTTATCCTCTCTATTCTGCGAGAACTTTATACTTAAACCTATATATTCTACTATATGTAAACTAATTCTAGGTAGGATAAATAATATTATTTCTAATTAGGAATGCCAATCCGCCACCTCTTGTGGGCCTATCGATCATGTGGTAGTCAGGGGAGTAGAGTTTCTTCCTGGAGGAGAGATGTTTCCTGTAGGGCACAGATGTTGATGTCCCAGTCTTCAAAGAGATTCAACAGTTCAGTAATCTTATTGGCAGTTACATGATATTATTTGCGTTTTAGCAGCTATGAATTTCCATAATTTCCATCAATATGAATAATTTTTTGTTCTAGATGGTTTGGAGACTTTTGACTCTGTTGATGATTGATAATGTCCACTCAATTAGATTATCAGAATCAGTTAAATCAGCTGGAGGTGAATTAGAGGTGATAGCAGGATTGCTGGAGTTGTGGGGTGTGGTGGGAAGAGGGTTAGTTTTAGGTGTGGATAGGGCTTGACAATATGAAGGAGCTGGGAGTGAGGGAAATAGGTTGAGAGTGGGAGGTGTGGTTGAGGTAGACTTCTTTCTGATGTAGAGTGCTTGTCTTGCAGCGAGGAATGCTACTCAGCCTCGGTAGTTGGCAGAATGCTTTTGGTGGCAATTGAAGCAGTTGGGTTCATCTTCTCGTTGTTTCTAGCATTCGGATGGGGCCCACCACACTTGACACAGTTATATGTCATTTGGAAAAATTCTTTGGTGTTTCCAATACGTTGGCACCTCATACATTGTACGGACTGCTTAGGTTTGCTGTAATCAGAGATATTTACCTTGAGGTGGAACAAGTTATTAATATTTTTGATGGTGATTCTGAAATGAGGGCAGGGCCTCCAGTTGTTATTCCCTCCCCTGTTCAACAGCAGTTGGTCACGTAGTGAAAACTTGTGTTATTATTGGGTAGCCTAAGATGGTAAGTGCTTCCTTTATGGCTGCCGGGTTGGTGTTGTTTGGTAATTCTCGAATTACAAAGTCCATGTATCTGTGCTCTGGGATCTGGCACGTAAATTATTTACAGTTGGATGTTTTGAGGTGACGGAGGCATTTTAAATAATCATCCACTGTTTGGTTTTTTTACCAGAATCACTGAAGGACCAGCTAATTGACAGACAGGGGGCAGATTAGTATTTTTTTGATGATTTCATCAAGGATATTCAGCCAAGCTTTGTTAAACTTAATTTTAATGGAAGATGTTTTGTCTTTTTAGCATTAGGGGTGGTTGGGAAGGTTGCTGTGGAGAGGAAGAGGTGGAAGGAAGGTATGTATTTTTGATAGAGTAGAATCGGTTTTTTTGTAGGGATTTTCAGGTGAGGAAGTTTTGGATAATGTTAAAAATTTTCTCTTATTATTAACGATTTGAAAACCATAAGCTCACGGTAGTGGATGTAGAATTATTTGAATTGTAGCCACTTGTATGATTAGTTACATTGGATGGTCGTAGGTCTGCAGAGGGAGAGAAACTCGTAGAAGTGCCACTTACCCGTATCTGTTGCGCTGCCATTTGTCTTCGGATAATTTGTCTCTAAGTAGGGCAAAACCAGATATAATGTTCTCTAGGGCTTTCTGTGGGTTGTCATACTGTTGTGGAACTGTAGCGGAGATGCTGTCGTGTCTGAATCAGTTGCTGAATCCGGCGAGTCGAGGTTGTTTGTTGTTGCATAGTTCATGTTGATAAACTAAAAATACTCCGTAATTTATGAATTATAATTCAAAAGAGACGACAGGTCTCCCGACTGGCACCGCACGCCGGAGGAAAGAGTGGGGCGACTGAAAAGTTACTAGGAACGCCAAGATTGCAGATATCAGCAAGAATTTATTTTGTTTCGTGATGTAAGAACATCAAACTACATAACGGTGAGAAAAATCTCTGTCGATAACAGTCGATGGTAAGGATTTAGTGCTTTTTATTGAAAAATTAAGTTCATTTGGCAATGAAATATTAGTATAAATGTTAATTCTTCAAATAAATTTTATAAAAGTATAAAAATAGAGATATCCGTTCACAGATATCCATATTAAAATGCTATATACCTTAAAATACCCATTAATGCCTGTAAAACTCAGTCTGTCGATGAACATTACAGCCATTTAATGTGAAAAATACCACGGCCGTCAACCGTCTTTTTTCCTGACTTTGACCGGTAATTGCGCTAAATGCCGAACTAAGAAATATCAAATACGGGTGAATCTAATAGTCCTCACAAAAGGCAACAACCATATAACTGCCCAAAACGTTTTTTAAAAAGTCGGAAATTGATTTTTGGCCAGCAATTTCCGATTTGGTCCAACTGTGCGAACGACGAACGAGAAGCCAGGATCATAGCCGCCGTGACTTCCCGAAAATACGCTCCCAAATCCGCCGCATAGGAGACCAACAGTGAAGGTAAATAAAGGCCAAACTAGAACGGACGTTAATTTAATCATTTGTCCCCACGACGACATTTGTTTATCCTTGTATAAAAGATGAGAGGAACGAAAACGGAAAGTAGTAGTAGTAGTAGTAGAAATTTATTTAGAAGAACATTCTAATAAATACAAGTGATAAAAAAGAAAAAACATAAATAAATATACATCATTCTTACAAACTAATAACAACAATCATACAATTCATCTACAAATAATACACAATATTGCACATCAAAATATCACATACACATATGCAACTTTCAAGGAATAAAAACACCATATGCATCTTACAAGATAAATTTAAATTAATTTTTATAATCACGATTTATTATCACAATTTAAATTTCTATTCCCTTGTTCCTTTCACAAACCTCATACATTCCCTTCTGAATATTTTACTATTTTCAATTTTTCGAACCCATTCAGGGAGACTGTTGAACAAACTAAAACCGTCACACAGTATTGATTTTCTAGAAAATTTCGTATGATGTCTTTTTATTTTTAAGTCAAAAGTTCGTCTTGTACTATAGTGGTGGTGACTGTGGGTAAATTTCAATTCCTGATATAGGTAGTATGGCACTCTTTTGTAAACCATTTTATGGACTAAATATAAAACTTGAAAGCAGTATCTTACCTTCACATAGACTAAAAGATACCTATAATCCGTTCCATATTTAGTTGACAATACATGTTCTTATGGAGAATCGTTTCCCAAGTATTTCCCCGTAAGGAGCAAGGCACGATGTTGCCAAAGGTTGCAAAAATTGCATTCTGATTTTAAAATTCTTTACTGATGTGGAAATAAAGGATGCATCGAGTGGTATAATTTATTTCTCAGTATTTAAAACAAAATTTATACAAATTATTTCTCTACATTTTCGCATTGAAAGACGATTGTCTTATTTTATCTTTATCACGCAGTTGTAAGAAAAGCGTTCTTTCCTTCAACACAAAATTAACGCAGAAATATCTTCATACTTTACTTTCTGTATCGGTTAACTTACAGTTTCATATTAATTCGTTTGAACGCCTCTTATAAAATGTATAAGATTCTTTGGGCCGAAATTTTGGAATTATGCAAGCCAAAAATCCATCGCCTGCTAAATCACGTTTTGTAAGAGATAGTCATTAACATTTTCCGTAAGAGATTTCGTATATATTCGTTAAAGCCCCGAATATCCTTTTAACTTCCTAAAAATTTTCAATTACATGTTTAATACAGCAGAAAATTTCGCAGGCTAGGAAGATGTGACACTTCATCTTATATGCTATGCTGTGTCATAGGATAATTTGCGAAAGAGGGGCTACAAAAACTCGGGTAAAGGACAGCCCTTATTTCATGAGACATCTGAGCAAACGTTGTGGCTCATCAATTTTGGGAATACAGAATTAGAGTCCGTATTTAGTTTTTCTTCGGATTCTCGGAGTATGGAAGTGGGGTGGCATCTTAACTCACAGAAGAGTGTTGTGAAGATTTTTCCCAATCGGTTTCTTTTAACTTGATGCGATTGTCTTGTCCGAAGAGAAAAGAAGTCTAAAAGAGGCAAGCTGTGAAGTAAAGTGTTTACATTTTTACCTGCTTCAACAAGTGCTATTGAATTCTGCAAAGAGGCCACAAAAGGAAATCAAACAAATTACTGGAGAAGGAAAGAAACATACTGAAGCGCGTAAATTGGTCTACTAGAAACTTAAAAGGTTACGCAGTCATATAATTATAAGATATGCTTGAACTGCTTGTGATGAGCTTGACGTTTTGCCCTACAAAAAAGTGTTTTTTGTTTAATGAGATATTTATTTCCAGCTAATAATTCATAACTTAGCGTGAATATGATCAATAGGAATGCGTTGTAAGGAAATACTAATAAATTGTTCTTGTTGCCATTGTAAATGAGAATGTTCAAGATATCTCATGCTTTCTCTAAAGCAGTTTGCTAGTCCGATACTTCCTGATTTTTCAAATTTTGCGTGCTCGTATTCCCATCATTTTATTATCATTTTCCTTTTAGAAATTGATCTTGCGACATGGTAAACTGCCAAACACCTGCCAGTAATCCATTCTTATTCTATGAATTACCTAGTTTTGAGAAATTCACAAGGTATTTATAACCGTGTAAATTTCTCGTAACTAGGTAATTCATAGAATAGCAATGGATTGCTTAGATATTTCGAAAACCTAAAATATTGCATATTAGTACTGTCTTTTTCTTAAACATTACTTTAGGAACTTTTTAATGTGCTCTTAACAAATCGGTAGCCAATTGAATTTGGCAAGGGAATCGCGAGGTGAGTAGACTCAGGGTGAGTTTGGCAACAACGTTAGCCATAAGGGCAATACCATCAACTGAATGTGGAATGCTCTATAGGAGAACGAGGTCTACAAATAATTTAATTAGGTATTTTTCTTACCTTAAGGAATAAATCAGACCGAGGGACTGAATATTATTCAAGTATGATGTGTTAACATAAGCGTGGTAAAGGCCCTCTTAGAGACCTGAACCTCGCTTTCCCGAAAAAACCGCTTACTATAAGTTCTTGTGACATTTCTCTCCTTGTGTGACTCAGCATTATTTCTATCCCATCTATGGTAATATTGCTCTCAGACCTTTCAATTACTCTGCATAATTAAACATCTTTCCATCTTTCCCACTTTCCTCGACGAATACTCATCAATTCAATTCATGTCTCTTATATAACTTGAGATGCTTGAACCGGTTTTCAAAAAGAATTTCCCTCGTTGTCATTTGCCGCTTTCTTAAATGAAATTTCCACGAAAATAATCTAACTTGATGTTATAGCGATGTTCCAGAATTAGCTTATCCATGCTAA
The DNA here is from genome assembly GCA_036926295.1 of Pachydiplax longipennis. Lineage (NCBI taxonomy): Eukaryota > Metazoa > Arthropoda > Insecta > Odonata > Libellulidae > Pachydiplax > Pachydiplax longipennis. The sequence continues at coordinate 966,871 of JAVFKF010000028.1, read as the reverse complement.
ATATTATTTGGTGAATTTATTTTGAACTCGTAGAGGGGCGGACGCCTAATAATGGCTGTGAAATTCTCAGCTTTTCCTTAAACTCATTTCCTTTGTTATCTGGAATGAGTGAGCTGCCCTAGCTATCGATTCGAAAAATCAATTAGTAGTCTGGCTGCGGGATCCACGTTCGCTACAGCTAGGAATCACTACGCCTCGAATTTCTTAATTGAATCCGCTTTTTCCCCAAGAGCTGCCGCCTTCGCTGTAACGTCGCACCTATAACAGATTTTCCACTCGAGAATATTTGTTCTCGAATGTTTAATCATCTTAGAATCGGGAAGGAAAATCAAAGAGATGTTTCAATTGACTCGATCATTCCAACAAAACGGCATGAACTGTATTCGTGAAAATATTAATACTTTATACTTATTTTGATGCAATTGGTCACTCGCGTAATATCAGCATAGCATTTTCGATGAAATATTTTGATATATAAACTTTATAATTGTAACCATCTTATAACAAATTGTACGGGAAGGATCTCTCTTAATGTCACGAGGAAAATAAAGAGGAGTTAACAAAGTTCTCGCGAAATTATTGATTGTATCACAAGTTATAGAATCTCTCCGGGAATTTCCTAAAAGTTTTTCATTTTTAATTTCTACTTTACCGAATTAAAGCTCTCTTTATTCTTTTTTAATAGTTAAGAAGACGTATTAATGCTATGCATTATGGCCGTGAGGAAATGAAACTAATTTTCAAATATTACTTCTTTTCTAGGTGCATTGACTAGTATATATTATTATCACTGCCATCAACCTCTTGGATGTTCATGCATTACTCATATTATTACAAAAGGAAAGCAAATCTGAGTAGAAGTGTAATCGCAAGAAGTCCTCAGCTTAACAAATCAAATGGATTGTAAAAGCTGCTTGAATATTTTAATCAGGTTTTAGAAAAGTAACCTTATCATTCACTATCTGCTTAATTTCATTCAATGATTCATATAATGATATTCTTGTAATCAACATCGTAGCTGAATATTTATGAGTTCCCAACCGAACAATCACGTATTCACTCTTATATACACTTCACATGTTTAATCATTTCTTCGCGAGATTTTTATATTTGGAAATAGGTCAATTCGCAAAAAAACTTCCGGAATTATTAATAAGCGGGAAATCCAAGAGAATCAATAGCACTCGGAACTATTTTCATCGCTATGTATCCGTGTGATTTCTTCCTACTAAAGAATGGGCACTAGTAAAATTTTATTCTTTCCCGAAAAAGGCCAATTAGACGATATCAGCAATCCTTTCAAACAATTATACTCCTTCCGTTTCCCGAGGATCAATGAAGGACTGTTAACTATTTTATTGTGAATTAGAAAGAGGGACGTATAGAAATTAGTTTACATATTTTATACGGAAAATCCAGAAGGAAATTTTATTTAGGTTATCGCCACTTCCGTCTATCTTGGTGGCAAGGAGAAGATAAAAATCAAAAGCGTGTTTTTTGCAAAATACTGCAGGCTTTTGGCCATGTTTCAGTCTCGCAACACCATAATTAGACAAAGTGTCGTGTTTGGATTATGAGATTAAATAGGTCATGTTTACCCGGACGTCAAGTTACGTCATAGAATATCTCTCTCGCATACCTCCATTTACAATAACGCGCATTAAGATATTTTTTTCTTTTTGGAGCTGAGCGAGTTTATATAACTGCTGGGATTGAAGAAACTCTACGCTTCCGTTATAAAGGGCATCAAAGATTGTGTGAAATCCTTTTCCTTGAAAATAAGTCGATTTATTTTCGCTACAGTTGGAGCCTGAACTACAACTTTACGGGAAAATACTATATTTCTATCACAATTTTCTAGAACGATCCGTGACGTTTCTTAAATATTGATAATATTTTTCACGGCCGATAGACGCTCCGACTATTTCAGGAATCATAAATATTCACTTTCTATCAGAATCGGTGGGCGAAAAGTTCAAAAAATATATTTATCATATCAGGAGATTGATCGATTTCCGAATTCAAACCAATTCGAGCCAACTTTCAAAAATGATCACTCTGTCATCGAGTTATCTGTCCATTCTTCCGCTCGTCCCCGGGAAATCGCCATCAAAAAGAGAACAATAAATTTTTTGCCCATTCTTCGGTACGCTATTCATGAACCCGGATGAACAAGGTGATATCGGTGGGATCAAGGGTGATAAAAGTAACAGAAAACGTGACGCAGTAGCGGAATAAAAATGACGGAAGCGATCAATCAAACCTCGCTAATCCCATCGCTCAATCGATGATTCGAGTTCCAGAGGTTGCAGTTGCTTTAAATGATGAAATATCTCTCTATCCATATGGAGGAGGCCAAAAAGCGAATAAACGCGTGGAGTTTGAGCTGAGCAGTGTGATACGGGCGGAAGAGCTAACGTCCGAAAGTCGAATGATAAACCCTCGGGGAGGCGTAAAATAAGACACGAATATTTATAGATAGAATCATGTAAAAATGAGTTGTGCAGTAATACTAGCTTACGAATTCACCCTAAATAAACGGGAAATATTATTGATTGGAATATATAGGCATCCATCACATAATGAAGGGGAGTTCATTGAAGAATTAAGTCAACTATCGAATGTATGTCAAAATAAGTATTATTATTGCTGGGGACATAAATATTATTATTAACGATGAATACAACATTCATGCAATAAAGTATCACAATATACACTCATTAATGGATTTTCTTCAATTAACAATTGTAGATACCAGACTAGAAGTGGTTCAAAATAAAATTGATATTGATCTTGTATTGTTTGGAGGGATCGTTCTATTTCGGCGTTTTCCCGTCGCCGAGCATTTCAAGGGTTGGGTAGTTAAGGACTTTTTCTCACATCTAAGGGAAGGAAATAGTCAAAACAGCTATTAAGTTGAAGGCAGTTTATGACTCTAGAAATGATTACCTCTAGAAATTTTCGAAGTTTCTTTCCGTCTTCTTGTATGAAATAGGGAGGTAAACCTCATTTGAAAATATGCATCTTAACATTTATAAATGATAGTATAAGTTAATTCATTATTAACAGTGAAACCTATTTGTAAATTGGTGCCATATATAATTTTTTACGGCTTCGTGAAATTTGAACAATTATGAAACGGGAGGGTTTCGGCGGGAAGCCGAGTGCTGTGACGTCATAGGGAAGCGTCGCACAGTATTCCCGAGAGCCCGATTCGGAGGCCATAAGTCCATTTTCAAAAGGTTTTCGTAAGGACTCAAAAGCTTACTGGTATCTAAGATAAAAGACCATTTCGATCGAAAATGCTCATTTTTCCTCTTATATTTTTTTGCCTAAAATTAAGCATTCAAACTCGGGTAATATCGATGGGCGGAATTTCGTAAAATTTTTCCCCATATTCGCTATTAAGAATTCCTCAGTAGAATTGCTTCATATGCCACGAATGTTATTCGAGAGCATAGAAGTATTGTGTTCTTGAGTTTTATAATAATTGTTTACTCCATTTACCCTTAGTTCTGATAAAAAATAGTGTATCCCTGGATAATTTCAATTTATAATAAATGAAAAAATATTTTTATTTATAAAAAAAACCACCCTCTATCACCGCGTTCTCACTTAGTAAACTCAATTTGAATATCTTTTAGCTATAAGATATCAAATAATCAGCTTCGGTTGTGTTAGCTATTCGACAATTTGTGATATGACTACGCCAATGGCTGTGCGCGCCAGATCGGTGGTTGCAGGTGCAAACAATGAAATCTCGGACTATTTTCAAATCCATCGTCCGCTTTTTTAAAATAGCATAGAAACTTCTTTATTACATATCAAGTTAACAAAAAGGTTAGTTTTCACTCCTAATATATTGTTTAAATGCTCATTTGGAATGGGATTTGAGAGCAGTAGTCTTGATACTTTCGACGAACTAATGCATGAGTTTTTATGCATAAACTGGCTGAAGTCTCACATAAATAGTCACACAAAATACCCCGCCTCGGATTCGAAGGGCACCTCAGACACGTGTGTCCGTGCAAAGAAAGTTAATGCTGCAATTCACTAAAAATATACAGAGACAAAGATTTGATCGGGCATCTGTAAGGGGTGTAGCCCATGTTTCCACGAACTCTATGCAGTGTTTTAGAAAACATGAAAGTGAAATTTCTGTGAAAAATAATCACGCAAATCTACCGAAAATCATTAACTTTAGCCTGATAATTAACGGAAATCATTAAACTTTCCACGATTTCGGTTCGCTGTAAAGTGAGAGGTTTGGAAGCCACTTGGAAGACTCGAGACGCGAAGCAGATTATGCTCTCAGATATAAAAGTCAAAAACTAAAATTCTATTCAAGATATCGTCAAGAATAAACTGTAAATGAAATTTTTTATTTATCTCGATTTCTCTCGCAACAATTTCTTCCTTAGATGAGAAACCAAAAAGTTTTAGGCGACGTATAAATTAGACTGCACGAGGAAATTTTTTAATGTTACGTTCTAACTAAATAATTTTTTACTAAGATGTTGTTACTCGAAAATAAATCTCATGTAATCTTTATGCATCCAAATGATAAAATGAGCAACTGAAGAAAAAATCAGCCTTTTATGTTAAATTTTAAGAGAGTAATGACAGTTTCAAAAATGTTCGACGGATCATTTGAATTGAATTCATTGAGTTTTCGCTCTAAGCTTTGTTGTTCTTGCTATTTTGTTTCACCGTGGTTTTTTTTAAATTGGTCGAGGAACAGCATGGTACAAAACAATATTTGTATACCATTTTGTTTTGAGACTCACCACCCCAGAAGTCGAACACTAAGTTAGAATAAGAGATCCTTACTTCTACAACGCGCGCCGACGGAGGAACACTCCCTATCACTTCAACGTACCCTCCCAGATTCCAGCTTTTCACGCGCTGTTTACGGCCTTAAATTTGCGAATTCAATGTTTTTTCCTCTGCTACTGTTATCCCTAGTATTATTTCATTTAAAAAATATAAAAAAATGGTTTACCTCTCTATTCCCGATATGATATCATACTCAGCATCATACGGTAAGAAGAGTATTCGCCGATACTTAATCGAGAGCGACGTTTACGGTAATAGACCTTGGTTCGATACCAGAGCGTCATTTCGATTCTGCCATGAATGCAAAAGAGGAGAACGGATGTGTAGAATTATCAAGTTGGAACGGAAAGTTTCCTTCTGTAATCGTTTCTTCTCTCCTGAAGCTAATTCCAACCGAGGGATTCTATCATAGACGTAACGCTACTGTCGAACCTGAAATCTCCTGTAACAAAACGAGCTGATCTACGTTGGGCTATTTCTACATCTGAGACCAAACCTACTTCGAGTGGATCCCAAATCGCGCAGAAATATTCGAGATTAGGTCGAATAAGGGAAAAATAGGCTATTTCTTTTACTCTTGATGAGTATCCCTTCAGCGTTCTACCCGTTAGTCTCTGAATTTTGTTCGCCTTACCTGTTACATCTCGTTCTTTGTTCTTTACTACATTTGTTCTTTTAAAGATAAACTACTACTAAACGTGACTCCTAGATATTTATTGTGACGCACGAACTAAGGGATATCCTGAAATTTTGTACTGTGCGGGAATAACGTTTGTAGAACGCGTGAAGCTCATAGCGACGCATTTCTTAAGATTCACATCAAGCTGCCAATCCTTACACCATCCTGCTATAACGTCCAAGTCATTCTGTAATATATTTATATCAATTTCTGACGAAATCTCACTGTATATGAGGGTATTATCGGCGAACAATCTAACTTTGCTCTTTACTTTATCCGCTAGGTCGTTAATGTACGAGTAAAAGCTGCATGCATACTGCAAGTTCATTGCTGAAAATTTACATTAAGTTCCCCTTCCCGGGTGTCATCTTCGCAGCTTATCCAGAAAAATTCTTTAAAAAAAACCGCAATGTGTTTCTTGCGGGAGAATTTCGCATCCATCTGGCATCGAACTCACGGCCATTTGTAACCTTTCTTCCACTGGTTATATAGAAAACCACTTCAAACGCAAACGCTGTGATTTTGAATCCTCTATCGTACCGGGAAAGACCACAATACAGTTTTCAAAAATTTGCCCAAAAGACTGGCTGGTGTCGAACTCAGGACCTTTTGGTGAGAAAAAATTGCATACTAAAGACCGCCTGGCGACGAACTAAGAACCCGATCGAAGTTTTAAATTTGAACTGAGGCAGTACTTGGTATGATACTGTATTCAACGGATAGCTTGCAGTATGCAAGCAACTTTTACTCGTACCTATATATATACGAGTAAAAGTTGCTTGCAACTATGGAAGACCATCTCATCTGCAAACAACGTGATTTTGATTGCTCTATCACATCGAGAACGGCCTCAAAACAGATTGCAAAAATACGCGCAAAAGACCGCCCAGCGTCGAACTCAGGACCCTTCCGTGAGAGAAGATAGCAAAATAATATTAGATAAGTGCCATCCTTACTTGTTCCAAAGTTTCGTTTCAATATCTTATCGGGAAGGTCCCACGCCTCTGTCACAATTCCGGGTTTTATCTTTCCAGCTTATCGGGATGGCATTTAAAAAAATCGTCAAAGCTTTCAGCAATGCATTTCTTATGGAAGAATTTTGCATCCACCTGGCGTCGAACTCACTGTCATTTGGCTACATTTTCTCCATGAGAAGCATAGAAGACTACCTCAAGTTCAACCTCCGAAATATTGGTTCCTCTATCTTACCGATTAGTGCCTCAAAATAATATTCAAAAATCAAGCAATGCATTCTTATGGGAAAATTGCGATTTTTGGGAATTTCTGGCATCGAACCCATGATAGCTAGCGTCGAAGTCTGCATTATTCTGGCATCTAGAGTGTAGGGCCAGTACGTCGAAAAAATCTGACGTCGATGGCGCTTGTGGAACATGGTCAGAATTCGTATCCCCTATATATATCTATATAGGTATATCCGGAGAGTTAGCTATATATAATAGATATAGATATAGGGGATACGAATTCTGACTATGTTCCACAAGCGACGTCGACGTAAGATTTTTACGACGTACTGGCCCCACACTCTAGATGCCAAAATAATTCAGACATCGACGCTAGGTATCATGGGTTCGTTACCAGAGTGTCCCAAAAATCAAAATTTTCCCATAAGAATGCATTGCGTGGATTTTAAAAATTATTTTGAGGCACTTTTTGTTAAGATAGAGGAACCAAAATCTCGGAGGTTGAAGCTGAGGTAGTCTTCTATGGTTCTTATGGAAGAAATGTTGCCAAATGACCCTAAGTTCGACTCCAGCTGGATCTGAAATTCTTCCATAAGAAATACATTGCTGGAATTTTCGTCATTTTTTTTCAATGCCTTCCCGATAAGCTGGAAAGATAAAACTATGTGTGGCGACGGAAGCGTTTGAAAACATTCTTTCATGAATTTCACCGTTTGTCTAGTGGTCCTTGGTTCGATGCAAGAGGGTCATTCCGATTCCACCATGCATTTCAAACGGGGAAACCGGAATCTTATTTTGCGACCTTCCCGATAAGATATTGAATCGAAACTTTGGAACGACTCAGAATGGCAGTTATATAATATTAATATACAATTTTCTTTCACGAAGGGGTCCTGAGTTCGACGCTAGGCGGTCTTTTGCGTGATATTTCTCAATGTGTTTTGAGGCCGTTCTCGATGCGACTAAGCAATCATAATCACGGTGTTTGCAGATGAGATGGTCTTCCATAGTACCAAAGGAAGAAATGTTACCAAATGACCGTGTGATCGACGCCAGGTGGGTTCGAAATCCTTCCGTAAGAAATGCATTGGTGAAATCTTGGACGATTTTTTTAAATGCCTTCCCGATAAGCTTCAAAGATAAAACCCGGAATGGTGACAGAGGCGTTTGAGAGGATTCTTTCATGACGTCCACTGCTTCTCTAGTGGTCCTTGGTTCTATGCAAGAGCGTCATTCCGATTCTACCATGCATTTCAAGCGGGAAGAACGGAATCTCATTTTAGGACCTTCCCGATAAGATGCTGAATTGAAAATTTGAAACACGTGAGAGTGGCACTTATCTAACATTTCCATGCCATTGTCTCTCACAAACGGGTCCTGTGTTCGACGCCAGGCGGTCATTTACACTATTTTTTTTTAAATCGTTTTGAGGCCTTTCTCTATGCAGGAGACTATTCAAAATCACAGCGTTTGCGTTTGAAGTAGTTTTCTATAGAACCAGTGGAAGAAAGGTTGCATATGACCGTGAGTTCGATGCCAGATGGATGAAAATTTCTCACGTAAGAAATGTATTGCGGCAATTTTTAAGAATTTTGCTGGATAAGCTTCGAAGATGATACCCGTAAGGGGAACTTATTGTTAAATTTGTACCAATTAGCTTGCAGTATGCAAGCAACTTTTACTCGTATCTATATAGGTATATCCGGAGAGTTAGCTATATATAATAGATATAATAATAGATATGAGGAATAAAATCGGCCCTAGGCCACTTCCCTGCGGAACACCTGATGTGATATTAATTTCGATGGGTAATATTCCGTCTAACGCAACTCTCTGAGATCTGTTTTCTAGAAATGATTTTTTCCACCTGACCACCTTCCTGTCAATCGCGTAGGAACTTAGCTTTTGTATAAGCTTTTCATGGGACACCGTGTCGAAGGCTTTCTTAAAATCTAGAAAAATTGCGTCTGATCTAACTCCCTTGTCTGCTGCCTTAGATAGGTCATTCATAAAGAGAGCTAACTGGGTATCACAAGACCTACTCTACAGAATCCATGCTGGCTCTGACTGATTGCTCCATTTCAGCAAGAAAGCGCATGGAAGGAAAAGGAGAGACACGGTTGTTAGTAAAACTCTTTGCGAGAGGACTCCAAAACCGTCAAAGTTTGAGATAAGGCAATGAAAATAAAGACTTACCTCGGGGTGGTAACCTCTGCTGCCATGGAAGGTCCAACGATGCAGGGGAACCACTGTATCTAGGACTTGCCAGATACGTATTTCGGAGACTAAGTCTCCATCTTCAGTAGCGGGAGCTGGACTGAGTGTGTCCTGCGTGTGTGGGTGTATTTATGCTGGAGTGGCTGGTGAAAGTTGTTGTTTTCGAGGCGTCTCCTAACAATGAAAACAATGGGGAGTAGGGTATAGGACCGCGGTCACTGTTCATAATGTGTTTGTTTTTGCGAATGAAAATGCTTTCAAAAGCGTCTAACTTGGATTCCTTGTTGACCGTTTTAACGAGTTTTAAGTCTTCTATCTGTGTGGGGTTGTTGCATTCCTGGATCTGTAAGGCTACGCTTGATTTGTTTAGTCTGTTGTTTTTGAAATGTGCAATGTGTTCCTTGAAGCGAGTTTCTATTTTCCTGTTTGTTTGACCAATGTAAACATTGTCATAGCCTTTACATGTTATTTGGTATATGCCTAATTTTTGTAGGGAAGGGATAGTGTCTTTGGGGTTTTTAAGCAAATTCTGTAGGCTGTTAGTGTTGACAAAAACAGGTTGTAATTTGTGTTTAGAGAATGCGTGTCGTAATTGGTTGGTGAGACCCGGTGGAAAGGGGAATTTTAAGAATTTTTTGGTTTTCTCCGTGCTATTTTCTAATGTTGTGTTTTGTTTTATTTAAAGTTTGTGGGTGTGTTTACGTAAGATGTTGTGTATGACGTTGGAATGATAACCATTTTGTATAGCAATGTTCTCTATGTGTTGTAGTTCGATATTGAAAGATTTAGGGCTCATGGGGATGGTTAAAAGTCTGTTGATCATAGTGTAAAATGGTGCGAGTTTTTGCGAGATGTGGTGGTTTGAATCATTGGGGATGTACATGTCAGTGTGTGTGGGTTTTCGGTAGACGCCAAAACTGAGTTTTTTATTGACTTTTGTGATTTTAACATCTTGAAACAGTAAGAATTGATTTTGTTCCGTTTCGAACGTGAATTTGATTGAATCGTATTGTGAATTGAGTTTTTCTAGGAAATTGGGGATATGTTCTTTGGAAGGATCGAAGATGGCAAAAACATCGTCAACATATCTGAGCCAGACCCTTGGAAAATAAGTGAACTTGTTTTTGCAATCTTTTTCAAAAAAGGTCATGAAGAGGTTAGCTAAAAACGGGGATAAGCCCAAATTACCCATTGCAATTACCGATTGCGGTAAATATTACAAACAAACCAATGGCACCACATCCATAAAATATGTGGGCGAGTTCTTAAGAAATTAAGCGTCGCCAAAAGAATAGTCGGTAAAAGCGAAGAAAAAGTCTGCGAGCGATGTTACTTTGCGCTAGTTAGGCCTCACCTCGAGTACGCATGCAGTGTATGGGACCCTGCAGAAAAGTGTTGTCTTCGCGAGATAGAAAAGGTACAACGAAAGGCAACACGTTTCGTAAATATTGCTATCATAAATGGTGATATAATATGATAAATCGGTAAGCGTTACTCAGATGCTTCAGGAGGCAGGATGGGAATCGTTAGAAGAAAGAAGGCTCAATCAGAGATTTAATTTACTTGATAAATGCAGACAGAGTACGTTCATAGAAGATTTAACCAATATTATGCGCCCTCCTTGCTACATAGGCCGTTCTGATGAGAAACATCAAAGAAATAGATCCTAGCACCGTTCAAGAATTCATTGTTCTCGAGAACGATACGCGAAAATAATCGACTAGAAAAGTGGAGTAATGGTGCTTGCACCCCTGCCACATGCCGAAGCTTATTACTCCTGCATTGATACCCGCAACTGTTAATTTTTATAAGAGTTTAGGTGAGTTTAGGTTTACAAATTAAAATGTAAAGACTGCGATGCCATTTACATAGGAGAATCTACAAATCAGAACCAAAGAACACTTCCACGCTTTATACTTCACCTTTTGGAACACAACCACAATTCAGACATTTCACCAACTCTTTTACACTGCCAACAAAGAGGTAGCAAATTATTCTACCTGGAACAAATGGAAATCATACAGCACTTTAGACATAATTACACTCTCGCTAACATTCATCTCTTCCCAAGTCACTCTACCCTGCTGTCCATTGTCAACTCCCCGCCAAATGCTCATTATTATATTGTCTCATTCTGATTGGTTATTGACTTTTGCCCCTATGTATATATTGGGTTGCATTCTTGTGGTTCTGTGCCAGATGATGAACTAAAGTTCTTCGAAACCGGTCGCCATATTAAATTACTCCTTGTGGAACTTTCTGTTATTTCTATACTCACCTAGTATGGAGTCAAGACTAAGTCCATCGATTATATATAATAGATTATGTTGTGGGACGTAATTGAACGCTTTCGAAAAATCCAAAAATATCGCATCGACTTGTCTTTTACTTTCGAAAGATTTCATGATATCGTGAACTAATAACGCCAATTGTAACTCGCAGGATCATGTCTTACGAAAACCATGTTGATTCTTAACTATGAATATAGAAGTTTCGAGAAAACCCATTAAAGAACTAGTAATTATATGTTCCATCATTTTACCACTCAATGACTTTAAGGAAATAGGCCTATAATTCGATGGATTTCTTTTACGTCGCTTTTGAAAATTAGTTTGACATTCGCAATTTTCCAATCGTTCAGAACCTTACCATTGCTCATAGATTTTTCAAATATTACATTAAGAAAAGGGCCTACGCTCTCTGCTAATTCTTTAAATATCCGGGCTGGTATGTTCTCAGGACCAGGAGCTTTATTTGGCTTAATCTACCGTAAAAGTTTAATAATTCCGTCTTCTCTGAGAGTGATTTTGGACATCGTTTCTGCTTTAACAACTACTGATAGGGTACCTAATGTAATATCAGAAGTAAACACGCTGTGGAAATATTCCTTTAAGATATTCGCTTTTTCCTTGGAATCCAAAATCGTGTATAAGTAAACTTGGAATTGTTTTCAGTTAAGTGTTTTGATTTTTGATGACGAAAAAGGCATCAATAAATTGATTTCAATCTCTTCCGATAACTTTTTGTTAGGTTCGTTTTATTCACATTGTAGTGAAGTAGTACTTTGTAGTTTTTACTTAGAGAAGGGCAAGAGCCGCCATTTGAAAATTCTGAAGTTGAAGTAGCTTAATCGCTTCCTACACACAAGTAAAAAGAAAGCGAAGAATTAACTACCTATGATAGTACCTGAAAATTTGCGACTGAAGAAGAAATTAAAGTTGAGAAAAAGGCGAAATTCCGCAGGAAACGAAAGTCAGAGACAGAAGACGTGCCGTCGTCAGAAAATTAGCAAATGAAAGAAATTGGGGGCGAAGAAAATGAAGAAAGGCAGCAGCTGAAATGTCCTGAGCGGCTCACACATAAAAAAATTACCTATATTCTGAAATAGCCCCATAACCCCCTTGTACGTTCCTCAACATGGCACAACAAACTTAGAGGATGCGGAAAAAAGAAATGAAAAACGCGGAAAGCGGGATACGCAGAATGTGCGACATTCTTTATACTGACATTCAACGTGCACGAAAACAGGTGTCGGGAAAGCAGTGATTGATGCAGCGTACCATTTTAATATATCACACGCCGAAGAGAATGGGTGGATGATAATTGTGGGAAGACTGTGAGAGGGGACGGGCGTAAGCGCAAGGGAACAAAGATGAGGTCGATGAACCATTTGAAATATTGCCGAGGAAATATGCATAAGCGCAAACGTGGCATATTTTTGTGGGAATTTTGCGGGAATAAAATCCCCCAATGAAAAAGATACAAATGGATGGATGCGGAAGAATGTTAAAGTTTGGGAACAAAAAGAGGCGAGATAAAAAGGGAGTAGATAATGGGAGTAAGAAAGCGATGACTTGTACCCAAATTAAGTGAATTAACGCTTACAGAACTGTCGAAAAAAAGTACTAGGGCAATGAAGATTCGAGCTCTTCTGGAATTCATTCTATTTCCAGTGTTGCTGCTCTTAACTAAAATTAATTTCATAAACAGACACCTAACGGAATCACTCTCACCATTATGTTAATTTTCCTCGGAGTGGGTTTTCGTGGAAGAATGACAAGCTGTAGGGAACCGATTCTGGGCCCATATTCTATATCTAGTCGGTAGCGTACCGACTGGTTTCTGTTTTAACCACACCGATAGTGCGCCATACCGTACCAACTGGATCTAAATTACCGACTCGGTCGGTATCACAGATTCTATAAGCTTGTTGGTAGCGATATGGTACTCAAGCCAATGGAGGGGAAGTTTTCCGAAGGAGGAGGTCACATGCTTCGTCTCCGCCAACCGAGAGTAAGAGCGATGTAAACACGGTGCATAATCTCTACTGCTAGTATCCATGAGAAGTAACGTGTTATTTAATGAGGAAGTGCGAAATAAAGCTAATTTAGGAAATGAAATTATATTATATTTTCAGGGTCTAATAACTTAATCAATAGTAGTCTTTTCTCCACATTTATTACATTCTGCATAGCTCAATTCAGCTTTCTGTTATATGTTTTGCGGAACAATTGAGCTAAAGATGTAAATGTGTTAATAAAACAAGGTCTAATGTGAAAGGTTTGGAGTGGAAAAGTATTATAGGAGATGTTTGATTGGACAAGCATAGTGACAGTAGTTTAGAAATCCTTTTTTGAAGTTTTTTCTTCACATTTTGAATGGTGAATACGTGATCTTAAAAGCGCCTTATGATGGTAAAGGGATTAACAATTGTGACATCTGCATGCTGAAGGAGATTTTTCTTCTATAAGATGGTTTTGTGTTATGAAAGAATAAAAAATATTAATGAGAGGAAACCATTTGGTGGATCACATCATTAAGGGATGGCAGCAGACGAAAGCTAATAACTTCAATGTGAAACTCATACGAAATACATTGTACGACACAAACTTCCTGCGTTTTCAACAGGACATTTAGTAAGATTTCTGTTAAGTGTTACAGTGACGTTTAATAACATACTGTGTTACAATTATATCAAGCACTGAATGATAATGTAACTACTTTTCAAAATTACACGATTCATGATAAGTGCATGCGCTCACACTATTATTTTCTCATTATTTTTACTACTGGTGTCTTCATGTCAAAAATTGTAGTATAGTGTAAGTGTAGCTACTTTCTGCTAAATAAATTTATTTGTGCATATTTGTATCTGCTGTAGAAGTGAAATCCTCCCACGTCTGTATGTACAACTGAATAAAGTAACTTGCATTAGGAGATAGAATCACGGAAAATGAAACGTTAGTAAATTGAAAATATTATATATATCATAATTGTCAATTTAAAAAATCCTTATAGCCTTACATATAAGAAAGTAAGATTGCATAAATTCTCGTGACTCAATTTTGACCTCTTCGAACGAAATTATATTTCTAAACGACACTAAATAAACTTAACTACAGGTAATAAAGAATTCTCTCCCAACTGGCAATTATATTATTAAAGTTACGATACGCCAAAGGTGCAGAAAATTATAAATAACGAACTGAAAGTACGCAGAGCTCGGATGAGTCGTAGAACACAAGAGCATGTATTCACTTCGTAATATCTTATTCTCGTAGTAAGGTTATTAATCTTTATTAGAGGTATTATTACTGCCTGTACTGCGTTCCTTTCATGGCAGATTGGTTATTCTGCATTTACGAGCTTTAAATTGGTAAATTTTCAATAATAAACCGAAATGAGCTTGCGGTTACCAAAGCATTTCGTCTGCTTACCGACTGGCCCTCTGAGTTATCGGCAGCTAAAGCCTGTCGGTAAAATTTACCGACTGGGGCTCGCTGGAGTACCGACCGACTGCTTATAGAATCACATCGATAACTCCCTTCAATTTTTTTGACGTCACTACCAACTAGATGGCTACCGTACCGACTGGTTTGGCGTTATAGAATATGGGCCCAGAACGTTCGTAGAGAAATTGTGCGCTTGCGTATGAGTCACGTCCAGATGTTTGGAAGTGATCAATTAGATACATCCATCTGACCATCTCATTAGAAATAATGGTAATATTTTTGCGCTTCCGTGCTTTATTTCAGTCCGTTCGGGATGTGTTACAGAAATGTTATAATGGTGATGATTCTATATTATGATATACTCGATTTCGTCCCGTGGCGAAGGGATTTTATTTTATTTCTACCATTCAGGATGGCTTAAACATGATATTAATTATTAGCTACATGACAGTCTAGCTATGCGTTTTTGCACGAATTACTGACGGTGTAGGACATGAACAGTAGACCTTTCATTCCCTCCTTTAAACATGAGAGGCTTTCCTGCCAGTTTGGTGCCAAATTATGGCGTGAAAAGGAGAGAATGATTACGCCATATCAATAAAAGGGTCGAAACACTGCAATGGATGAAAATCGGGGAAATTTCAATTATTTCATGACGAATGCCTTGCTCATATAAAGCTCCCGATTACAAAAATGAAGAGGCGTGGCTTGATAGTTTAGTTGGTTAGAATATCTGCCCGGGAAGTGGGAGACCTGGGCTCGAGTCCCAGTCAAGTCACAATTTTTCACTGCTTGTATAACTTTATTTTTAAGCATAAATTGTCTGACTTGGGATTATGAATGTCTTTTCAGTTACATCAGTCCTGCATGCCCAAGAGATTCTCCCGCTTTAGGCAGTCTCGTCATGTTTTCTGACATTAATTGTTTGAGATTAATAACTATTCAGTTATTTATGATCAATAATGTATCGATGCATGCAAAAACACAGCGTAAAATAATTACATTAACAAATAATTTACAGCAGAACGATAAGAAAAAATGAACTCTCTCAATTCGATCACTTTCTAGAATGATAGAGTTAAACGTGTTTAATGAAATGAAAATAAAAAATAAATCATCTTTTATTGGTACTCACATATGCATGTGGTCACTTCACTGTTACATGTATCTGCAAATACTCTTTCTCCGATAAAATCTTCATCCTATCTTTAGCTGTGGATTTAAATGTCAGCAACCACTTACAGTTTAATTTTTAATCATACAACTGAAAATTAAATCTAACACATGATTAATATGAGTGTCACAGCCGTGTGAAACATTGCTGTCATCGCTAGTTGTATTTTTTACTCTCAAAGTTTTCTCGACTTTACTTAATATACGTTTTTTTGAGATTTCTTTTATGTTTGATTTTAGGGAAGTATCATTTGAATATAGTGAATGCCAATTTAGTGATTGATGGGAAATTTTTATAGGGATACAAGAGATCGTTTGTCATGTCTTTTAAATCGGGAAAGAGTTTTGAGTAATTAGTTATTTTGAAGTTGAGATTTGTTGCGCAATTCCAGATCACCAGTGAGCTCCTCCTAACATTTCTGTTATAAAACGAAAACCTCTCAGGCAGGCCGACGCCGCCGTCACGTTTCCACAAATTTTCAGTTGACATATTCATTGCCATTTGATTTGAATTTTTAGAAGTTAATCCAGTAAATTATAAAATGTAGAAGAAAGAATAACGTATCCGACTCTAAAGTAAATTAGAAAGATGCAACGTAATTATTAAAAATTGAAATTTATTCTTAAACAAATTCGATGTTGTAATTCTTCCATAAGATTATCGGTATAATGCGATATCTTATTCACGAGCGTTACAAATGCGAGCGCAGTTATAATGAGTGCTCAACGAAAAATCAGCATTGCTGCTATGTTTTATTATAAAGTAAACTTTCCTTATATGCATTTTCAAGGTCCAGTTTTCATGCAAAAAGCAATCGAAAATATCGAAAATGATTCTCGTATTTTTCAATTTGGTTTCGAATTTAATTTAGATTTCAAGCAATTGATTATCTAGTAGCGACATCATTGTTTCCCACCAACCCGAATAATTTACTGGATTAACTTGCGAAAATGCAAATCAAAGAAAAAAAGTGTTCCGAAATTTTTGATAAAATGTACCAGTATGTAATCTTCTCTTGAATGAGGAAAAAACATGTATTCATAGTGTTTTCTTGTGATTCCAGTATCTTAATATAACGAAGAAATCCAGATCCGATTGTTTCTCTATCCACTTAGTTAGTGTTTTTAAAAACATCTTTGGATGAACCAAAATTTAAAAAGATTAAAGATTTTTACGAAAATACACCGTCAGTCATTCTGTGGTCGCAAAATACATTACTATCGAATACCAGAAATTTTTCAACATCTGCCATTTTCATCGCCCTTTCTTTTCGTTTCATTTGACGATTACCTTCATCACTTCGCCAAGAGAACGAAACCTCTGACAATATTCAAATTTAACCTCTATATATTAAAATTTAAATATCTTCATCGCACATTGGTAAACAGAGAAAAGGCTTTTTTATATTTTTCTTCTTTTTTATTATCATTGAATTCCCTTGAAAATGACGAAACGAACTTTAAGTAACATAAAAATGTAAAACTTCTACACTATACAACTGATCCTTTGGAATAAACGAAAATGAAATAAGGTTAAATAATAATTCCTAAAATATAAATCCTTTTTAGATGTCCATCAAATGAATGATCAAATCATATAGATATGATGGAATTTCTAAGAGATAACTGTATATATAAGTGTTCTGCCTTTCGGTAGTTTCATGTGCCCCATATTCTCTATTTAATTCCCTCTCTCTCAATTCCTAATAACTCATCCCACCTCTCAATTCGTCCAACAACTTATGTCTTCATCTTCCCCTCTGTCATTTCCATAGCATTCTTCCCTCTATCACTTCCTTCAGCAATCCCACCACTCCCAATATTTGACCCACCCATTTTCTTTGTCAATTTCTAATTACTTAATTCAACACTCTCTTTCCCCCAACCATCTCAAGCACCTCCTCGTCCGTTTTTCCATCGAATAACTTAACTTCCTTCCATTCTACGCCATACCCAAATCTCAAAAGCCTCTAATCTCTTTATATCCTCTTTTCTTAACGTCCACGTTTTTGTACATTACACTCCACACCAAGGATTTCACTAATATTTTCCTCTTTCTCTTGTCAAGACACTCCGTCATCACTACCCTTCGCTTCAGAAATGTTTTTTTCGCTAATGCTATCCTTTTTCTAACTTCTGTTGAGCATCTTTCACCCTTAGAAAGAAGGCTGTCAAAGTATGGAAATCGATTTACTTGTTCTAGTTTTCCCCCATCCATCCTTATCGTTTACTTAGCTTTCTTTCCCTTGGAAAATCTCATTATTTTTTCTCATTAGTTTTTCTTACATTTACTTTAATTCCCAACTCCATTACTTTATCCTTTAGTGCATTTACTAGGTTTACTAGCAACTCTTACTCGTGCTGTCTGATTTAAATACAAATTTTGCACTAAACGCTAAACTTCTAGCATCACCCATGGTTTCCTAATTGTTTTTCTTGACCCTCCCAATGGTTCTTTGGGCACTATCTCTGATGTTATATTTGATATTTTCCTATTCCTTGTCTATGGTCATTTCCCTTTCTTTACTATCTAGAGCCCTGTTAATTGACTCTTGAAAGTCTCTAGCTTTCCTATCCCTGAGGGCTTCTATGTTCCATTTGGATGCCTTTTTGCATGATAGATCTTTAAACATTTAGCTGTTTTCGTCATTACCTATCCATGTCACTTGACTTTTTCCATGTGTACCTCCATCTGTTGTGGTGCTGAACAGAGTATGTTGGTGATACAGAGGTTATTCCTCCTTTAAAAATCTATCAATTTTTGTCCTCTGTCGTTTCTATTTCTAATCCAAACTCTCCCACTTTGTTCCCATCTTTGCCCTGCCCAACCACAGCATTCCAGTCTCCCATTACAACAAGAATTTTACTACCTATCACCCAGGGCTGTGGAGTCAGTGCACAAACCTCCGACTCTGATTCCAACTCCTCTTATTTTCTACTGTCTGACTCTGACTCCTCAGTTTTTGTACTATCTTACTCCTTAAAAGCAGAGTCATGGTGATTAATTACAGAAAGGTATGATATATTAACAAATGATAAATTAAAGAAACAGGATAATTCTTTTAAAAAAATGTTTAAAAAATTAAGAATAAATGGCAGCATCACCAACTTCTTTTTCCTCCTCACATTCCAGTATTCCATTCATCCTGACAGCTACCTCAAACAGAGCATCTTTTCTTTTAGTCAGCTAGCTGCTTATCATCCAACAGAATTCGGTGCATGGGGTCTGCATAAACAGCTGCCAAAAAATCTTATTATCTAATATTAATGTCTCTCTTTGTATCATTGAAGCAGCCTTACCATCTGCAACTAACCCTCCCCTTTTGGTCAAACAAAATATCAAGTTCCTCCACTTCTTCAAGAAAATACCAGGAGTTAAGTCTTCAGCTTGTAATTTTTGAGTCAATATGAATGAGTGATGAAGCAACTCTTCAAATACTGTCACCTGTGCCCACTGACCTTCGTTTAGCATTACCTGAGGGTTGGCCATGTCCACAAGGAAGGGCTTTAGTTCAAGCAAGCACTGGATCATTAAGTAGGTACTGCCCCAGCGAGTGGCTTGGTCTATGATTGCCCCTTTTCTGGTGCATCTCTTCAAAATGGAATCAACTTTAGGTGTTCTAGCAGCAGTAACTAATTTCCTCACCTTTCCAATTAGAGAAGCAGTATGTCCTTCTTGCAGACCATCTCTCATTGCCAGCTGCAGTGTGTGCACAACACAATGCATGTGATGAATTCGGGTATATTTTAAGGCAGCTTCAACAAGATCATCTTAAGGATCATTTTCTTGTTGTTGTTCTGTATTAACTTCAGTTTGTTTCACAATGGCAGGAGTGTGCTCTTCAATTTCCAGCTTCCCTATTTCTCTTAATCTGAAGTGTTCTTCTAGCTGTAGATCACCTTCACTATCTGCATTCATTAGTTTAATTGTACTTGTCATGTTTGCAGCATTGTCAGTTACAATACAAAGAACTTGCTCTTTTTTAAGTTCATAATCTTGCAGAACCTTTTCTGCGAAAACCTGGAGAAACTCACTGCTTCAGAGATGAGCTTCAGTGTCTTTGTAACTATTTCATTCTTCTCACAAGCAAATCAGACATTGATAGCAAAAAAGTTCACTCTGTGTCATGTGCAGGCATTCATTTTAAGGAATACAAAGCATCCCTTGAGAGTCTTTTTAAGTTCCTCTTTCTGGTTAAGGGCTTCTTCAATCACAAGCTTTCTAATAATAATAATAATAATATTTTATTGGTCACAGATCATAGTATATGATATAGACATCGTCAATTAACACAATGCATATTAAATACAGGAATTATGCTGACATATAAACAATGTTATAATATTATCAATGTTATCAATGTTATAATACACTTTTTCAAGTAAATAGGATATAAGCTTCTTTTAAAAAGATATATCAGTTGTCACATTTTCCAGATACCCAAGTTTGTTGTATAGGATAAGCCCCATGTATTGAGACCCCATCTGAGTTGATTTAGTGCGAGCAAAGGGGACATGCAAATTCGTAGCATGACGATTGCTATGGTTATGTATTTCATCATTAGTCCTGTAATGCTTGAGGTTGGTTCTGGCATATGTTATGGTGGAAAGGAGGTAGATGCATGGAAGAGGTGGAATTTTAAGGAACTTGAAGAGAGGAAGACTGAAGGCATCAAGCCTGGTATTCAGTAACATCCTTATGAGCTTTTTTTGAAGTTTAAAAACTTTTATAGTTTGAGGGGAGGATCCCCAAAACATAACACTGTACATAATGTGCAAATAAAATAAGCCATAATAGACAGAGAGTAGAGCATCAATTGTGACAGTAAAGCGGATGGTACGAGTAAGATAGCATAGTGGACTTAGTTTTTTCAAAAGCATGTCCACCTGCAGATCCTAGTAAAGATGCAAGTGAATATGGATACCGAGAAGATTAAGGACTCGACCTGCGGTATGGTGTGGCCATCTAGAGAAATATTTAATATTAGAGGTATTTTATTCTTAAGAGTAAAGTTAATAACTTGGGATTTTAATGCATTGAGTACAAGAAAATTGTTCATAGACCAGAAATGTATTCTTTGAGATACCAGATTGCAGGTTTCTACAAGTTGTTCAGTGGTAGGGGAAGAAATAACAACATTTGTGTCATCGGCATATATGATAGGGATACTGCCACAAACACTATATATATGCTCAGGTAGGTCATTAATAAGGATTAAAAAAAGGGTAGGGCCGAGAACCGAGCCTTGTGGAACACCCTGATTAGTTGATTTAGGAGGAGATATGTATCTTTTACCTTCCTTATGAATCAAAACTTTCTGTATTCTATCTTTAAGGAAAGAAAGTAACAAGGTCTTAGGTAGTCCTCTGATACCAATTCTCTCCAGTTTTACTGACAAGAGACAATGATTAACGTAGTCAAACGCTTTACCAAAGTCAAAAAAGAGGGCACGTGTTATGATTTTTATCCAGGACCATATTTAAATGGTTGATAGTCTCATAAATGGCAGATTTGGAGGATTTATTCTTGCGAAAACCATGTTGATGAGGTGACAGAATGCCAGCAAATTCCAGATAAGAAATCAGACGACTATGAAATGCTTTTTCAAAGATTTTAGCAAACTGGGTTTGAGTGGCAATTGGTCTGTAGGAATTAAGATCAACAGGATCACCCTTCTTCTTGTACAATGGGATAACTTTAGAGACTTTGAGAGCTGAGGGGAAAATACCCTCTTGAAAAGAAGTATTTATAAGGTACAATAAGGGAGTCTTAATGAATTTGAAGGAGAGTTGTATAATGAAGTTGGGAATAACATCCATACCTGCACTAAATCTTGAGCCGCAGTTGGTAACGATGAGCTTAAGGTCCTTTTCCAAACAAGGAGAGAGGTGAAGAGAAGAAGTTGCATCATTAATATGCAAGTGCTCAAGAGGATCCTTCTAAATGAGGGGAGAGTAGTGAAATGGTTGTTAAGTTCAGAGACCAGAGTAAGTGGATCATGCACATCAAAAGAGGGAGGTCTATCCTTACATTTAGATTCGTTAATAATTTTCCAAATTGCATGGGATTTATTCTGACAATTCAATAATCTATCATTATCATAAGTCCTCTTTGCAGAATTTAGAGCAATGCGATACTCTTTTTTGAGGGCTTTGTTTTTAACCTCAAGTTCCTTATCAAATTTGCTTTGAATGAAGAGGTCTTTCATGTAGGTGGAGAAAGCATGTATTTCATTGCTGATCCACAATTTATTAGGGTTTTATTTAACAGATTTTGCAAATGGTGGAAAGGCAACATTGAAATAAAAGAGGAATTCATCTTAAAAATTATAAAACTTGCTGTCAAAGTTTAGAATAAACATCCGACCATGTCTCGAACTGCAATTGATTGAGAAATTTCGTGATGTTGATATCAGAGAAGTGCCTCAAATTATGACAGATAGGGTAGTAATTGCTATTTATGATAAATTGAGTTAAAACCGGATAGTGATCAGAAATATCCAAAAGAATAATGACAGATTTTACAGTTTCCAACTAGATTGGAGATAATGAGGTCAAGTAGTGAGGAAGATGTTGTATTAACACAAGTTGGAGCATTTGTGTGAACTTGTAACTGGTAAGAGCAAAGAAGGTTTAGAAGAGAATTCCTATTACTGCTATCGTCAAGTAGATTGCAATTGAAGTCGCCAGTCAAGATAGTGAGACACTGTGATTTCCAATTCATAACAAAATCAAGTAGTTCATCAAGATTTTCAATGAACAAATTGAAATCTCCCTGTGGAGATCTATAAACACAGATAACAATGCATTCAAAGTCAGGAGTGCTGCAGTGACAAAGTGCAAATTCAAAATTCTTTTCCGACTGTAAATGATAAGGAATGTTGGTTGGAGCAGTACAAGTAAAACCTTCTTTAAGAAGAATAACAGAACCACCATTTTTACATTTGGTACGACAGAAAACGTCACCAATAAAATAGCCGTTAATACATTAAAAGTTTGTATCAACAGTAGAGAGCCAGTGTTCACAAAAACAGTATATCAGGTGAAGTATCACCGACGAGAACATCAATATCAAGCAACTTATTCCTTATGCATTGCACATTGAGTAAGAGAACAGATACTTGGGAGTCCTTGCCTAGTCTCAATGATTTAGATTTACTAATACCTTGACTAGCCCTGGTGGAAATACGTCTGGAGTTATCAGAAGATGCTTCATTGTGGGGATTAGCAACAATGGAGTTAGGGCTTACGGCAGGCAGTGAATCTTTGACTTCGCTCGTGCAATTAAAAGATGTGTCACGGGCTGTTGATTCATCTATGACAGGATCCATACTATCAACAGTAATGGCACCATTTAACAATGAACCAGTGGAGACTTTACGATCTGACTTTTTAGGTGGGTAAAACTTCCCAACTAGCACATTGTGAGGCCATATAGAACAATTAAGAAGTTCATCCCATAGTGCTAAAGGTATGCTGACCTTGTAAGAACAATAGAGGTCATTGGTCATAAATTCCTCACACAAAAAGTCAAAACCAGAAAATTTTTTGGATAAGAATTGCACAATATCATTGGAGGAGGAGCTATGAGAGACACGGCCAACATAAATAGTAGCACGCTGTGGGACTCCTGTGAAGACACAGCTGTCAGTGGACTGCGTATTATTACCTACAATTATGTTCGATCTTTTTCGACGTTTCGATGTAACCACTTGAAAACCATCTTCACACGTTGCATTTTCTTCCATACCTAAAGTCCTTTGGGTTGGAAGCCTGTGTGGAGGCTTCACATCCGAGGCAACCAGGATTGGTGGAGTGGATTGCACAGATGCCTGGTGGAGACAGCATGGAGATTGGAAGGCTGCCTTAAAGGCTTAGTGGACGCAGTATGAGCAAAAGACACATGCTTCTTAATCATGCGTAGTTCAAAGGCTTCTTAAAGTGAACTAAGCTCAGCCTTTACATGATTAATGTCTGCGGCCATGTTGGAGAACGAGGGCTTAGGTGTGCGACATGAAAGACATTTCCAAAAAAGGAAGTCAGAGTCACATAGTACCTTCAAATATGATTCACTTAACTCAGTGCATTTTAGATGAAATACCTGTGCAGAAAAACCGCAGGAAATAGATTTTTCATGCGTAAGAAATTGAAATTGGCAGGAGGCACATTTACCAGCAAAGTGCATGGACGCCATGTTGAACCGGAAGTGTAATGCTTTCTCTTTCCAGAGAAACACCAAGTTTGAGAGCCATTTCTCCATTCAGACCTGTAAAAGCCGGACTCAAAAATAATGACAAAGGACATCATCACCATCCTTTGCAACAAGTTCTATGATATGTTTTTTGAATGTATCTGAGGTCATTGTTATTGTAACTTTGTCACTGACAAAATATCTTTTAACTAATGCTGGAGATGGTTTCTGATATTTTGCTTGGATGGAGTAGTTGGGCATTATTGTCTTGCTGTTACTGTTATCTTTCTCATTCACCGCTTTGAATACTTCTGGATGAAAGAGCCGTAAATGTCTTTTTAGATTGGAACCTCTCATAGAAGAATTTTTATCGCTGCCTGAATATGCGCTGATCTCGGTATTACAGTATTTGCCCTCATCTAGGTCATGTATCATACAATGACACACAAAATATTTTCCATCCTCAGTTATGGGGAAATGTTCAAATACTGCAGACTTCATTTTGTAAGTTTCTTTGACATTTTGGATTTATATTTTTTTTAAATTTGATAATGAAATTTTAAAATATTTTCTGAAAAAAGACAAATTTTAAAATTACAAGTATAATATGAAATATTTACGATATATTTAATCTATATTGTTAAATTACCCACCACTGTTTACACAGGACAAATACTTGTAGTAATACTAACAGTTTTAAATATAAAAGTAAGTAAAGAATAATATTCATAAATATGAATATGAGTTTCCACGAAAATAATTGCTAGCGACGTAGTTAGGTACGTAGTTTATCTTTCCGCCCAGCCACGGCACTAGTAGTGTTGGCCAGCCTAATAAGTATTAAGTTTATAATAAAACAATGAAATTAAAGTTTTTATTCTGAAGCAACAGGAGTCGGTAAAACGTAAACAAAAATTGATTCAAACTCCGACTCAGACTCCATGACTCTCACCCTTCTAATTACCTCTTCTTTTTGTTCATATACTACGTCGATTTCATCCTCACTGTAATCGCTTGTAAGGAGGTACACCTGAACTATAACAGTGTTTACTGGTTCAGCTTTCAGCTTTAATTTCTACTGACTATACCCAGTCGCTTATTAGCTCAGTGGCTATCACGGCTTTTCCCACTATCTTGTCCAGCTCTATAGCAACCCATCTCTAGTTATCATTTCCTCCACTGAATATGAATCACACATTACTCCATAAGCCCCCCCATCCTTCCATTGTACTTCGCATAGACCCAGAGTGTTAATGTTGGACCTCTTCATTTCTAACTTTACTTTTTTTAATTTCCCTTTTCTAAGCATAGTTCTAACATTCCAGGTTCTTACTCTAGTTTCCTGCGTCATCTTCTTCTCTTTGGTTGTTGGGTAAGAATTTTGTGGAATGGTAACCAGGATGGTCTTACCACCATCCCTGCTGGGCACAACACTAGAGGGCTGAGTACTGTATTTTCCATTACCAGTATAATTATTTTAGCACATCATGATCATGGAATAGGTAGTCAATGTGGTCTACCCTGGCTTTCTTCTAGAGTGTTTTAATGTGACACCAATACTCATATAGGCTGCCTCACTGAGGTACAGATGCTGTGTGAACTACTTTTCATCTGGCCCCTTCCTGACCGTTGACCTTTCTAGCATGGGTGACCCTACCAGGAACAAAGTTCCAGCCAGTATAGCTCTCTAGGTCATAGGAATATTCAAGCCCCTCCACCATGTCAAGGCATAGTCCATGTAAGGGGGAGATAACTCTATCAAATTTTTATGAAATTTATCCAATATGTGATAATTACATTAACCAGCAGAATTTTCAAATGGAAACTAATACGTTGCTTTTCCAAATGTGAAATGATAAAAAATCAAGGCGAGATATTTAGAAAAGAGGGAAAAAGTGAAAACTGTGGCATTTCTACCTGAGATATATCTACCATGGAATTCTCACCAGTTGTATTTCTACCTTGATTCTTTCGCAATTGAAAGTGTAAAAATTTCCAGAACCAAAAAGATACATTATATATTTTAGATTTTCTATGAAACTGTGCATTCCTCCATTAAGCCCATTACTGAAAGAAGGCATTTATGGGCAACACTGCAAGATTTTGGCAGATGGAAAAAATCAACACATTAAAATCAACAAATTGAAATACTCAAAATCCTCTTGTTATCAAGATAAAGTCTTCATTCCTTCACCAAAAAATATTTCTATCTTTCTTTAAATTTCATTTACAGCACAAGAAGTTATCTCCTTTTGATATGAAATTTACCTGGAGATAAATTTTTAGTTTGCGTAATCTGAAAATTTTGGTTCAAAGGATACATGTTACAGGAAGCGTTTAAACAAAGTAATATAAAACTAGAAGTTTACAGGTACAAAAAGTAAGTAAGTATGAGAATACTAATTTTGCATCAAATGAAAGAAAGCCTTGCTCACAACAGTATGATAAAGATAAAATCATAATATTGTCTTTCCATGCTTAAATGCAGGGAAATGATTTTTATAAATTTTACTTAAAAATATAAAAAAAATTAATTTCACCCCCAATGTATCATTTATCATCAGGAAAGATCAACAAAATCATTTCTTGCAAAATTACCTTACTCCTTATAAGGAAACAAATCTACATATGAACGTATAGGATGTTTACTCTCCTGTCAGTTAGATTGGAATCGCTCTATTTCTTTCTTCAAAACACTTTGCTATCTGATTGGCCGTGGGAATAAGATAAGGAAACTTAAGCGAAGGCGTAGCTAATGACATGCTAATGACATCTATCAGAGAATAAGCTCGTAAAATATATCAGTTTTCCTCCCTGGCTGTCCCTCTATATCTTATTTTATGATATTAGCTATGTATAATAGATAATTATAAAGACATTCATTTATTCAACATTCATTGAAATAGAATTCTATACATATAAAGAATGAACTGGTTTTTATCCCATTTCGATCAGTATTTGCAAACAAAACCCATAAACCAATAACTTCCTAGGAACTAATTAAAGACATATAATAGCCATAAGGAATATTTATTGCAAGAGCAGCTCATATGCCTTAACTTACAACTGTACAAGAAGAAAGTGATTATATATACAATTGCTGCGAACAATTCCACATCTGAGAGGCATTGCTGATTTTAAGTTTCAAAGTTTTCTAAATTTGAGAAGTCATTTAAGTTTGAATAAGGGACAGAGCCCATTTATATCTATGCTAAGACACCAACAGTGAGCATGAATTATATTTTTATAATGTAATGCTTTTAGCCCATTCACGACTGCAGTACTCTTTAATCATGGAAAAATTATAAACTCAAAATTTACAATAACTTTGCAAATATATATAATTTAAATCACCTGTACAAATTAATTGATCTCCTTCTTATCAAAAAAACAAAGAATCACTCCTAGTCTTTGGGAGGTGAAGTTTATGGACCATAAAAATAAACATCCAACAAAAAATGTTTGTTAAGTTGCAAATCTTCAAAACAAACAGTAATGGTGACTGAAACATTGCTATAAGTAAATAAAATAAACCTAAGTTTCATGATACTTGTAAAGGTCATGAATTTTACATTTCCAACTAGAAAAACTAGCAGCTGTAGTCATGTGTATGCTTCAATTAACATATAAAGTACAAAAACATGTAATAGAAATTATGATAAGATATTTGAAACAGTGAGTAAACACTTATTCTGAAAACATTCATAGAAGATAATATTCAAAACGGTATGAATTGATAACTATGCACTATCAACTTATTACATTCTAAAGGAACATGGCATAAAATAAGAGAAAAATTATTTTAAAGGTGTATTATAAAAACTAAGGAACATCTAAACTTCTTTTATGAGGAAGACATTCCAATAACTTTCCAATGATATTCACCTTAGGAAAAAAAGAAAACAAAATCATACTCCAAGGTATTATTGTGAAATAAAACTGCTTCCAGTACAGTAATACTAATATGTAAAAATTATAAACAAACTTTATAGCAAGCCTATTTTTGTTGCAATTAAAAAATAGTTGGGAGATAACTCGAAAGATTTATCTCCAATAAAAACAATCTTGCCGGCATCTAATCTGAAAAGAGGAATAACAAAGTTATTAAAAATGCTTACTGTATAGCAAATTACATCTTTATAAAATATCATTCCTTTGACTTTGCTTCAATGTGTTTCGAATTCAGTTCTGAATAGGTTCTTCTAAGACATTTAATAAATACAAATAAATAAAGATAATAAAATAGGTTCTCATCAGTAGTTCTTTAAACAAATTTATACTATGGATATACATCTAATGTATGCCATCCTAATAATGCTATAACTTACCAAAATGTTAACACAGCTCAATTTAAATTATTTCAAACAGTGTGATAATCCATTAATTGGTATGTCACCAAAAATTGATATGGTGGAACCAGAATATCATACTATCAAAGTTCATTAATGACTTATGGAAGAGAAAAAATTCAATACTTACAAAGATCCTTTTCATTATCAAAGGATGCCCTGTTGAGATGCATGTAAAATGCAGCTGGAGGTGGTAATGCAAATGCTGCTTCGGGAAGAACAGTTGGAGGTGGCAATATCAATGGGTTAGAAAATGGGATAGCACCAGAAGCGATGAGTGACTGGTCATATCCTATCAGAAAAAACAAAGAATGAGATACTTTTCAACTAGAATTTAAAAGTAAGAAGTTAAAATATTAGAACCAATAAATTGAAATAAAAACAGTATTTGAGAATCAGAAAAAGAACCATTGATAATAAGTATTTGAGAGTGCCGCTTGTCCTCCAGTTGGAAATATTAAAACCATAGTAATACCCATGCTATACCCTGCTAATGCCAATAATTTATCAAATACTTCATATGTCTCAAGCAAAAGGAGTGACTTCACTCTTGTAACATTGTGAAACCACAAACTTGGCTTTTATGATGATTTTTATCCTTAAAGAGAATAAAACCAGTGTAATTTTTGACATATGCATTATGACTTCCATATTCAACTAACATAAAAGTATTGTAATGTATTATTCACACACATGTAAGACTTCCAGCATTCGTAGTAACCCTCTTTTACTTTGAAATCAAATCTTTGCAGATGCACACATAGAGAAAAAAGTTAAACATCAAAGACTAGGAATTCATCTCCTAGTTTACTTGCATTTCTTACAATATCTAGTAAATTTAACTACAAATTAGTTGTACAACTACAAAGTATTAGCATATTTTAAATGACAAAAAGCATTTTTACCATTTCTTCCGGTAGTCTGAACTATACGATATCCTGTAGGATCAGCACCAGTTGCAGCAATAGGGTATGCATTAACTGCAACCTGCTGTAAAACATAAAATGAAGAATGACTGCTAGCTTATAAACTATATAATTCAATTTCAATTTTTTACTTTAGTTTACTTCAATTCACTAAAATATAAGAATGACTTAAAAAATACAAGTGTCTTCTTCACTGAAAAATCATTTTTCTGGATGTCTGGTCCTTGAATACTTGCCTGTTCTAACTTTTACAACATTGAAAATGATATCTACAACAAAGAAAGGCAGTTTGAGAGAATTTGTCAAAGACCAAATTTTGTCAATGGAATAAAGTACCTTACGTATTAAATACATACAGGATACTTCTAAATCAAATCTACTAGAGAAAGAATAAGGTAGCAAGAGCACCCATTGACAATTTATCCTGCAGCCTCATGAAATGATACACATTAAAATGCACAGTACTTACTTTTCTTCATAGTCACCTTGTTTGTTCAAATAAATGTTCTAACAATAAAGAAAGGCATTGATACTGTAAGCAAATTAACAAATCACAGGTGAGTGTGTCAACCTTGGCATTGTACTAAGTGACTTCCACTTCTATTGAATTATCACTTCAGCAACTGACACGAAAGTTCAGAAAGATGCCCAGAAATGGCTTCACAGTCTTGATACCAATTTCATCCATGTGTTGGTCTTCGAGAGGAACAATTGTTTGGAGAAGCAAGGTGACTAAATTGCATAGTGAGTATTGTGTATCAGTTCACATACATGATAGTTCATGTTGCCATAATTTTGATACCCACTCATACAAAAATTACAGTATTATCACAAAAAGGGTTTTTTTCACACTTTTCTTTTCTTTTACTTAGATATATACATTTTTTGGTATTCAAATGATGTTAGGTGATTTTGCACAATATGGTATCTCAACAGAGAATAAATTAGAAAAAAAGTCTGGTGGGACAGGGTATGAAAGCCTTTAGGATAATGCACTCACAAATAGTAAAACTTAAAAGTGAATATTTTTGGAATTAAAATAAATGCTTGTATCTGTCAAATGATTTAGAACATGGTACAAAGAAAGCAAAAAATGTTTCACTCACCTTATAGTACATCATATTAGGAGAAAGTTCTTCTGTCTTTTCCTTAGGGAGGGACATCCCTGTAGGGTCAATTAAACAACAACCATCTTTACTGTTCACCTGAAACCATTTCAAAAGATGAAAGTGAATTTTTCATTCACTCACAAGTGATTGCAGGTATAACTAAGTACAGCTAAAAAACTTAACACTTATGGTAATTAAGGAGAATAAACCTAATTACTACTCATTAAAATTTCTGCTAAAAAATAAATATTTAATAAAGGGTACAGCTAATTGAGTTGATTTTGTCCTTCAACTTCAAACATTTGAATATTCTTCTTTGCAGAGAAAAATCTTCCAGATGAGAATGCATTTAAATTGACAGATTGCCACCACAGGCACAAAAGCAGCACTAAACTATATGATCAGAAGTACCTAGACACTCAATTGACATTGTAGTAGAAATCTGTTAACCTTCATTTGAAAGAATGGCTTTCCTAAATGGTATTGGCCTATAGAGCATTCCACATTCAGTTGATGGTATTGCCCTTATGGTTAACGCTGTTGCCAAACTCACCCTGAGTCTACTCACCTCGCGATTCCCTTGCCAAATTTTAATTGGCTACCGATTTGTTAAGAGCACATTAAAAAGTTCCTAAAGTAATGTTTAAGAAAAAGACAGTACTAATATGCAATATTTCAGGTTTTCAAAATATCAAAGTAATCCATTGCTATTCTATGAATTACCAAGTTACGAGAAATTCACACGGTTATAAATACCTTGTGAATTTCTCAAAACTAGGTAATTCATAGAATAAGAATGGATTACTGGCAGGTGTTTGGCAGTTTACCATGTTGCAAGATCAATTTCTAAAAGGAAAATGATAATAAAATGATGGGAATACTAGCACGCAAAATTTGAAAAATCAGGAAGTATCGGACTAGCAAACTGCTTTAGAGAAAGCATGAGATATCTTGAACATTCTCATTTACAATGGTGACAAGAAGAATTTATTAGTATTTCCTTACAATGCATTCCTTTGATCATATTCACGCTAAGTTATGAATTATTAGCTGGAAATAAATATCTCATTAAACAAAAAACACTTTTTTGTAGGGCAAAACGTCAAGCTCATCACAAGCAGTTCAAGCATATCTTATAATTATATGACTGCATAACCTTTTAAGTTTCTAGTAGACCAATTTACGCGCTTCAGTATGTTTCTTTCCTTCTCCAGTAATTTGTTTGATTTCCTTTTGTGGCCTCTTTGCAGAATTCAATAGCACTTGTTGAAGCAGGTAAAAATGTAAACACTTTACTTCACAGCTTGCCTCTTTTAGATTTCTTTTCTCTTCGGACAAGACAATCGCATCAAGTTAAAAGAAACCGATTGGGAAAAATCTTCACAACACTCTTCTGTGAGTTAAGATGCCACCCCACTTCCATACTCCGAGAATCTGAAGAAAAACTAAATGAGAACTCTAATCCTGAATTCCCAAAATTGAAGAGCCACTACATTTGCTCAGATGTCTCATGGCCTTCCCTTACCTTAGTTTTGCAGCCCCTCTCTCACTATCCTATGAAGCTGCATAGCATATGAGATGAAGAGTCACATCTTCCTAGCTCGCAAAATTTTCTGCTGTATTAAATATTTAATTGAAAATTATTAGGAAGTTAAAAGGATATTCAGAACTTTGATGAATATATATGGTATGATGAATTCATATCAATAACTAAAAGAACCAGATCTATTACTCCGATTATAAGTTATGACCTTCGAAATAATCCATGGTCACCATATTTCATGAGAATTGCAAGAGTAGGAGAATTACCAACTCAAAAAAAGCTGTTTCTGCATTGCAACACTACCTGCAATGGTCTCTTGATTGAATGTAAGAACAATTTTAAAACTTAAAAAAAATAGGTAATTTCTTTCTAATTTTCCATAATATGGCACATCTCTCCTTCACACTTATTACAGAAAGCAGGCATCTACAGGCAGTGCTGCAAAATATTAGTGCATGGAAATAATTAAAACTGAAAAATTCATAAATCCCCTTGTTATCAAGATAAATACCTCATCCCTTAACCATAAATATATTTATATCTTTCTTTACATTTTAAACACAGCGTTCAAGGAGGTATCTCTAGCAGTATGAGACTTGACTGGCGATCAATTTGCATAATTTGAAAATTTCGGTTCAAAGATTCTTATACATTTTAGAAGAGGCATTCAAACGCAATAATATAAAAATAGAAGTTAACTGATACAGAAAAAAGATATGAAATTATTCTTATGTAAATTTTGTGTCTAAAGAAAAGCACCTTGTGCACAACAGTGTTATAAAGATAACATCAGAAAATCGACTTTCCAAGCAGATATGTAAGGAAATAATGAATTTATTTAAAAAGATATTAAGAATTAAATTCAACTGCTCGATGTATCCTTTACTTCTGCATTAGGAAAGTTTTTTTATACCAAGTAACTAATTTTTTCCAACCTTTGGCAACATTGTGCCTTGCTTCTTATGAGGAAATACAGGGGGAAAATATCACCAAAAGAACGCATACTGTCAACTAATTGTGAAATGCTCTATAGCATTGTAAAAGCTTCTATATCACAGAGGTGGTTAAGTTACAGAAAGTGTCCTGGGATGTTCATCTACTATGAATGGTGTCCACGTACACATAGTATCTGGCTAAACATATAATGTACGAGTAAAAAATGCTTGCATACTGCAAGCTAATTGGTAAAAATTTACAATAAGTTCCCCTTACGGGTATCATATTCGAAGCTTATCCAGCAAAATTCTTAAAAAGAAATTTTCATCCATCTGGCATCGAACTCACGGTCATATGTAACCTTTCTTCCACTGGTTCTATAGAAAACTACTTCAAACGCAAATGCTGTGATTTTGAATAGTCTCCTGCATAGAGAAAGGCCTCATCACAATTTTAAAAAATTAGCGTAAATGATCGCCTGGCGTCGAACACAGGACCAGTTCGTGAGAGACAATGGCATACGAATGTTAGATAAGTGCCACTCCGACATGTTTCAAAGTTTCAATTCAGTATCTTATCGGGAAGGTCCTAAAATGAGATTCTGTTCTTCCCGCTTGAAATACATGGTAGAATAGAAATGACACTGTTGCATCGAACCAAGGACCATTAGAGAAACAGTGAACTGCGTGAAGGAATGATTTTAAACGCCTCTGTCACCATTCTGGGTTTTATCTTTCAAGCTTATCGGGAAGGCATTTAAAAAAATCGTCTAAGATTTCAGCAATGCATTTCTTATGGAAGAATTTTGCATCCACCTGGCGTCAAACTCACGGTCATTTTGTAACATTTCTTCCATTCGTAATATAGAAGACTACCTCAACTTCAACCTCCGAGATTTTGGTTCCACTAACTTACCGATAAGTGCCTCAAAAAAATTTTCAAAAATCCGCGCAATGCATTCTTATGGGAAAATTGCGAATTTTGGGACATTCTGGTATCGAACCCATGATAGCTAGCGTCGATGTCTGCATTATTCTGGCATCTACAGGGTGGGGCCAGTACGTCGTAAAAATCTGACGTCGACGGCGCTCGTGGAACATGGTCAGAATTCGTATCCCCTATATATATCTATATATATAGGTATATCCGGAGAGTTAGCTATATTTAATGTTCCACAAGCGCCATCGACGTCAGATTTTTTCGACGTACTTGCCCTACACTCTAGATGCCAGAATAATGCAGACATCGACGCTAGCTATCATGAGTTCGATGCCAGAAATTCCCAAAAATCGCAATTTTCCCATAAGAATGCATTGCGCGGATTTTTGAAAATTATTTTGAGGCACTTATCGGTAAGATAGAGTAACCAAAATTTCGGAGGTTGAAGTTGAGGTAGTCTTCTATGCTTCTCATGGAAAAAATGTAGCCAAATTACAGTTAGTTCGACGCCAGGTGGATGCAAAATTCTTCCATAAGAAATGCATTGCGGAAATCTTTTTAAATGCCCTCCCGATAAGCTGGAAAGATAAAACCTGGAATGGTGACAGAGGCGTGGGACCTTCCCGATAAGATATTGAATCGAAACTTTGGAACAAGTAAGGATGGCACTTATCTAATACTATTTTGCTGTCTTCTCTCACGATCGGGTTCTTAGTTCGTCGCCAGGCGGTCTTTGGCGCGAAGTTTTAAATTTGAACTGAGACAGTACTTGGTATGATACTGTATTCAACGGATAGCTTGCAGTATGCAAGCAACTTTTACTCGTATATCTATATGTATAGGTATATCCGGAGAGTTAGCTATATTTAATGTTCCACAAGCGCCATCGACGTCAGATTTTTTCGACGTACTTGCCCTACACTCTAGATGCCAGAATAATGCAGACATCGACGCTAGCTATCATGAGTTCGATGCCAGAAATTCCCAAAAATCGCAATTTTCCCATAAGAATGCATTGCGCGGATTTTTGAAAATTATTTTGAGGCACTTATCGGTAAGATAGAGTAACCAAAATTTCGGAGGTTGAAGTTGAGGTAGTCTTCTATGCTTCTCATGGAAAAAATGTAGCCAAATTACAGTTAGTTCGACGCCAGGTGGATGCAAAATTCTTCCATAAGAAATGCATTGCGGAAATCTTTTTAAATGCCCTCCCGATAAGCTGGAAAGATAAAACCTGGAATGGTGACAGAGGCGTGGGACCTTCCCGATAAGATATTGAATCGAAACTTTGGAACAAGTAAGGATGGCACTTATCTAATACTATTTTGCTGTCTTCTCTCACGATCGGGTTCTTAGTTCGTCGCCAGGCGGTCTTTGGCGCGAAGTTTTAAATTTGAACTGAGACAGTACTTGGTATGATACTGTATTCAACGGATAGCTTGCAGTATGCAAGCAACTTTTACTCGTATATCTATATGTATAGGTATATCCGGAGAGTTAGCTATATATAATAGAAGATAGATAATGTATGTGGTGTATCACATAGTGTATATCGTTATCATACAAATGTCATCATCAATTAAGGATGTTAATACTGATTCAATAACCTCACTTACAAAGCTAAAAATGTAAAATAATGACATCAAGCAATGACAAAAAGTATCTTAACTGCAGTGTCTCTTATCACACAGTGTAAAAAGGTATTTAGAAGCTCTTGGAATGTTTCAAGGAACACTTTGTTAACAAAAGTTTTCAAAATATCCCCTTATAAATATCCAAACTTGCACTAAAATGCAAAATTTCATGGTTTCTGTCACTCTTGGAATGAGACTTGTGCATCATCTGATGTACGAAAGAGAATAAATAGTGATTTGCACTAAATCTTATTAAGGATGTTATACTATCAAGATTTGAGCTTGTTCTTCATCTTCTAGAATAGAGAATGTCAGCAGGAAGCAAATGTAGCGATGAACAGGTGAGATAGCATGCTCTACTTGGGAATGTAGTTTTCACTCACGCTGAATGCATTGATATGCCCCGTCACCGACTAGCAAAAACCTCAAAGAGCCTAAACTAATTGGTCATTAAATTTATCAACAAATTATCTCTGAGTAAAAGAAATGGAACCACTCCTAAATTTGAAAAATTATTCTAGAGTGGCTCTAGAACAACCCTCTGAACTCTGTAAAAGAATACTTAAAGAGGGATATCAACCTTGTAACTTGATTTTTTGATCTTCTTTTCTTTTGGCTAATTTTTCTCTGTTTCTATTCATTACCATTTTTTGTTTATTGCTTTTGTTTATTGCTGTATTTGCGTATTTGCAATTTTTTTGACAATGACTATACCTGTATTCTTGCTCTTTTGCAAGTAAAATTATTATTATTATTCTTTTTCTTTCTCAGCGTTTCCACTGAATGAAATTCACCTGTCCAGTAGATGGTTTTGACTAGGCTTGGTCCACATGGAGAGAGAATTCACCCTAATCCATGTGATCCCACAGTTACTGACTCGGGGAAAAGCAATATAAGATAAGCAACATTTTCAAGAGAGATATGAAAGATATAGCAAGAATATTTTCATTTTCACTTGAGTAAAATTGTGAAGTCTCATAATTGCAAGACGCATAAACAGTGCATTGGAAGTATTAATTTGATATCATCTTCTAGATAGAATTGTAACCAACAGATATCAAAATATTAGCAATTCAATACAAAATACTTATATTTACTACCTAATCAAACAATAGCTAATTTTAACGTATTTTCTGAGGAACTGTTAAGGATTTCCAAGGAGGAAGTTAAGGATCACAATGAAAGCAATTGTATGTGAAAATAGATGATGAGGTTGTAAAAAGCTTTAGCAAGCAAGCTTTAGCTCCATAGGCCCAGGTTGAAGAGATATAAGATAAAAAAAGAACTTATCATAAATTAAACAAAATTTTTGCCTCAGTATGCATGGAATTTAGCCCAGCGGTAACAAATAAGACTCTGGTAGCTATGGTCACCAGTTTAATTCTTGTTATGGGGATATTTTCCTTAATTTTCAGCCCTTATCTTTTTGATATTAATGGTGTTGTGATATAGGCCTATAAGGACAGATTAACAACTAAACAGACAACCATTCCTAAACACATACCCACATAGATTTCCAAATCACAATGCTGAAACAGCATAATTTACTACATATAGTATATTAAAGTTATGCACCAAATAGGATGTAGAGATAGCATTTCATATTCTCTTAATCTATAAGATGATTTGGGCAAACCAAATCTGGTAAAAGATATGATCTCTTTCAGAATTTGGAGAACCAAAGGCTAACTGAGTGCCTTCCACATTACCCAAAACACAAAGATACCCTTCTTTTCCGTGAACTTTCAGTAAATATTGTAGTGCCATGAATTACTGAGTGATTAACTGTGAAAGTTTCATTGCACCCTTCTTGGACATGGCCAAATGACAACAATGACAGAAATAAATATCAGACTATGAATTCAAAGTATAATATGGATGCAGAATCTTTTTTATAGAGTTTAATAGAAATTTTACGTAAATTTCCTAATTCCAGTTTGTAATATAATCTTACACTTAAAAATTCAACTAAATTTTAATTAAATAAGACACACAAAGACGCATTATATTCTTATAAATACTTCATAACATTTAAAATAGATTCAGTAAAATATCCTAACTGCTAAAACACTAATCTACGTTAACAATACCAGTCATAAGGTATTTTGTAATTGGATATCCAACAAAATTAATGAGATTTGTAGAAAAAATGGAAAAAGATATTTAAATGTAAAACGCAAATAAATCATTACATTATTTCAAGTAGTGAAATAGTGAACGCCAGATCTGTGCTGGATTTGTCAACAAATCAGACTGAAATGTAAATATTTCTACATTCGGATTGTCCAAATAGTGGAAGTACAGTACCTTGAGATACGAGTGCCCTAACATATGAAATATTTGAGATACGAGCCGAGCGAGCAAAGTTTTGCTTTGAAATACGAGCAACATTTGAGATACGAGGAATGGCCGGCTGCACACAACCCACCAGTTTACTGTGCCTTGTGTGCCTCACATTATCCCATGCATCCCCCCAGTATACTTGTTTACCTCGCTGTCGAAGCATCTTTGATAAGTTTTTCTAGGGCTTTGTGCTTTTAGTGCAATTAAATACTTTATCACATTTCTTTTTATAACCTTAGGCCCTTAGAAAGTGAGTGGAAAGGTCAATGCTCAGAAGAAGATGATGTCTATTGACTTAAAGCGTGAAATCATAGAAAAAATGAGCGAGATGTGCAAGTAGCTGACTTGGCAAGGTAGTACGGGCGTAGTACTTCAACAATATGTACTGTGCTTAAACAGAAGGAGTCAATAAAGGGTATAATGCCAGCTAAGGGCGTTACAATAATTACTAAGCTCTGGAGCTCTCTCCATGAAAAGATGGAGAAACTGCTGATGGTTTGAGTGATGGAGAAGCAGCTTAAAGGTAATATTTTAACACAGGGCATCGTATGCAAGAAAGCACGAGCAATTTACGGTGATTTGCTGAATCAGACTCCATGCACTTCCACGGACGAGGCATCGTAAGACTCGTTTAAAGCCAGTCGAGGCAACTTTGACAACTTTAGGAAAAGGACCGGCATTTACTCCATTGTCAGGCATGGTGAGGCTGCAAGTTCGAATCTGAAGGTAGCTGAGGATTATCTCAAAACTTTTTCCGAACCGATAGAAGCCAAAGGACACATCCCCCAGCAAGTCTTCAACTGTGACAAGACGGAGCTTTTCTGGAAGAAGATGCCGAATAGAACTTACATAACGACAGAGGAGAAGATTAATCACCTAACTCATTTCCACAACATTCTGAAAAGGAAGAAGGAACAAACCTCCTTGGACATGTTTTTTTTTTAATCCGGCAAAAAAAGGCAAAGACCAGTGAAGAAAAAGCAGTAACTAAAATTAAGCATAAAGCAGCATTTAAGTTGTGTGTAAGTTGCATTTTAGTGACCAAAATACAAATACACTTTATAAATCCAGTTTATTTCTTTACGTTATCTTTTATTATGTTTTTATACAATATTTGTCATTTATAAATACATTTTTCCTATTCAAAAACACGTAACAAGAACAACTGGGGTGGCATTTTGGGACCTGGAACGAATTAATGGCATTTATTTAATTTCAATGGGGAAAATTGCTTTGAGATATGAGCAATTTGACATACGAGCAAGGTTACGGAACGAATTAAACTCGTATCTCAAGGTATCACTGTACTGGTTAAAAACATAACCATTGATCACAGTACACTTTACTAATCTTAATGAGCTGTAAAATTGCTAAATTGCTTGAATGTCCACAATGTTTACAAATCAAAGAGAGAGAAAAATCACCTCAGCCAGTGGCACACTCCCAGAGAATGGATTTTGAGATCTGAAGTAGAATGCTTCATCTCCAACTCTGCTATTCATACCTGCATTCACTGGCCTGCTACTAAATATAACACATTTCTAAGATAACTGATTACACATATAACAACATTTAATAAAACATAATTATGCAAATACAGTAATCAGGTACATAACATAATAATATAAAATATTTATCCAAATGTAAGACAAGGATGTAAATGACAGACAAATGTAAAATCATCTAATACTCATGAAGAAAAGAATGAAAGACTTAAAATATAGTGAGAACAATAATTCTTTTGTAGTCTCTTATATACAGCCTGCATAGTTATTACATGTGTATATTCCGCACTTTTTTCTAGTTTGTCTTTTTAGTGAAATATAGTAGAAGTCCATTATAACAAGTACGGCATATAATCAGAGTTGTGTTATAACAAGTGATTTTTTGGCCATTGTCCTTCTCACAGCAAAAAAGATAGGGAGTTACATCCATTAAAACAAGTGGTTATATCTGAAGTATCAGTTTAACAAGTGCCACATTTCTGTATTTGTATTGCAGGATTCATATCTCAGAATCATCAACTGACAAGAGACTTGAAGTCCAGCAAGCAAATGGTAATCTGAGGCACATCATATCTTCAAAGAGCAGAAATCCAAAAATTATCGACACCTAATTCATGCATTAGTTTCCCACAGCTTGCCTCACTCTTCCTCTGCAAAAATGCTTTGGGGAGCTTCGATAGAAGACTTCTCATGATTTTCACTTGTCCCTCCATACATACCCATTTTGGTTTTGGTTTATGAATCAACAAAATAATATTTTTGATGCAAACGTACTTTTTTATGCATTCCGAAGAATTTGCATAAGAATTAAAAATCCTACAGTTCTATTCCACACTCGCTGCCCTTCAACATGACAGACATTTACTATTTGGCTATAAAGAGTGAGTTTTATAACAAGTACTTTTCCGATTTTTGTCAGCTCTCATTATAACGGACTTCTACTGTATGAGAAGACTTGATGCACCGTAAAAAGATTCACTTTTGATTTCCCTAAACATGCTGTTCCGCACTCTTAGTTCAGCTATAATTAACAAAATTAATAAAGAATAAACAGCATTTAAGTATTCACAACTAATGCAATGGTAATTTGATCATATATCATTTATAAACTCAATGCTGCATGACTTTAAAACATTATGAGAGAGATTTAATTTTTTTGAAAAATTCAGAATTGATAGACATAAAAAAGGTTTACATATGATGAAGTCAGTCTCTGATGCCACAAACTGTGGCAAAGAACAGCTCTTGCATGCCAACTCCACAGAGATTCCACAGACTGATTGAGAATCAAAGACATACAACTTTGGCAAGATTTTATTCAGATTTTAAGGAAAATAAAAAATACTGATTGAACATACTGAAACATAGATGTACTTGGGTATGCCAGAGAGTACCACTGTTAAAAAGATGCGAAATCAGTTATCATTAAAACAATGGGAATTATTAGATTACAAATTGTAGGTAGTGCTAGTCTTGCTTGCTGAAGGTAGAAAAGTACCTTGGTTGGTTATTTAAAAAAGAAATAATCTTAAAAATAAAAGGTGGCCAATGGGATACTGCTCAAACGCAATGAAACTAGATGGACAACTGAAGAATCAATGAATGAGGTACATTGAAAAGTGAAAGACACCTTTATTAAATCTTTAAATAACTCATTTATTCATAATTTTAAACTGGCACTAAATATATTCTATTATTGAGGTTATCTAATAACAGAATAAAAATAATAAAGAATAAACCCAAATATTTAATAGAAGAACTTTAGATGCAAACTTGCATGCATACACATTTTCCTGGTTAGCGCTATTTGAAGCATGTTATATTTCAAGATTGGTTATATATAATGCAATTATCCAACACACAACCATGTTTCAGCATATATAAGTGTTTACATTTGAAAACAAAATATTGATTTCAATTTGAAGAAATGACTCAGTATTCCTATAAGACTCAACATGAATTCATCTGAAATACTTCGAAAAATTTAATCATTAAATTACTGATGGTTAATGAATAGAAAGATATTAACGGAATGGACTGTATGATAGATAACAAAATCAAAGACACAAACGGGAATATTCTTGGAGGCAGACTGAGGGCACTCACCTTAATTCTTCTGCAAGGTGGGAAGGTGGCTACACCTCTTCCAATACTCGTCGTTTTCTGTGGTCGGGGATCCCCTAGATACGTCTCTGAAAAGGGACATAGGCGAAGTGTGTCCGCATCTTCGCGGAGAAAAAAAGAAAACTCAGGGACACTGAGTCCCCCCAGTCTGCCCTCTAGAGGCGGTCCTTCAAATTACCATTAATTATGTAACACAACGGCCCCCCAAAATTTGAAACAAATTTTAACAGCACCAGTATTTTGGAAGCAGTTGCACTCAACAAAAATTATAGCTACTTGACCTCAACAGCACTACATAATGAAAGGATAAAAAAAAACAGGAATCAGGGGAAGGTTCCCGATGTCTTCAACCTGGAGAGGGCTTTCACCAGGTACTTTATTCACGGGGGATAGGAAGCCCATGGAGAGGTAAAAAATGAAAATAAAAAGTGAAAATAAAGTTCTACTCTTGAGATACTTCACAAAACACACAAATAAAGGGTAAAGAAAACCTAAATTAAACTGAAAGTTAACTGTCTTTAGATATTGGTTAGGCATCCGTCGGTAGTTTCACTACCTTAGATGTCGGACGTTTCAAAAGACTGTGTGGAGTGCGTAGAGTGACAACTCTCACCGTACCATCTCCATCAGGATGGACTGCGTGGATTCTTGCTTGCGGAAAATTTTGCAGTCCAGATTTCTCCCCTTTCAGAACTACCAGATCACGGACTAGAAGATTTTGTCGTGCAGTCCTCCATTTTAGTCTCGCTTGGAGGGTGATCAAATATTCGTTAGACCACCTCCACCAAAAGTGCTGCGACACTTGCTTAAGAAGTTGCCAGTGAGTTAATAGATTTGAAATTGCCTCAAATAAATTTTCCTCAGGAGCGGTCAACAACGGAGTGCCAACTAGAAAATGTCCCGGTGTTAATGCCTCCAAGTCATGAGGATCTGTAGAGAGGCTTGTCAGGGGGTGAGAATTTAATTCCAATGAATTATGATTGCATGGCCTCTATGCGGCAAAATACCGTTGACAGTTCCTCAAATGTATAGGCCCTATCTCCAATAATCCCTCTCAAGAGAGATTTCATACTCTTCCTCCCAAAGCCCACCAAAATTTGGAGAACAGGGGGGGTTAAAATGCCATTCAATTTCTCTTTGAGAAAGTGCATTAATACTTATTTCCTTGGATAACTCCGCTTGAAACTACTCGGCAAAGCCCATTAGATAGTTTCTTGCACCAACAAAATTAGTCCCGCAATCTGAATATAAATGAGCGCATCGTCTTCGTTGGGATATAAACCTATCCAATGCTGATAGAAAAGCCTCTGTAGAGAGACTCGATACTAGCTCTAAATGACATGCCTTGGTGCTAAGACACACAAACATACATAAATAGGCTTTTGTTAATTTGGCATTTCTGCGAAGTGATTCTTTTATAGGAAAAGGACCTCCGAAATCCACCCCGGTGTGGAGGAAGGCACAACTTGGGCAAACACGAGCTGATGGCAAATTTCCCATGAGAGGTACCTTGGAATTAGCCTTTTGCTTCACGCATGTGATGCACTTACAAATGCATTGCCGGATAATGCTCCTTGCACTTAATATCCAGTACTTGAAGCTAATGAGAGACTGCAAAATTGCAGGTCCCGTATGACCATACAGTTTGTGATAATGATCTATCAACAGATACGTTAATGGACTATGCTTTGGAAGCAAGAGCAGAAATTTTCTGTGATAAGGTACATCGGAATTTCTTAATCTACCGCCTACTCTCAGCCGACCAAGATTATCAATGAAAGGAGCTAGTCGAAATAGATTTGAAGAGCAAGGAAGTCTCCTCTCTAGCCTTCTCAACTCTTCCATGAAGTATTGGCGCAGTGTCACGCTGACAGCAGCCATCATAGAGAATTTAATTTCTGATAAAGTAAGAGGACCACAAAGTGGTGCCTTAATTTTCAGATTAATATACGATAAACATCTAATGCAATAAGATATGACTCTTTGGAGTCTTACCAGCGATGAAAATTTCTCAATGAAAGACGCATCAACCGTACAAGCTAGAAATAATTTTACATCCCTCTTTATTTTGGGCAGATTCTTGGTGCAAGTTAATTCAGCATGATAGATTTCCCATGGTCATAGAAATTTATGGTCATAGAAATTTGAAACCCACATGGGTGCATTTCACCAGATCATTGAGTCCAAGAGTTGTTTGGGGGTCGCACCACGGCTACCGAGATTGGCAGGGTTCGATCTGGTTGATGCGTGATTCCAGTTGATATCCAATGAACAATCCTTTATTTGGGTCACCCTATTTGCAACAAAGGTTTTCAATTGATACGGAGGAATACTTAACCACGATAACAGGATAGTAGAATCTGCCCAAGCAAATATCTGCTGTACAGCAATATAACTAGATAAAGAACTCATGACACATTTTAAAACATTTGTAAGCAAAGCAGCTCCAAGGAGCTCCAAACGAGGTATTGTTACCAGCTTGATGGGGGCCACTCGAGTTTTTGACATTAATAAATAGACTTGTCCCTCTGAATGTAAATCCCCACACCTAAGATACACTACAATGGAATATCCCTTTTCCAAAGCGTATGAAAATCCAATCAGCTGAAAGGCTGACCATGAGTTTGCGACAAATCTGAGAAGTTTTAAACGTGATAAGATAGGAAGCTGCCTTGTAAATTCATTCCACAAAAGAAGATGACTCTCCAGTAATTCTTCACCCCACCCAAATTTCAATTTCCAAAGAGACTGCATGAAGTACTTAAACCAAAACACAACAGGAGAGATACACGCCAACGGATCGTATATTTTTGCTATCCCTGATAAAATGCCTCTTTATGTAGATTCCAGAGCAACATTCTGAATGCAGTAAAAAAATTCATCGGTAAGTGCTTCCCAATGCATTCCAAGTATTTT
This sequence comes from Pachydiplax longipennis, assembly GCA_036926295.1. Lineage (NCBI taxonomy): Eukaryota > Metazoa > Arthropoda > Insecta > Odonata > Libellulidae > Pachydiplax > Pachydiplax longipennis. Next base: position 922,517 of record JAVFKF010000028.1, on the reverse strand, counting down.
GACGACGGTTTCTCCCTCTGGATCAAAATTAACACCAGTTTGCCGTTCATTAAGAGGTATCCCTTCTAACACATCCGGGAAATTGGAGGACCACTTATGAAGCTGGTAACCTCCAGCTTTCAATAAGTTAATTAACTCTTTCACCAAGCATTTTGCCAGAGTGGGCGATGAGGCACCAGAAACTACATCATCAACAAAAAAATCTCGAGGAACAATGGAAGCAGCAAGAGGGAATTTCACCACTTCATCATCTGAAAGTTGTTGAAGAACCCGCAAAGAGAAGGAGAAGTCAAACCATATGTCACGGTATTTAATTGAAATTCTTCAATTGGTGAATTGGTGTCGGGTCTCCATAAAATGTGCTGATAAGGTCTGTGATCAGGTAACAGTAGTATCATCCTATACATCTTACGGATATCTGCTATTAGTGCAACTTCATTTAAGCGAAACCTTAGGATCAAGTCGGAAATATTTTTATGGAGTTTTGGCCCTTTCAAAAGCGTATCATTTATGCAATGACCTTGCGCAGTTTTTGCTGACCCATCAAAAACTATGCGCAATTTCATCAAGGAGCTGGAAGGTTTCAAGACTGTATGATGTGGAATGTAATATTTCCTGCTATTTCTTGGCATGCGCGACATATGTCCCATGCTGGAATATTCTTTAAAAAAGGTGGAATATTCAACCTTAAGATCAGGTAATTTCCGGAATCTTTGTTCAAGGCCCGTAAGCCTCTTCAAGGCAACTTTCTCCTATTCTCCGACATCATCTGGAGAAGAGTGAAAGAGGATGGGGACAACATAGCGTCCTTCTTCATTCCGATAACGAAGAGTCTTAAATTGTTGTTCCACTTCCCCATCGGAAGGTATGCTACCATCTGTAGATAGTTCCTCTACTTCCCAAAACCTTCCTATGATTTCGTGTAAATCTGCAGCAGTTACACATGAGAAAATGGTTGAGGCAAATATCTTGTTAGGGAGTGCAGAAGGAAGTGTCCCTATGAGTATATAACCAAATATTGATGGCCATGCCGTAGGAAATCCTATCAATCGAATAGAGGGAGCATTGATCATGATATCCAAATACAAATCTGCACCCAAAATAAAATCAATTTCGCCTGCCCAGAAGAAATCAGGGCCAGCTAATTTCAATGAGGAAAAGTGAGATTGGACTTCAAATGAAAGGTTTGTGGCGGGCTGATTTGAAATTATTTTGGGAATCACAATTGCCTTCGCGTGAATCTCACAATCCGTATCCATTGACCTCAGCACTACCGATGTCATTCCCCTAATAGTGGAAACAGGGGAAGCAGACAATCCTAAGCAAGTGATATGTGCATTTTCTCTAGGAAGCCTGAGCCCTTGTTGGCATTGAGTAGTGATAAAAGTAGTCTGAGAGGCAGGATCGATTAACATTCTAATGTTTTCAAAGATACCCGATCGTGATTTTATGAGAGCTCTAGCGGTGCCAAGAAGTACAGCTAGTTCCAAAGAAAACTTACCACCTAAGCCGCAACCCGCATAACAGGCAGTGAATTTCCTCCGAGCGAGCCTTAAGATGTGAGAGAGAGAGAGAGAGGGAAAACATGGAGGAGATAGTCTGCTTCTGTCCTGGCTCCGCTTGCAGAGTTGAAATGGATTTATTTGCATTATTGATATTGCAAAGATTTATTAGTATCCTTAGTTTGGTGGCATTGGCATAGCAGAATAGTATTATAACAATATGGATGTTGTAATGCAAGAATTCAGTTATTATAAAATGGTTATTACAAATCAGTATATATTCTAGCTTTGCTTCTCGCACCGAGGGAACCGGCGCACACGAGGTCCCGTTATTCCTAGGAAACCGAGGCAAACCCCCTTCCCCTCATAAAATTTGAGTCTGAGACGAAAGGCACAAGCAGGACGAAGGAAATTTTTGCAAAATCTGCCTCTGAGCCGCTCTGAGCTTATGTTTAGGACTGAGATGGGAGGAAGAAAATTTCTGCGCAGTTTGAATCAGTGTCGGACCCAAAATGTATAGACCTCGAATTCGACGCCTTCGCTTGCAATACTCTGCGGTTATAATGGGTCGTATTATATATTATAATAGTAGATAATATTATACATCGTTCAAGAGAAGAGTTATTAGCCTTTAAATTATATACCTAAGGAGTCCATATCGATCACCTGTTTTATCACAGCCTGTGTGAATGCAATCTACAAAAGTAAAGTAAGGCGAACTGATGGCCATATCTACGCTATTACTTTAAATACATAAAAAATCTATAAGTAAATATGTAGTATGAAGTCTTGAGGCATTCTCTGCGTATTTTAGATAAATTTTGTTTCATTTGATAAGCATCAAAATTAAAACTCGATCGGTAAAAAATCAGTAAATTTTATCATCTATGCAGTTGGTATCTTTAATATACCGTCCAAATCAATTGAGAGAAAATGTGCTAGGATCGATTTTCCTGAATTAATAAAGATGACGGATACGAGACAACCATCTTTCACATTAATTTTGAATCCAAAATGAATATTTTTGGTGTCATTGATGTGTGAATCGAATAAACGTGATTAGTTTGGTGAAATAGTTTTAGGGCCTTTTTACGTGTAATTCCAGCCCTGTAAGTATCACACGGGGATAAGAAGCGCATATGAGGCTCATGTTGAAATTTTGCTCCCCTCGGTTGATGGCTGGCCATACGTAACTCTCATATTTTTCAACAGAATTTTAATGATTGAGATGAATGGGCGGTGGTTTGGTATGAATAGTCTATCTACATATTTATCGCTCGGTGATATTGAAAATATCCCTTCGTATTTAAAATGTATGGCTATGAGAAACTTTTCATCTCTCCACATTCCATGACAAATTTGAAAAGCAAGATAGAGGAGTGATTGGAAGAAGTGGTTAAAGCAATGAATTCACCAGGACTTCAAGAGGGGGACTGTTTTGATAGAGATAGGGAAATGAGAAACGACGGCAACAGTAATACATACACTCACATGAATTTAACAACCGAAAGTGTAAGAGGTATGTTAATTCCAGATTTTTGGATAAATCATAATAGGTAATGGTATAAATCATAATAGGTAATTGATATAAATTGACGATAGGCAGCATTACTTAGTTTTTCATTTTTGTTATTGAATTAGTTATTTAGTATAAGCTAATACAGTTTATACCATTCACTTTAAAAGCAGAATATAGAGATACTAATTCTGATATGATGCACCCAAACATTGTCAACTTTATGTTATCATTCAGATTTTCCGAAGGTCCTATTTTAACTGGAATGATCTTCCTTGCATTACTATTTAAAAATACTATAAAAAATTTAAAAAAACATCTTCGCAAAGTTCGTAGAGAATTATGATGTGCCTAGGATGAGGGTGTTACGAAGGTCCTTGGAGTGAATGTTGGAGTAATGGATAACATATAGAACCAAGAATATTTTAACAGCTAGCGTATGAATCATGAGAATTAGAGGAATATTCTCATGTAACTCCGGTTACCATCCGTTGGTTTCTATTTTTAAAGTGTTCTTCCATGACTCCTTTTACCCATCATTCATAATTATTGATAGTGAATTTTCTTTTAATTATTATACATATTATGCACCATTCAAACAATTCGGGTTATATAGCTTACTTGAGGCATTCAGAAACCAAAGCAGCAATCATTAATCATTAGTCTCATTAAACATTAGTCTAGCGAATAGTTCTGAAAATCATTTCAGTAACATTGGAAATCCTGTTGTGGTTGTTTTCACACCCCCTGACATACGTCATACGGCGGCTCGCGGGGTATTAATGTAAATGTAAATAAACCAGGTGTTAACGTGTAAACCTGCAATATGCAAGTATAGGAAACCTGGAGTTTATATGCAATATGCAAATCAGTCTTAAGGTTCTGATTTGCCATACTAACTGTTGTTTCTTAACCATCTTAAACTGCATTCCTTGCAAGAAGTCCTGAAAGGTCGTCTACCTCAAAAATAGAGTTGAATATCTTCATTCCCTAAGGGAATACCCGTGGCGGAGATTACAAATCACGGATCCACCATTTCCCACCTTACTTGTGATCGGTCGCCGCCACCATACCCTAACCATTGATACCTGCTCAGCAGGGGTGCGGTCAGGAATCCTCATTAGCGCTTTCAAATTCGCTACCCCGGATACATACGACCATCCACAATCTGCCGAAAAGGGGGTTTTTCTTCTCAGAGCGGAGTTCACCTTCACCCATCGGCCGTTTTATGGTTCCTTTGAGAAAATAGACAATACCTTTCGATGAACGCAACAAAAGAAAAAAAAACAACAAAGGAATGAATAGGGGATACTCCTAGGGCAAGGGTGGAGGGAAGGAAAGACCTCCTTTCTCTATGGAAGAATTAGTGAAACCTCAGACGCGAATTTGTCAAAAACAGCAAAATCTCATCTCAAAATCATAATGCTTCATCTGATACCGTCACCACGAATGCCTGGTGGAAGTAAGAACAGAATGACATGTTGATGCATATATTCTGAAATACCTAATGCTCTGTTAATTGTCGTATCAAGCAAATTTTATACTTCTCTGTATTGCAGAATAATTCAACTGCGAAGAAATCGAGTCAAAATTTGCACCTTGGGGCAAGAAAGAGATTTAGCATCAGATAAAAGTTGGGACAGCATAATTTTGCAAGTAACATGAACTTGATTTAATTAAAGGGATAGTTTTTCTGGGACTGGAAATGAACAATATTTTCGGAAAAATGTTACGAGATGCTGGCGTTAATTTTGTGGTAAATTAATTTTTTATTCGATACGTGAAAAAATTTTGTAGTCCTCAGTATTAAAATTAGGAGTGCTACTATTATAATATCTATGTTATTTTCTAAAATATTAAATTAGCAATTTGAATTTTAAACAATTACCTTAGAAAATGATGAAAGCACACCAATAAATATTTTACTTTCTATCATATGATTTGGTGGTATTTAAAATTTTTATAACATTTGATGTAATTATCTGATGTAGTTGATCGTAATTTACTTGGTTTACTTTATTGTAATATGTTTTGGGTCTAATTTTCAGAGCTCTCTACCAGGTTGACTTAAAATGATTCTCTCTCGGTGCATTCGTCCAGATAAAGTTTCTTTTCATCTTTGCTTTCCTCAGTAGGTTTCGAAATTTTTTCATACTCCCCTTCTCGATAGCATTTTTCTGCAACATAAATTAGTTGACATACAGTTGATTGTGTTCTTATTCCTAATTATTCTTTATCTCCTTGCAGAGTTTTTGTTCATCTTTCTATTTGAGTCATAGTCGTGAATTTCCTCTAAATAAATTAAAAAGTTCTTCCTGTAGGCGTCAAGAGAATAAAAAACGTAATAATATAATCCTTTTTAATCTTGCAATGACATAATTTTTTATTGGATAATTGGAGCAGCTAAAGTAAGTTTACCCGATGCCTCCAGAAAAAGGTGAATTACGCAGAAATTTCAGGCCGAAATAAGGAGATCCGATTTTCATTCATTTTTTAATACTGTTGCTGACATAGTAAAAAGTAACACTGAATTTAAACTAGATTTCGTGCTAATAATGACGGTACAAATACTTTCAACGCGTGTCACAACGGTTTAAAAAGGCGCCGTCAGAATGCTCCTCCTTCCAAGAGCCAATAGAATGCGTGGAAAACTCTAGACTCGCTCTCATCGAGCTTCACGTCTGTTATGCGGGTTGCGGCTTAGGTGGTAAGTTTTTTTTGGAACTAGCTGCACATTGGATTGATTGGAATGTTCAGAAGAAGCGGAGCAAGATATCTCATTAACTGCTGAAACATCATCAGTAGACGATTGGCCGCTTTCTAATGGGACTGCCAATTTAGTTGGATCAACCTTCTTTGGAAGAGGTTTTCCCTTAGTCCCCAGAGAATGGGACTTAGAATCAGCACAACCACAACCAGTCAAATTTCATAACAAGGAATGATGTTTCTTAGAACAGGTTCTACAGACAATCTTAGAAAAAAATTCACTAGCAGCCATACAGTTAAAACAAAGATTCTTAGATTTAACAAAATCCCTTTTCTGATCTGAAGATAATGCCTTGAATTGAGCACACTGATATAATCTATGTTCCTGTGCACACATATGACACCTTATTATACGACAAGTGTTATCAGAAGATACAGCGACAAGAGAAGTTTTAGAAATCTTTGATTTAAATCCCCTTTGAGTGCCCTTTGACTCTTTTCGATAGGAACTTGTTCTGCCCCCGATGACCGAAAAATATTTAAGTACTTACAGCCAAATTCCAAGAGTAAGTGGATAGATGGGAAAGTTGTATTACAATTTTCAATATCAAATTGTTTTAGAATATCCCTATCTAAAGATCTTGAGGCAAGATAAAAAACATAAATTCTGATAAGTTCAGAATTTTCATCACCTGCATTGCACTAATGTTCTCTAAAAATGTGTCAATAAATTGTTGCAATGATGAAACCGACTCCCCCTGCATACGAGGATAGTTAAATAATTTATTGAGATAATTAAAGGCCAACAAACACGTATTATCATACTGTTTTACTAAAGTTTCCCAGGCAATTAGATAGTAATCTGAAATTAAGGGGATTCTAGGAACCACAGATAAGGCCTGTCCCTTTACGCTTGTAATTAAATAATGATATTTTTCAATATCAGATAATCGCGGGTTGGAATGCACCAGACTATGAAAAAGATCGTAAAATTGCTTGAAGGTTTCTAACCGGCCATCAAAAACAGGAATATTAATTTTAGGTAAGCGCAGTGATTGAGCTTTTGTGGTGTGCTCATTTGATTGGGGAGAAGGGGATTTAGATAAAATTCTACTTGCTACCGACATAGTGAAATGGAACCTAGATTCAACTTTCTCCTCAATAGTTAGTTCACCCTCATCAATTTCAAGATCAAAATCAACCATTAATTTGCAGATTTCATCAGTTAACTGAATGAAGGCTTTGTAATCGTCATCGAGCGATGACATTCGATTGAAAATTCCGCTACTTGTTCCGCATCGGTCTGATCTTGAAAAGAATTTACTAGAGTGAAAATTCACTCTATCCTACGATACACAGCATCACGCCTGACCTTAGTGAGCTTAAGAGCCCGTGTAAAACGTGCCTCTGGTTGGGCATTTCCCTTGTGTTCTTCTGCCGGCATTATATGACAACTGCTTCCAAAACACTTGATAGTTATATGCAAAGATACTGGCCGTCATCCGGCCCAAAGGACCAAAAAATGTTAACGGAATGGACTGTATGATAGATAACAAAATCAAAGACACAAACGGGAATATTCTTGGAGGCAGACTGAGGGCACTCACCTTAATTCTTCTGCAAGGTGGGAAGGTGGCTACACCTCTTCCAATACTCGTCGTTTTCTGTGGTCGGGGATCCCCTAGATACGTCTCTGAAAAGGGACATAGGCGAAGTGTGTCCGCATCTTCGCAGAGAAAAAAAAGAAAACTCAGGGACACTGAGTCCCCCCAGTCTGCCCTCTAGAGGCGGTCCTTCAAATTACCATTAATTACGTAACAATTTCAATCGTAATAAATGACTCAGTATTCCTATGAGTCTCAACATGAATTCATCTAAAATACTTCGAAAAATTTAATCATTAAATTATTGACGGTTAATGAATAGAAAGATTTGTCTTAAATTGAGTTGAATTTTCTTTAAAAATACCTTAGGAAGATTTTGAAATAATTGTAAAGAATTCCCATTTCGAATTTTACGGATCTTAGAATTCATTATTCACTGAGAAATAGCATACACATCAATAATAAGGGTAAAATAATTAGTTATTAATAAATCTACTTGAATCATAAATGAAAGTATATTACCTATAAGGTCCAGGCCAACTGGTGAATAAATCTGAATGATGGATTAGACTTGGTGGTACTGGTTTATTTTCTTTAATGACTAAATTGGGTTTAAACATGGCTTTATGCATCTGATAAACATTCCTGTCAACAGGTTTTGCCCAAGTAACTTCTAAAATTGCCCCATCCAGCTTTTGACCTTGATTAGAAACAAGTACCATTAGACTACAGATTGTAAACACTAGTTAATCTGACACATTACTCTTATACACACATGCATAGTTATAAAGATAAAAATTGATATGCAAGTATAGATGCCATACTTTAAAAAGAAAATCTTAAAAGTTTGAAATAAGGTAGTCGTCAAAATTAAAGAGCAAATAAGTGAATGATGATATATACATTATAAGTGAATATTAGCAAAAAAAATAACATTAAAGACTTTAGAGATAAAATTTTTTACTTTTAAATGTTTTAGAAATTAGATGCAATTATCTTGTAAATTCACTTCCAGCAATGAAATTAAACAAAAAAATTCTGGCACACCAAAAATTAGAAACATGGATAAATAATAATCATGAATTAATTTTAGTCGAAAGGGACCACTCTTACAATTAACTTTATAGTCCAAAACACTGTCTTTGAAAACATACAAATACTATGAATCAACTAGAAGGATAGAATATAATGGGTTTTCCAAAATTTGAGTAAATACATGACATTCGTGTAAAGAGAACAGCAAAAAGATTTTAATTCAATAACCAAATTATCACAGGTTTGCTAATTTTTTTTCATCAACTACTTAGAAATGAAATCCAAAATGGCAAAAAAAATTTCAAAACTATGTCCTCCTTGCAAAATTTCAGTCACTCTAAGAAGTACTTTTCAAACGGCATAATTATACCCTAAAACTTATAGCTGAGGCATCATCACATAGTTGCTCAAGAAATTCACTGACATCCTTCAATAACTTTCTATCCTCTGTTATCTCTAATAAAACCTTAAGTGCCATATGGGACATGGCAAAAATAAATTTACTGATTCCCAAGCCATCTACTTAGCTTTCCCAACTTATCCAACTATTATTTGGGTATCTGACAATATTTAGGTGAACACATATTATAAAAATTCTTTCCATTTCCTAAGATTATTTTATCCAGTGCATTACTTCACATCACTACTGAAAGAATGAAAAATACACTGTGGAAATTTGTATGAAAATATAAGAACTATTCCTAAATACACAAGCTTTCTGAAATATCTTACGATTTTGGAAGAGACATATCAAGTTGAAGTTTGAATAAGCTTGTGACAAGTAATATGAAGTTTATAAGCTTTTTCAACTATTTCATAACAATAGCAGTAACTTACAAAAACAACTTCAATACATTACAAAAAGTTTCAATGGGCAATTATTGTTACTAAATGTATGGTTTCCTTCAAAATATAAAGTAAAGGGTAACTAAAAAGAAAAACTACTAGTGTCACTGGTTTAAGTACCTACATTAGATATTTCTTCACAGCTAATTGGCAAAAATCAGGCTTTAGGGGAATTTCTCGATTCCAAGTTCTGACTTATTTCCCATATGACTGAAAGTGTGTGGAAAACTGATAAATTTACTATAATATCATTTTAAAATTGCAATGCAACTCTAGAGCAACTTTTGAAAGATTCCACATTGGAAATATTTTTTAACTTTTAATCCAAATTTGCTGTCCTTGTTGCCCCCTCCAATGGTTGTTTGCATTAAAATACTTTGACATATGGTCATCATTAGTCATTACTGAAATATAACTAATCTACAAACTATATGAATAAACTACCATGTATAATTTTAGCTTATCTTTCTTACTTTCAATCTATTTCTGTTGTGTGAAAGGAATATATAGTAATATTTCATCTTATTCCATGTGTTCAGTTGGACTTTATGAAAATTCATATAAGTACTGATAATGCATCAAGTACTGTAATTATTAGGTATATAAGCATCTTTCCAGAATGCCAAACTGCAAGGTAAAAATAAATACGTGCTGGATTTCAACACTGATTTGATTTTAGTAGAATGAAATAGACACTCAAAGAATATTGGTTCCTAACATTGCAAACCCTAAAAATGTATTCACATAATTGAAATATCTTACCATTGGTATTTTGGAGAGCTATCTCTGCACTTGCTCGATCAGGAAAATGTACAAAAGCAAAGTCCCTTATTTTCTTAACCCTCTCAGCTAAACATCCACCAGCAACCGAGAAAACATCCTGTATTCTATCTTCAGAAGTAGACAACATCAGATTCCGCACATAAAGAGCAGTCACCTAGAGAATCAATAAAGTGATTAAATTAAACAATGATTTCTCTTATTCCATTAGCAGGAATATCCAAAAGTATTGCCCCACGTCTTGTATATTAGAATTTCCTCTTTTAATTTATAAGGTGCACATGGGTCTATTAAATTTGCTGGGATACAAACTATAACCATGTTCCACAGGTGCCATCATTGTGAAATTTTTACTATGTACTGGTCCCACCCTGTAGCTGCCAGAATAATTCAGACTTTGAAGCTAGTTATCATAGGTTCACTACCAGAAGGTCGTGAATATTGGAATTTTCCCATAAGAATGCTTCACACAGATTTTTTAAAATTACTTTGCGGCACTACTCAGTAAGCATGTGAACAGCAGTCATAATTATGCTTTGAAAATTTAGTTTATCGTTTCCCTAATGGTCCTTGGTTCGATAGCAGGGCACCAATTGCCTTCTATCATACAATCAAATGGGAAACACGGAATGGTGTTTTGTGACCTCCTCAATATGATATGGATTTGAAATTCTGTATATGGGTAGAGTTCCTTTCCAAAACTTAATGAGTAATGGGCAACATGACGATTACATGATACACTTTGTCATACTTGATAGTGAACTGGGGGATGTTATTGTAAGCATATAAAAAGTAATCGGGTATTCCTTAAAATATTTACCAATTAGCTTACAGTATGCAAGCTAATAAGTGAATAGTTTAAAGAAATACCAACTTAATATTTGGATAGGCTTAGAATAACATCCCCCAGTTCAACGTATTGTTTAACAAATGGGATGGAATCCTAGTTGCAAACACAGGAAGACTTTTGGAAGACTTCATTGCATATTAAGTTTTGGAAATGATCCTACTAACCATGCACCAAATATCAAGTCCTAATCATTCCGGAAAGGTACTCAAACATAAATCAGTATTCTCCATTTAATTCTATTCTAGAATGAAAATGATGCCCTGGAGTCTAACCAAGGATTATTTGGGAAATAATAAGCTGCTTTTGCAAAATATATCCATGATTTCTGTTTACGTGCTGTAATATAGATTTCTATCTCCTCAGGAAGTACACCATCAAAATATCAACAATCACCACATTATATGGGAGCTAATGCTGCCTGGAGTTCCACTGGTACTATAGAAGATTGCATCATCTTTGACATCAGTTATTTTGAATTCACTATCCAACCAAGAAGTGCCTCTAAATAATTTTCAAAAATCTGCGCAATGTATTCTTATGGAAAAATTCCGGTCTTTAGGGCCTTCTGGCATTGAACCTACATCAGCAAAGATAAAAGTCTGAATTATTCTGGTGGTTACCCAGTTGGGCCAGTGCTTCATATGTGTATTGTAAATTGCATGTATGTAAACTGCATGTCAATGGCAGTAGTGGAACAGGGTTAGAATTTGTATCCCCTATATATGTGTATATAGGTATGTCTAGAGAAGTGTCATTATATAATAGATAGAAAGATAGATATGAATAAGTATAAAATTAACTTTAATGAATGCACTACCATAAAGGATGACCTGCTCTACTTCTTCTCCTCATTTAACCTAATACAAATAGTGTTTCATTCCACAAGAATCACTACTCATAGTGTATCCACCATTGATAATATATATTCACAAATGTTGATGATCACCTGACTTTAGTTTTTCATTCACATCAATTAGATCATTTGGCTCTACTAATCTCTGTTTCCTTGCCTTTTAGTGGTTCTTCCATAGCTGCTAATGAATCCCAAACAAATAAGAGATTATTCTCTAGATATGGTAATAAGGGTCACTACTATAATGTATTGAGCAACAATATCTCCCTAGGTTTGACACCATGTAAGTTACATTTTCCTCTAAGAAATACACTCATGTAACCATGACAGTGTTTTTGTAAGCCCTTTTCAAAGTAATGAGGTATTGATGGATATTAATAACCCATTAGCTAGCAGTATACAAGCAACTTTTACTCATAATCCAAAAGAACATTAATAAACAAACTCAAGATGAACAATGGAATTTGTCTATTTCAAGGTGTTAAACATGACTTCTTTTTAGGAACAAGGGCATAGGGCTCAACCTAAACAATTTATCATCTTGCTAAAATCAAGTCTCCCCCGCTGTTGATTAAAGAATATATATTCAAAATACTCAGCAATGTGTGGATGAATGCATGGAAATACTCCTGGAACCTCACTTTTTTTTCTTTTCACAAAATTCCTAACGTCTCTTTTCCCTCTCAAGTTTGTTTTACTGCTTTGTTCTGTATGCATTCTATGCCTCTAACTAGAGAGAGAGGATCTTTGGTTGCTTTAAGGGTTCTCTATAAAACTTTTCTCTACAGGACAGGGTAAAAGGTAAGGTCATTTCAATAGTTTCCAGATATGTGAAATAATACATTGGATGGCCTTACACATTGGTTTCACATTCATTTTTAAGAATATTTCTCCACTTTTTCTTGAACAAGGATGTTGTTCGAGTCACTTTTTTCAGTTCTTGAAGAAACCTCAATAGAAAGATTTCATGTATTTTTTTACAATTTGTTCCTCTGAAAATATTTTTAAAATATGTGAAGAAGTTCTTTGGAAATAATCAATTTTCATGGGTCATTTAGGTCTTTTTCCATTTTTATTTTTCAGTCTGAGTGTTTTTCTTCAGATAAAAGAAAGAGTTTTGGAAGTTACTTTTGTTGATAAACTCTTTATCAGCAAGCCAAAATAACTGCTCTGGGTGAAAAATCAGCCATTACAAATTATTTGTAAATGAGTAGATAGACCATCATTCATAAAAATTTTCAGTTATGTGTTTGTTAGTTTTGCATGAAGTGCTAAGAGCACAATGGTCATTTCAAAGAAAATGAATGCATGGGTGAGAAACAACAGCACAGTGGACAGAGGGTTAAATTTTATATTACTAAGGTGTAAAAAAACATTTATCTTCATATGCCAGTAGTTTTTTGGTGAATTTTAATTCCAAAAACCCTTTTATGAGTGTATATTATTTCCTCTGAATGACTACTGTAGTCACTATTACTATGTATCTTCACTCCCACTAGTTTCTTCTGTGGCCATTCATAGATGCCACAAGGCATTGAATTAATTTTGAGCACTTCTAAACATATCATTTCTACATTTAGGATATAACAGTAATGTAGAAGAGAAAATAAAAATCAAAGGGTGTTAAAATTACTGCGAGAGTAGAAGCCAAGATAAGCTGCATCATAAAGCTGCCTTATGAAGCACACTACAATGACATCACAATTTTAAAATAAAACAGTTTATGTAATTATAATAAGAATTTATAGCTCATAGGGTGGGATGAAAAGCACTAATAAGAATATATAAGAATAGTGTAAATGGCACTTAAGTTAAATGATGTTTCCATTAAGCATTTATTAATTTTTATATATAACAGTATATTTTGATATGATGACTAAACTTTTATAAAAATATAAGATGAAATTTTAATAAAAATTCAACAAGCCAATGAGAACAATTTATTTGAATCTACATGCTAATCATAAGCTCCAAAATCATTTGAATTTGCGTGTAAGCAGGACAAAAACACAAATTTTTATATTTGTAATGTAATGGATTTACAGAGGTCAAGACAACAAGGTACTTCAAATTTGTCAATCCTGCATTTCCTTTTCTGGTGAACAAAGCTATAATGATAATAAAGTAAACTAATAATGAAAATGATAAACATTATAGTTATATCATCCAAACCAATCAAACTACAAACGAGAACTGGAAAGGTTAAATACAGAGAATTTTTCAAATGTAGCTTCAACTTGAATCATTTATTTTTCACAAAATTTTAGATTTTTCCTGGGAAACATTACTAAAATACTTCTAAATATGAATTGAAACTTTTTAAAATTTTCAAAGTTATAAAAATTAATAAAAGAAAATAACAGGTATATCATAATGTAAAAATTCCGAAATAAGACATACTCATTAAACTTCTCTCTTCTCTATGATTAAGTAATTCCAAATAAAAGGAGTCCCATTACAATTCCTTGAAACAACAATTACTTCTGGGAGAGATAACTGCTGAAAAAGATATCAGCTGATAACTGTTTCTCAAAAACTCACTAAAAGATAGTAGCCTAAAGAGTTTAAAATTCACTTACAGGAGTAATTTTACAGAGGGTTTCGACACGAAACGCTGCACAGCTGTTTACAGAGCGTTGATATTGAACTGTAATATGTGACTATGTGATGCCTTAGGTTTTGCCATCAATTTCCTTTGGAACATACGACGTTCTGCGACACGAGGTAAAATCACGATTTCGAATTCATTTCAGGCTATAATCACTCAAAGGTAAAAAGCTAGAGATTTTCAAAAGTAATATCACAAATAAAGGCCAAACTGAAATATCAACAGAAGCATTGCTTCGATATTTTTAAAGGTTTTATTCTCTAACGCAGTGATGTCGCAAGCGGACCTTCAACCACTTCCATCTGGAGAACTATTTTCTAAAGTTTCTATAAAATTTTCTTGGCAAACATTCGGTAACTTTAGTGGGAAAAAACAAAGTGATGGTTCCAAACTTTCCTAAATAGTTAATCACGCTCCTCATAATAAATATCATTGCAACAGAATAATAAAACTATATTTAAAAATTGTTTTACAATATATGTTTACTAATTGAATTAAATATCTAACTGTTTTGTTTACGGCACACGAACTCATCATAGGAGCATAACTGCATATTCTTTCACATGCCTATAGTCAAGGCCTTCTTACCGGAGGGCTACATAATAAACGTCACCTAAGGTGGCCCAATGATGATCAAAAAACTAGGAATATTATTCTCTCGTACAAATATTGAGCATTTCCGCATGAACGTTTTTGTTCAGTTTTTCTTCGACGAAAACCGCACACACGGAAGCAAATATATACCATTAAAACTATGCTCAAAACAGAGTAAAGCCATCGAGTTAACAAAGAAAGTTAATGATTAATTATAACACGGATAATTTTTACGAATGGTTGTATACGGTTCATGATATTCGACATTTATTTTGAAGTCACATGATTCGATATTTGTTTACCAGACATCAGGAAGATTGGCGGGCTGGTTTAAAACCACCATATTTCTGGTCCGCAAGCCGTATGTTATACAACCCTGATGTAGCCCATTATGCGCAACCGATCGTGCAAGGCTCTCCCTATACAGGCCGTTTTACACGATGCTATTTCTAGCGCAAGATATTGTTCAATCAAATGGAACCGTGTAAAACGCCAAATTGCACCAAAAATTGCGTGCAATCACGATCGACGTGCAAAAAATTAGAACCAATTGAAATTCCGAGCAAACGTTCGTGTAATTTCTTGCGAAATAAATGGCATCGTGTCCTTAAGAGAAGTGAGATTTCTCCGCCTTGAATACCAAATTAATACAAACGATTTCCCAAGAACTGTAGAAAAATTAACATTAAAGGCAAAAATCCTTAGAAATAAAATGAATTCCAAAATAATGAGATGCCTAAAATTTTTCATAAAGAACAAAAAATGAAGCATTACTCGGTGGAAGCATGATTTAACGCCGTTATATGGGGTCACCTAGCCGCTAAGCAGTAAAACGATGCATCATTGCCGACAGACTGCAGAACACTTTGATACCTTGCCTTTCCATTTCGCCAAATAGTCACATTAAGAATACCTCGGTAAATTAAAATTATGAGACTAATATCATAGTCATGGTCTAGCCTCATAGGACGAGTTAATCTGAATCCTTCAGTCCGCAATATCAAATATTTTGATTTACGAAACACAAACTACGCAGTAAAACTTTGAAAATGTAGGTGAATAACAATAAATAATATAAAATCATCTCAATGAGTTAGAACGCAATGGTGAGTCTTTCTATCTGATTAATAGTAATATCCACAAATAGTTACCTTAGACATAACAGTTTCGTCAACATCTATTTCAGGCTCAGCCCAATCCACAGCTACTTCGTACCCCCAGAGTTTGGGTCTGTAGTACAACAGCTTTCGTCGAGCCATAGCCGCTGACCGGTGGCTGTCGAATTCAATGAAAGCAAAACCCCGATTTTTGGTCTTGTCGTGAAGACTATTGTATAGGATGATCGATGTTATTCCATCAACTAATCTTGACAGGGCTTCGAAGATTTCTTCTTTATTCTTGTTCTTTGGTACACCGCCAATAAATAAACGGCAATTATCAACAGATTTGACAACTCCCACAGTTCGTCCAACACGGATTTCCACGTTATTTAATTCTTTTACGGCTTTTGCGGCGTCCTGTGGATTTCTATACATCACAAAGGCATAACCGCGATTCGAGCCACTAAAATCCATCATTAGCCTTGTTTCATATATTCTGCCTACTTTCTCCATAAATGGCACTAATTCATCCTCGAAACAGTCACGAGGCAATTTACCAACAAACACCTCACTTCCTTTCGGAGGGGATGGTCCTTTACGCTCCGGGGAAGGGCCAAATATTCTTTGACCATTGCTCTGAACAAATTCATATCCCATCCTCTTCTGCAGATCAAGTAAACGAGGGATCTCATTCACTTTAGGAGAAGAATCAGTGCGAATATTCATGATAACTGAGCACCGAGTCTTCCCTCACTAAGTCTCAATCCACTCTAATCTCTTCTCCCTAATATCTCTCGGTCACCACACCGGTGGCGACAACCAATCGTGAAGAGTTATGACGTCATCGAAGAGAGAAGATAACATATCTCGATTGGGAGCAAGATAATTGTAAGCTTCGCGTTTAGATTTTACTCCATCAGTTGCAGTGATAAAAAATTTAGCCAGTAATTTACCAATTAAAAACTCATCGTGAAGCGCAAATTTTGGCTTCTGTAAGATTTCTGTAAAATTCGGCAAACTATACAACGGAGGGAAGACCGCAAAATTTCACATGAAAAAACTCTTAACTAGTAACTTATTCGTAGCAAAAGTTTTTAAAGTTTTGTCTCCATCGAGTTTTCAACTAAAATACCCAAATCACTCTCAACTCAATAACTAATGTTCCGAATTCTACTTTATTTGATAAATCTTTTTTATTTTATTTTGAATATTGAGTTCCTAACCTGGATTCGAAAACAGAGCTGAGTTGTGTAAAAACATTGATAATAAAATATTAGATGTTGTAAGGTCGAATACAGTGGATTATTTTATCTCTAATAAATCGAGGGAGTCATTTTGGCGTTACTATATCCTTTCTAAGTTGCTAAATGGTTTCTCAACCGACTAACTACCTACCATATTTGTCAAAACGGAGTAAGATTTTAAAAGATTAACTAAAATTACTAAGTCATTCACTCATTGACTCACGAAATGAAATTTAGAATAATTATATGAATTAATAGACCAAAACTGACCCCTACTATATAAATTCTGAATTAAAGGAAAATAGTGCTGGTAAAATTTTTGCTGCAACTCTCTAACATTTTTGTTAGATTTAAATAATGGAACGTCTAACTTTTTCTTATGATGAATCAATCTCTTGACTACAAAATTAAAATGGCTGCGTGTTTCAGGCTTCAGCAGCGCAGGAATCGACGGCCTCCTCTTCTCCACCTGCAAGACACTTGATACGTCCCAAAACTTCTGAGGCTATCTGATTCCGTCAATCGTGTTTCCAATGAAAGCTTCGGTGCGAAAATAGCAACCTAAACTCAAACACGGTCAGAAACATTTACAATGAATTGAAATCTCAATCCGCCGTCCTCCCAAGGCCAATTACCTATGGTTTTTTTAAAGTAGTTTTATACCACCCGAACCGCAGGTGGCGTATGGCAGGGGGTATAATAACGCAAATATTCTTACCTAATCTACCCTGTAAGATTTTGTAATGCTCAATGCATACTTCCTCAATACTCACCTCGTACAAAACCAAGAGAGTCCAACGCGGCCCACCGCTTGCATGCATCTCTATACACATGTAGCTAATACATCCCCTCCATAAGCGGTTTTCAAGGTAATTACTTAAATCTATTGTCCGTTTCAAGATTCCAGTCAGTATGGTGGGCTTACGGGGTAAAAACTCAATGTAATTTGCCGTAAGCGAAGAAGTTAGCCTCGCGCCGGGTCGCCTTTACGCGGAGCTGCAGATTCGGACGGGTATAATTAAGATTCGTAGTCTACATTGACCGATTCAAACTTAAGTTCTGATGAAATTTTAATGAAAATAACTCTATCAACACAACAGTGAAAATTTTATGCATTTAGAGCAGAAACAACAATGTTAAAAGCGAAAATTGAATGAATTGCCGAGCTTTCATCCGTGAAGATTTTTGAAACTGCTATTACTCTCTTACAATCCAACATAAAATGCTGATTTTTTCTTCCATTGCTCTATCATCTGAATGCATAAAAGTTCCATGACATTAATTTTAGAGCAACCAAATCTTAGTAAAAAATTATTTAGTTGGATCGTAACTCAAGAAAAAATTCGTCCTGCAGTCCAATTTATTCGTCGCCTAAAACTATTTGGTTTCTCACGTGAGGAAGAAATTGTCTCGGGAGAAATCGAGATAAATGTTGTAATTTTCATTTGTAGTTTGTTTCAATGCGATATCTTGAACAGATCATCTGGTAGTGATAATGTAGTCTTCATTTTTTTATTTTTTATTAAAAAAAATTAAGTAAATAACTCAGTAATTTATTTTTAAGTGAATAAATTTTGAGTTGATATTGAATAATTAATTTCAGCCACGTCAGGGTCCCTTTTGACACGTACCATTGATTTGCCCTGGTCAGTTTATATCGGTAAACTTTTACTTGATATTGCACTAATTTTATGAGCTTAATGAAATATATATTGACAAGGAAGATTTAATCTCAGCATTCTGTTTAAAGATATTTATTTAACTTAAGAAGAAATTGAAAATTTAGGTCTTCGAGCGACCGAACTGGATAATTAGAGTTCCGATGTGCTAGAGCGCATGACGGTTGTATAAGTGTAATAAAGTAGGATGTGTACCTACTTGATACGTGTGCAAATGTCTTCCGAAAAATTATCTTAACAGTACCATTTTCTTTCGGAGAAAGAGATAATTGAGTGGGAAAGATGACAAAGAACGTCAAATCTCTGCTGAGTGCTCTCGTTTCCATCACTTCCAGCTATGAGGGATTAAGAAAGGTAATCCTCAGATTTCCTCGATGCCTTTCTTAAGACAACTGCATTGTGTACTCCATTTTCTGGAAACATACGTGTGGTAAGAATTTATCGTCCGAAGAATTCTATCGGCTTCCGCTTTATATTGCTCTTCTGCCATTATTTCTACTTTCTTGATATTTATAGCTAAAATAGAGCTCAGTTTTCCTTTTCCATTCGTTCGGAGGAGTCAAATCAGCGTTTTGTGCTATTTTTCAGCGAAAAAAGTAATTAATTTTTGCAGTCGTTTTTTGAGTCCCGCACAAGTTTTACTATATATTCTTGTTGAAGAGTACTCGTATTGGTTTATCCGTCTTCTAACTTCTTTTCATAATATTTGCTCTAAATTCTGACGAGAGATTGAGTACGTTTAATCATCGGATCATTATATTCTTCTATCATATATGTGCCACTAAAGTTTTGTGATTAGTGATTTTTACTTTTCGTGAGGTGACGTTGAAATTTCTGTAAAGCTGTTTTCGAAGGTTTCGAAGAGTTTAAAGGTTTCGAAGCTTCGGCGATTCGAAGCGCGAAGCGGATTACGCTCTTTGATATAAAAGTCAAAAACTCAAGTTCTATTCAAGATATCGCATCGAAACAAACTGCAAATGAAAATTACAACATTTATCTCGATTTCTCCCGAGACAATTTCTTCCTCACGTGAGAAACCAAATAGTTTTAGGCGACGAATAAATTGGACTGCAGGACGAATTTTTTCTTGAGTTACGATCCAACTAAATAATTTTTTACTAAGATTTGGTTGCTCTAAAATTAATGTCATGGAACTTTTATGCATTCAGATGATAGAGCAATGGAAGAAAAAATCAGCATTTTATGTTGGATTGTAAGAGAGTAATAGCAGTTTCAAAAATCTTCACGGATGAAAGCTCGGCAATTCATTCAATTTTCGCTTTTAACATTGTTGTTTCTGCTCTAAATGCATAAAATTTTCACTGTTGTGTTGATAGAGTTATTTTCATTAAAATTTCATCAGAACTTAAGTTTGAATCGGTCATTGTAGACTACGAATCTTAATTATTCCCGTCCGAATCCGTAGCTCCGCGTAAAGGAGACCCGGCGCACAAGGCTTTGCCTTTCTCCCATAAAACAATACTGACTGGAAGCTTGAAACGGACAATAAATACAATGCGGTCCATAGAGGTCCACAGAGGAAAAGCATGTACCCCTTGCGGAAAAACTACCTTACTGGAGGTGACCAGATTTCAAAAAATTTAAAGCGAAGCAGTATAATGATGGCCCCAGCCCCTGAAGTATGTATGTACATGGGTGGTCTGAAAAGTTTCCGACATTTCGCCATTTCTCGACATGTTTTCTGAAAATTTTCTGAAGATTTCCGAAAAATCTGGGGTCGGAAACTTTTCAGACCTCCCTCTACATGAAAATTGCAGAGTCCGATTATAAATTTGAATCCAGATTACATGAACGAAGATAAATATACCAAGTGCTAAATAGTGTCAAAACAATTGGACCAGTGACATGACTCAAAAATATCCCTTTACATTCCAGACAAAAATAAAATATTTGCGACAATTAATTAATTATTAATTGATATTAATATTAATTAATTACCGCGTATAATATTAATTAATTATTAAAATAATTTATATCTATTAATCAATTAATGCATGGAGTCATGTACGTTTACTTGAATGAAATCCAAGAATGAGCGTTCACACGGTACATGTTTTCATGCACATTTTTAGGAAGCGCATTATTCGACTGTCTTCGTTTTCCGTCCATCAATTAAATATTTCATATACATGGAAGATTTGGAAAATGGCAATTTATGACATACTAGCTGAAAAGCCCGTTGATTCTCAAGGGTTAGTAAAAATTTCTATCTAACATTTTAATTGCGTCTTGTGATGCTGTTTATTCTCATTTTTAAACTTAGAAGATAAATATGACCTAACGATGAACTCCTCTGTTAAGATAAATAATATCGCCCTTTGAATATTCCGTCTTATTTCACCTGTATGTTTTTGGTCTAAGATATGTGAGGTATATATAATAATTCTCAATCGTTACTGCTGACCTCAATTTGATGATTCATAAAAAAGGAGTTAGAAACAGAAACGGCCTCTAATTAGTATTGACATTGATAAATTAAAGCATAACTTTCTAAAATGAATTTTCTAGCATCTTTTGAAAAACTGCAATAAATAAGCAACTAAGATCAATTAATTTAAACTAATAAGATATTAATGTTCCTCCAATAGTTTTATTAAAATTTTAAGACATTTTATATTTTTATGTTAATACGATCATTTTAGAATTTACTATGTTGGCCTTGACTTTGTGGTAGGCTTCCATTATGATGAAATGAAAGGATTCAAAAATTTACCGTACCACTGGATTTTATTTATCACAACCTAGGTTTCGGCCCCTTAGGCCATCTTCAGGTGAATAAACCAGAAAACAATTTCAGTCAGTATATGAAGGAGAGGAGGGGAGGGGGAGGGGAGGGTCCAAGAAAGGTTAGGTGTGGGAGGGTTGGGAAGGAGGAGAGGTTGAACATAGAAACTTTGTAGTTGCGGAAAGGATAGGGGAGGGGAAGGGGAAGAGGTTGTCGTTGATGGTAAGGACGTTGGGACGGGAAAGTGATTTTAAAATTTCCAATTGTTCCGCCGAATCCAAGCAATGTCCTTTCTTGTGGAAGTGGAGGTATTTCATGTCCCACGAGGATTGGTGCCCGGTCTCAAGGAGGTGTTTGGCCATTTGGGATACTTCCGGATGGTTGTTCCGGAACGCTGCTTGGTGTTCTTTCCTCCTGGTGGTGTATCGGCGGCCCGTCTGACCCGTGTATATGCCGTCACAATTAAGGCATGTTAATTGATAAACACCACTCCTCGCGGACGGATCAAGCTTGTCTTTGCCATTCCTCACCAGGTCTTCTATTTTCAAGGAGGGCCGGAAGGCTACTTTAAGTCTCTCTTTAGGGAAGTGCCGCGCTACCTGTATGGATCCCTTTCCGAGGAACCGGAGAGATGAATGAACTCTAATTGCTTTTATTACGTTACATTACAAATGTAATGAAATGAATTTACATTACAAATGTAATGAAATGAATGAACTCTAATTGCTTTTATTACGTTACATTACGCTTTGAGTCAGCCGGGACCCAACCAATATTACGGATTAAAAAATTCTATTAACTCAAAGGGGACGATGTTTTCATTATATGCATGTTTAAAGGTTTTTACTAATTCTGCTTCTAGCCCGTTGATTCTCAATGTGAAGTAAACGTTGATGGTTACAATAAAAATTTCAATTACTCTACCCTTATGGAAACAGTAGATAGATAATATAAAGAAAGAGACATGGAATTATGTAAATATTTACCCGATCTACTACTACGATATGTGACATCAAATTAGAGAGGTAAAGTAGGTTGCGTACCCCCCCTGCCACACGCCGAAAGACGACTAACAATATACATATTAAGCTGTAGATTGCCTAACGAAAAAGAATACTCATCTATATATATATATATATATATATATATATATATATATATATATATATATATATATATATATATTAAAAACGTAACGGTGTCTGTCTGTCTGTCTAAAAAAAGCGTTTTTCTCGCCAACGCCAAGAGCTAGAGCGATGCTGAAACGTGCATTCGATGTAGACTGCTGCACCCTACAATGTGGCAGAATTTTCTTTTACCTGAACGGCCCCAGTTCGAACCCAGAGAAGAAAAACCGTTCTCATAAGAAATGCACGTAAACCTCACTTTTATCGGTTGCAGGCTACGTTTCTTTTGCAAATTTTAATTAGAAACAATAGGCTTACGACATCGAGATAAGCACCAAAAGAAAGAGAAATGAATAGAGATTCTTATTTTGGTCGTGAAATATCGTTATCGAGTCGAAATGGCGAGAATTCGGTTAAAATAATCGGAAATTTCGTGAAATTTTCAGGCTGTAAACAACCAATCCCCTTGACGACGAATGCGATTGTTGAAACCGAGGTATTGCGTTTTTCCATAGGAATACACTATCCTCATAAGAAATACACGTAAACCTCACTTTTATCGGTTGCAGGCTACATTTCTTTTGCAAATTTATATTAGAAACAATAGGCTTACGAAATCGCGATAAGCACCAAAAGAAAGAGAAATGAATAAAGATTCTTATTTTGGTCGTGAAATATCGTTATTGGGTCGAAATGGCGAGAATTCGGTTAAAATAAACGGAAATTTCGTGAAATTTTGAGGTTGTAAACAACAAATCCCCTTGACGACCGAAAGGATTGTTGAAACCGAGGTATTGCCTTTTTCCATAAGAATACACTATGATTGATATGCCCATATGAAAGTAATGATTAAAAATGACTGATAGTACATGTTCATAGTCCAGATGTCTGGTCCAGACCAAACAACTGCACCCAGAGGGTGCATGCACGCTGCTAGTATATTATATATATATATTAAAAACGTAACGGTGTCTGTCTGTCTGTCTAAAAAAAGCGTTTTTCTCGCCAATGCCAAGAGCTAGAGCGATGCTGAAACGTGCATTCGATGTAGACTGCTGCACCCTACAATGTGGCAAAATTTTCTTTTACCTGAACGGCCCCAGTTCGAACCCAGAGAAGAAAAACCGTTCTCATAAGAAATGCACGTAAATCACTTTTATCGGTTGCAGGCTTCATTACTTTTGCAAAATTAAATTAGAAACAATAGGCTTACGAAATCGAGATTAGCACCAAAAGTAAGAGAAATGAATAAAGATTTTCATTTTGGCCGTGAAATATCGTTATCAAGTCGAAATGGCGAGAATTCGGTTAAAATAAACGGAAATTTCGTGAAATTTTGAGGCTATAAACAACGAGTCCCCTTGACGACGAATGCGATTGTTGAAACCGAGGTACGTATTGCGTTTTTCCATAAAAATACACGATGAGTTTAGGTACATATGAATGTAATGATTAGAAATGAATGATGGCATATGTTCATAGCAGGCAATATTCTGAAATTTCAGCATTTGCATTTACGAACAATTTGCAGTGTTGATTCACAGGAGGCAACGTACGATCATATAGGGAAAGTTTCTTTATCACCTCGATTTTGCCGACTCTATTTAAAAATAATGAAGCTACTACGTGTGACTTACACTGGAAAAACTTTAAATTGATATATGTATACTGCGTGCAGCCTCTCGGCGTGTGGCAGTGGGTGCTTGAACCATGACTCTACTTCCCTAATCATCTAATACCGCATATTACATTAGCATTTCGAGTAAATGATAACGTAATGAAACGCCTCATTTTTTACACGGGCGATCTTTTGTATTCGTGAGCAAATCGAAAGTGGTATTGTCTCCAGCAAAATTTTCTCCCGTATAGGATTCAATGTGAAGCTAAGCAATACTTTCTTAATAAGAAAATTTAAAAGAAACAAGGAAATGGGTAACTATTTCCCAAGACGACGTGCACCCAGGAAAAATCCCAAGGAAGAATCATTTTACACAGTTGAGGAAACTCCTAAAGAAAGAAAATCTAAGACGATTCCTTTTCTTATCGTGGATTCTAGATTTGCATTCAAATGATAAGAAGTTAGAAAATATAAAACATTTTCATTGATCCAAGCTATGTGAGAGATATTAGATTCTTCTCTGCATAAGTTATTCTTTCTCCTCTGCACGAGTTATAATATATTATCTACTGCTTATTTACATATCCCCGTTGAGAATCAACGGGCGCCTCAGCTAGTTTTAAAATAATAAACTAAATATAAATATAGCTAGAATATATTATATTGGTAAGGCTTTGGAAATTAAACAACATATAATTTTAAAAATCCTTACATAAAAGATTAAAATTTCATCAGCGATCTCACTGTGAACACCTTCAGCTTTAATGGGTTGTCCAATAGCACCAGATATTGATGAATGCATGAAAATGAAATTTCTTAAACTTCAGTTGGAGGTCACTGAAATTGTCTTTACAATGTATTTATTCTCAATCGAGCTTTTATTACCAGAATTTTTTTGCAAATTTTCTCAGAACTATAGGCTCTAATACTTTAATTGTAATTTTTGGTACATAGTAGTAGTATTATTAAAATTGCTTTGATAGCAGAGGTCATTTTGCGCTAGGAATCAAACCTGGGACCTCTTTCATGGAAGTGGAACATACTGCGCACATGGCTACCTGGGAGCCCTTTTATTCTTTCGATGCAAAGTAAGAAAACTCTGACATTGATGTGTTAACATTTTATGGACTGCTTACAGGTAACATTTTACTAATATATCAGCATTAGATCTGTTCAAAAGTTACTCTTTTTTTAACCAGGTTTATAAGAATTTAAAAAATTAATATGTACTGCAGAAAGAAAAGACTGGACATGTTTTCATCATGGAAAAATTTAGGAATAACTAATGTTGATGGAATCAACTGGTGATTAGCAGATGTATTAGTACAAATCATAATTTTGCCACAGTTAAAAATTATGGTTACAAATGATTAAAACCATATCAAAGATGTGGGATGCATGTAAAACAATAATGGAGTGGACTGCAACTTACATACTATTATTTCTTCAAAATAAATAAATTCTTTCAATTGAGATACTATAAGTACTCAAGCTAACATGCCCATAAAATTGAACATTCAACACCACAAAACTGCTGCTACTACAATGATACTTTTTGGTTAAAATATAAAAATATTTTGTATTTATACAACATATTATTTTTACAATTGATGATGAATAAGACAAAAATAAAATTCTCTCGGGTAAATCTAAACAAAGGAATTATTCCTACATTGGCATTTCTTTCCTTACGTTTACACAGAAATAAATATAAATCTATGATACAAGTACTGTAGCAAGGAGTGGTACGTGAATGCTATTCTGAAAGATATGGCAGAATTTGATCAGAAATACCATTCCCATGATATAATATTGCCCTAATCTAGCACCACTTCATAGTTAATTTTGATTGACTTTGAGGCAAAGATATTCTTAGACTTGCATTTTTTATAATTATTCATACACATGCAAAATACAACCATGATGTTGAAAATGGATGGAGCTGTTAAATGCTACTTCAATCCTACCAGAGACTTTTGGGATTGTTTGAAACATTTATGAAATGATATCTGATCTGCTAGATAGGTTGTGCAACTCATAGCAACATAACAGCATATTGTGCAAACTTGAACTGTGTATTGAATGATACTTGACTAAGGAGTAGATAACCAAAAACAGAACAATTTCAAACAATCTCTAAATGCATAAAATGTTTGTAAATATAACATGATGTGCAGTCATATGCAATTAAAAGAGCACTGATACACATGAACAGGTTTTCATTAGTACAAAGTCAAATCGTAACTAAAAGAATGTATACAATCACAAGACATTGGGAAATTAATTTCTGTAAGATATAGTCATAAATCAAAGACAAACCTCCTGAAACCTCCATGAAAAATGTATCAATTTTAAATTATCAAATGGTCAGTCAAAAAGCGATTGAAAACAAAATGTTTACATTCACGTTCACAATTTTACTCTGGGTGAATCATTAGCAAAGAATAATTTTTGGTAAAATTTAAGTTATAGGCTGAAGGATAAAATTGAATGAAAAGTTTAGTTGAGGTCCTCCAATTGCTAAGTAGGAGAATCATCAATTAGCAATCATGACAAAACTTTTCCCTTCATTGTCAATGAGCTCTGATCATTGGCTACCCAAGTAAGGATATAGTGGAACCTCATTCTTCAGTAAGTCTCTACTGAGAAAGCATTCCAAGGAAGAGACAAAAAATTAGCCCTCTTAAATTAACACTGTGTGCAGAAGCATGCTGCTAGAATAAACTGAAAAGAAGTAAAAAGTCTGTCACTGCTCAGTCTTCATTCAACAATGAGTATATCATTAGAGTTGAAACTGGAATGCTATGTTAGTTAAATGATAATGAATCTACCCACTCTATAAAAGATCTAGGTTGGTCACATCTAACCTTTTCACCATCTTTTATGTTACAATTAACCTAAGAGGTACGGTTAGAATGTAGTACTAAGATTATTCACCTTCTTCATCAATATCACACACCTTGGATTATATATAAACAAACTGAAAGTCATAGCAAGGAATTCTCAGTCTGAGGCAAGAAGTATTATAAAGCAGCTTTTAGTCTCCCAAGTAATATTTCTGGAATTTAGTCAAAATGATTTTATGAGAAGAGGTAGTAGTGAGCAATTTCTTACTGAAATTTAACACATTTTTGATATATGAAACATCTGATAAAATTTAAAGAATAGTAAGGAATGTTTATCTTTTCTTTAAATTTTCACACACAATAACAAATTAATATACTGATTTGATCCTGCCATGCTCACTGCATTTTTGGATTATTTATATTTTCTGGTTGATAATAAAAGCAATTTAAATTAATTTCTGAAAAAGTTTCAGATGATTTCTCAAAATGAGATAAGTAATCTGTCAGTCAGCCTCTAAGTGCCAAGAATAAAGTTAATATTCTTACGTAAAATGAGATTTTTCTGTCCTGCAGATTTTGCGTTAAATTGTAGTCCTCCTTTTAGGTATGCATTAATGTGTGAGTAATAATATCTTATATCAGGCTGTTTCAGTGTCATTTTACTTCCTTCCTTGAAAGCAAAGAAAATCCTCACAAAAATAAAGTGACACTCTCAACCATTTGGATTATCCAGATATCTTACTGGCTATACCTACATGAAGAAGGCATGTACAAAATGTTTTCAATTCTCAGCACATTTAACAAAAATTATTGAAGTAAATAGAGTGTTTTATGTATTTTTAAATACTTCCAAAGAATTTCATGGAAACTTTTGAAAGAGAAGATCAATGTACTTCCCTTAATAAGTAAATCTTTTACTTGAGTATATTAAAGAGAATCTAGTTGTGAATATAGATTTGTCTATGTTCTACTTTATATGTATGGATAAGATGTGTAATAATACAGAGAATGATAAAAGAATTTTTTTCCTGCCAACAGGTTCTGAAATTTTAAGAGATACTTTCCCTAAAATTGATATCAACTTCATGTGATTATTAATCATGTGAGGTAGTCAGCATTAAGACCCAAATGCTGTATATCAAGGCAAAGTATGGCACCATTGTGGAATGGAAATTGAAAGTGAATGCAATCCATAAAACCAGATTCAGAAATATTACTATGATCACTATACATTTGCAACATTTATTGCAACTGAACGATAAGGTTAATATGAGATGAGTTCATAAGTAAATTATCTTATGTTGCCTCCAGGCAAGCTTCTAGATCTATCTAACCCTGACATCAATACTTCAATCTCTATATAATGAAATAAGACACCATATGTATCCATAATTTATTCTTTATTTTAAGTAACTTTATTCCTTCACTCCTCATTATTAAGAGGTAATTCTGTTTCGACTGAGAACTGAAGCAAGTACAAAATTTTAGAATGAATTTTACAAAGATAAGAATCATAAGAAATTAAGACTATTCTGGGGTTGAAATAATAAATTAATTTACTTAAGTGTATGAGCTGCTAAGTAAAAAAAAGTAGGAACATCCTCAATGTTTAATCAGCAATCATCATGGCATCCATTCTGTGACATGATTCAAATCTAAAATTAAAAGGTTTTGAGTTATAAAATGCATCTCAACTTCTTTTGTGCCTTTCTTCCTTTTACAGCTGATGAAGTGAAAATAAATAATGAGAATATCTGAAAATTTATAATTTCAGCTTCAAACCCAAGTAAATGAGGCCAAATATGTCTGCTTAAATGATAGGTCTAATGAGTAACAGACTGTTAGATATGGGTGTTGTGATGATCACCAGCATAACCACACTTCAGACATTTCATATTTCTTGACAGGGAGCAAAATGCTTAACTCTTCAAGGGATAAGAGAAGTAGAAGTAGGAAATGGAAGATGCATAAGTTGAAAAAATAAAAAATTTACCTTGCTACTATATTAATTGAAGTTTAGATTAAAAATGCTTTATGTAAGAGAAATTCATTCTGTGTAAAACATTATTCCCAAAAAGATTCATTTTATTTTATGATTAGTTTTTATTTTTAAAATTCTAAATATATACTCAGTCTTATGAATAATATATATATATATATATATATATATATATATATATATATATATATATATATATATATATATATATATATTATCTACCAGAAAAAATAGCACCACACACACATGAAAAATAAAAAAAGTTCTTTCCTCATTCAGGAAAGATATGACCATTTGATAGCTTAATATATTGAGAATTTCAAAGCAATTTTAACATGCAAAGAATGCAAAGCAAAAATAAACAAAAACATACCAAGGGACATTACAATGATTAAGAGCTCTTTTGGATATGATATTCGTTTACATGAACACTTCTGAAGTACTGTGGCCATGTTATCCAATGAAATTTACATAAAACACTGGATTTCATTGCTATGAATTAAAATCAACTTGCAAAACATATTTTCTCTTTCTTACATCACCACACACTTTAAACTGCTTTGTGGTAAATATATAATTATTATGATTTAGTAAACACAACAGAGCATGTGGATTAAATCCTACCCCCTGACTTAAATTCAACCTATAGCCATTCTGAATGCAATTCTGAGACATGGAATACACAATTTCATTATCATACTATAAGCAAAATTAAAAAAAAAATTTGATGGTCCCCAAGTATTTGTGATTTCCACTTAACTAATTGTTGGAGGACAGAAAGGTAGAAATCAAAATTTTATTCCAATTATCCTTCATTAATGAAAACAATTCATCTTATTAAAAAAACTGAATTGAGGAATAGATTTAAATACTATTAAATTAATGATTAGGTCTCAAAATGCTCAATTTTGGAGGAGTATCATTTCTGTTGTGTACATTATGAAGCTTCCATGACATAGCCATTACTGCCAAGCAGTTTCAGAAGGATCACATAAATTAGAAGAAACGCTTTCCAGATATTCCATAAGATTTACATCCATCAAAATAAGATCAGTTTACCATTTATATTCTTAAATCTATGAGTTCCATTACTTAACATATGATGAGAATGAATTTGTTAATGGATGAATATCTTTGTTGTACACATTTTTCTAACTGAAGATTTTCGCCAGCATTTCAGCATAAAAATGACTGATTTTCCATATATTGATTAAAAATAACACAATTCCCTCTGATTTACCAAAAGCAACTTTTTTAGAGACTATTTAACAAAGTTTTTCTGTGAATAGCTAAAAGATATTAAATTAATCATTTAATCATAAAAGAGGCAAAACAAAAAAAACATAACAAAAATATAACTGACTGTACAAATTCAACTTAAAACTTAACATGAAAATTATACTAACCAAGGAAATCATATTAAAAACAATCCTATTCAATATTATGCCATATATTATTCACATGGAGTCATTTCACCCTATTAAAAGAAATGTACAATCAATCATGTGCTTCAAATGAACAAGTTGCACCTAAGATATTAATGTTCCTGAGTGTTTGATCAGAGGCACTCCTTTAGTTTCCATGGATGAAAATGGGCCAACAACATCATCCTCTTTACAAGAATCTTTCATACCATTCCATCCATTAACCATTACAAGTACACTTCCATTGAGTGGCCATCATCTACTCTGTAAAAGGCCATATGTTGAATAATGTAAAATAACAGTCTTAACCTCTACACAATTCACATATTATATCACACTGAGGTTCTTTGTGTGGTGCGAATACCAACTTTCTCAGCAAAATTACCCAGCAAACTACCAAGTCCTGAGTCCTGCTGTCCATTTTTAAACTTTATTGTTGAGCAATATGAATTATAGAAAAGTGTCCGTACAGATTGTAACCTATCTCGCCTCCTGAAAAAAAAACAGGAATTAAGATGAAAAAATGGAAAGTTACCAATATAGATAAGGCTAACAGCAATTTGAGCATTAATGAATTGCAGAATAATTTTACGACAATCACCAACCAGGATATAAACATAAAAAACTGTCCTAACATTGTTTAACCTTATAATTGCAGGCATAGTACCAAGCAAAAACAAACACACACACACAGTAGATCCTCACATAGTGCTAATTAAGACACAGCTCATTCTCATATACCTGATTTTGCAAAACACACTCCCATTTTCAATAAAATGAAGCTTTAGTTTTTATGCCTTACAGAATTGATAAAACATGTGCTATCATTATTTGCTACATCATTCCGAGGATCAGAAAGTTAACTTTGAAGCAGTAAATCCATCATTTAGCTAGGAGGAGGACAATATAAACTGTCAATATATCAATGCATTTTTCATTAAACTGGTCAAGCTCCTGTGAATTACTGATGTTGGCAACAAAATTTACAAACTATACATTTTTAGTTACATTATAATTGTTCAGCTAGCACTTTTCCCCTGAAAAGATTTTGGAATGGAGAGAGTATTGAGTTTATAGTTCAATATTAATTGAAGGATAGTTACTTCTAATGGCACATAAATCAGAGTTAACAGAGAAGAAGTATGCAGCCATTACTGTAGGCTGCAAAGTTGAAATTTTAGATAAATTAAAAATAGGTAAAATAGTAGTAAGAGAATATGATTAATGAAACAACAAAATATCCTATATAAAAGAATGAAGACAAATTAAGAGTTGAAGTTAGTTCAGGGACTTATACTGTTGTAAAGGTCAAAAGGATTTTCAAAAGAAATGCTCATTTGAGTGCAGTTGAAAAGTTGTGCATGGATTGAAGACTATAAGCAAAGGATAGTGCCACAGAATTCATCTGTGACTCACATTAAGGTCGCTACAAAGGATGGAATTTTCTATACTGCAAGTTCTGGATGATTTGAGGGGGCTTAAAAACACTTTTACTAACATAGGATTTGCAAGTTGTATTGATAGTATTACCTAATTATCAGGCAGTCAAAACTTGCATTCCTGAATTCTCTACCCCAATTAAGAAAAGATATTGTGTTCTTTGATTAAATTTAAATATTACAGCCTTGTTCTGGGAAAAGTTTCTATTGACACTTGACAGAGCTCCTTGTCAAGTGTTTAAGCTAAATGAAAATGAAATCACTTCAAAAACTACATCTATTTTACAGTCATCATGGAGCTATGAAAACTCTTAAACACACATATCCGCACTGAATCCGACATGTGAGTCGGCTGATGGTAGGCCATCATATGTTGAACAAAAAAAACACAGTGTTACACTACCTGCTAGGCTGCACCTATTTATACCAAAGGCAAACAAACCCATTTAAGTTTAATTTTTGTCTGACACAGTGTGGAGACTAAAGGAATCTTTCTAAGTATTCTTTTCAAGCTCTGTTATAAGCTGACAAGAAGTTAGCTAAATGTTATAAAATAAGTATGGATGAGACAGAAAAAGTTATTGAAGAAGTTAGGAAGTGACTTGGCTGACTCACAATAAACATACAGCTCAGATTCTGTGCGGATAGGTGTGTCTTGACCTTAAATCATAGTCAATCTTACATTCAGAGTATGGGGACCCAGTTTTGATATTAGATTTTCCATCCATTCTTTCGTGTCAAACAAGATTTCCAAGCAATGTATAAAAGTGACAAGGTGTTAGCTATTTTTGTCTACTATTGATCTGCTATAGCACATACTATTTATGTTCCTTCAGCTATTATGGAAATATAAAACATTATGCAACAAAAAATTACAGATTAGAATGAAACCTCATGTTGTTTTGAGGAATAATTACTGTGATTAAATTGAGGGTGAAAAACAAAAACATTCAATGATGGCAGGAATTCCCATCACATGCTGTCATGGGTTAAAAGTAAAATTAAATCAGTTCTTAATTGCTAGAGAAAATTCCCTTCCTCTAGTAAATGAATGTTTCCCCTAAGAAAGAAAGACACTAATCATATATGTTTCATAAATTGACAAAATTTATATAGTAATTAGTTAATATTTGATAAAAATTAATAAATTTTACAAGCTTACTTAAATTAAAATGAATTAAACAAAGTAGTTTATTTAAATTTGGATTTAAAAATGGAATAATTTTTTCAAAAGCACAGCATTATTTTATTGGAGATGCAGCAAATAAAATAGTTACTTTTGTCAACATCAATATTTTTTAACTTACTAATATTATACTACTGCCTAGTTTGGAATATTCAGTACACATTTGTATTAGATGAAACAAATTTAACTTCAACATTTATATGTACATTATTACAGTCTTCCTACATGATTTTTATCTTTTATAATAGTTTTTTTATGAGAATATCATATTTTTGAGCCAGGGAATAGCTGATTGCCATGATGCTCGTAGAAGTCAGTTACAGAGAAAGTTGACAAAAATTGGAAAAGCACTCATTATAAAGCATACTCATTATAGCCGATTTCTGATTCTAAATGTCTGTCTTCTTGAATCCAAAGGTAGTGAGTGTGGCAGAATGGAACCATAGTAATTCTTACGCAAATACTTCAGAATGCATATAAAAGTATTTTTGCATCAAAAATATTATTTCATTGATTATAAACCATAATCAAAGTGCATCCTCTAATATAAAATGTGGAATCCAAATCAGCACTTCTTCTAACTCCTATATTCCCACCCATCCTGGACCAGACAATTTGGTGCAAA
The DNA here is from genome assembly GCA_036926295.1 of Pachydiplax longipennis. NCBI lineage: Eukaryota > Metazoa > Arthropoda > Insecta > Odonata > Libellulidae > Pachydiplax > Pachydiplax longipennis. The sequence continues at coordinate 888,590 of JAVFKF010000028.1, read as the reverse complement.
GTTTTGTACGAAAAAATCCACAGGTGGATGCTATTATGATAGGAACTCAATTAAAAATTTCTGCCGCTGAATATAGGGGTCATCGCCAAAAAGAAACAAGAGATGAGAGGACAGAGGAACAAAGCGAAGAGTTAAACTCTTGAGAAGTCTCTAATAAAAGCTCCCTGAATCATTTTTGCTGAGGAAGAGTGAGGCAAGGGGTGGGAAACAAATGCATGAATCAGGTGACAATAATTTTAATTCTTTTCTGCTCTTTGGAAAGATAAAGATCCTCAGATTACTGTTTCATTGTTGGACTTTGTCTCTCATGCCAATTGACAATTCTGAGATATGCCTCCTCCAAGGCAAATATAGGAACATGGAACTCGTTATGCCAATACTTCAGAAATAACCACTTGTTATAACAGATGTAACAACTCCCTTTCCTTTTTGCTGTGAAATGGAAAATGGCCAAAAAATATCACTCACCATCATGCAGCTCTCGTAATATTCTGTTCTCATTACAAACAACTTCTACTGTTGCCACTACTATCCTAAATACTTGAGCTGTCCTTATAATAACTTTTTTAAGTGATCACTCAGAAATTCCACTAGGTGTTGTATTAATTTTGAACCCACTATAGAGGTTCAGATTGGCCAAATGTTAGAAAGAAGGTAAACAAAATAGTTCATCTCTCATTCTAATCTAGCTGCAAGTGGTCAATACAAGTATATCAGAATATAAAAATCTCATTTATTTAATGAAATCAGGTTTTTTATGAAGAAATGGTGAGGAAAGCTGCATTCATGGAGAAAGATAGCATCATTCAGACATCAAATGTATATTTATGGTTAATGAAAAGATACAAGAGAGAAATGGACAGGACGGGAACTCAAACCAGGGTTTTCCTCTTCCCAGGAGACTGCTTTAGCCAACTAAACTGTCCATCCTGCCCAACTGTTTATGATACTTTATGGGCAAGGGCATGTTCATCTGAATTTGCACCATGTCTGTTTCACCTTGGGATTTTCCTGGATACAAATCTTTATAATCCCTTATCATGTAAACAAGTACTTGCTTTTGAAGCAAATATCTCTATAATATAATAGCCTGCATTGCAGTTTAGACAGGTAAAAGTAGCATTAAAGGAGAAGGCTTAATAATATTATTGCTTCAGTCATATGATTAGGTAATGATCATTAACTATCATAACTAACTATTTTGAGTCATTTTTATTTTGTAAAGATCAATCTTTTAAATATAAGCTGCTTTTGATGTATAAATATAACTATTTTATGTTAAAAATTTATTCTGACATCTATAACTATACCACATATTGGAATGTTGGATTTTTATCAGCACATTATCCATAAAAGTTATAAGGATGTTTATTAATATACTTTAATACCAAGCAACTTATTATTAAATAAGCTTTGTTTTGTGTATCAGTAAATTTATTAAAAGGATGAATGCATTTTAAGTTTGACCCATGTCATTTGTATCTTTGCTCTAAGCAATTAACCATGAATGTAAAGGGAACCTTAATATTCTTCTTTAAATAGGTCTAGCAAAATATATTTCAAAATTTAAAATACTGAAGAATTTAATCACCGTCATTATAAATACATACGTACAAAGAAGCAATATCTTGATGATTACTACTGTAAGTAAAGCAATCATCTTCTATCACTGTGGTGCTTGATTCTGTCGATAGGGGGCCTTCTTGCCTGTAAACAAATGATTCCCATTAGATCAAGTATATCAAATGAAAAATTGATAACAGCAAATAGTGCTTACAAAGTCGATCTGGAATTATGACTTATGTTGGTTCCTGAAGAGTTCGAGTCACATGTTGATGCTGATGCAGAGCCACGCAAACTTCCTGTTCCCGAGATCAACTGCCAACTGAAAAATGTTGCATTTTACAATGGCATATCTCGCAAAATGTTAATCACACAAAACATGGTGCAAAATAGTATGCAAAACTCATCATCATAAATCTGATTCATCCGTAAACTTTGAAAATAATTCTTAAACTCTATAAGTGTTCTACTTGAATGCTTCTTCATACAATTTTAAATTTCTAAAAGAATAAAATGAGATGTAGTAATATAAAAATGGTATCTAGATTATTTAATAAGAGTAAAAACTATTATAAATTGTTTGCTATCATTTAGTTGTTGGTGCAACTGCCATATCAAACTAAAAGTCACCACGGATAGACATCAGTCTATGACTGATACGATGTGGTCAGCAATCATGAGATATGTCTGATGGTTATTCACAATCTCTACTTCTAAGTTAACCCTTTTCTATCTTTCTTGCAATATACATTTACAATGGTGACTGCGATTCATTATTTATGGTAGTTAAGGAGTTCCTAAATTAACCTTTTCTATTTGATATTCATTTTAACTTTATCTGGCTTCCTAAGCATCTTTTAAAATCCTTTCCTTCTGCCACTATATTTTAATGGATGGAAAGATCCTTCTCCATATTTTGGTACAGTAGAATTAGAAGACAATATAGGATACAAGATGAGAATAGATATTTAATATTGAATAATGTGAATATTTATTCACATTATGAGTTTTGAAAAGGACATCATGAGATATCAGAAAACTCACCTCCGTGGTATACAAGTGTAACAAAAATCCAAGTTTCCATTCCCAATCATAATGCCTGAAGCATAAAAATTTGGTATTATTTTATCCCTTTCATTAAATAGTAGTATTTTAAAATTAAGCTTAGTGAATGAGTTATTATATTAAGAAATGGAGGGTGTCTTACAACCATACTAAGCGAAAGTAATGCATGAGCAATAGGTTTGGGTGGATTTAAGTGCTTTTACAATTATGTCAAATTTATGTAAGTGAGACATACACCACAGATAGGTGGCCACTGAAAGCATAGAATGAGTGAAAATGTTGTTTTCAACTGATCAGTGCTCAAAGAATACCTTTTGGTAACTGAATAACTGTGATTCAGTGAATTTATGAAAAAAGAAGATGAGTGATTATAAAAAAAGTCATTAAATAATCGATAACATTAACATTCTCACACTCTCAAATATATTACGGGTATCTTTTAGGCTAATCTTTTAGTGATAAGGCATGAGAAAATGCTAATTTGATAGTGTTTTTTTATATTTCTTATATATTAGTTGTCCTGTGCAAATTTTAACACAAATGGTCACTGGGTGCATGCAATTTAAGTATAAGAAAGTGGTAGTTCAAATGAAATAACAATGTAAGCTGTCTTCAAGTGTTACACAAACCTTCATATTTGGCAATTTTTCTGTGGTTGTCGTTCTGCTCCCAAAAGATGCAAGTTTAAGCTGGTTTTTCAAAATGTTGTTATGGTTTCATATGATGTTGAGGTCTTTGTTTATGAAGACTACAATATTACTTGCAAACTCAGTGTTGATCATTTTAAGACCAAGAATAAATACCAATGTCTGATGAGAAAGAATATTAATTTACTACAGCAAATGTTACCTAGTAACAACAAACTCCAAGCATGACAGCACCGATACCTAGACTACCTGTAATGAAACCCATAAATTCCAATTTTCACACAAAATTTTGAATAAATGGTGGATTTTTCATTTGTTAATATTTTTTGTCGTTACACTATATATTATAGTTACTTTTAACAAAGTATCAATCTTGAAAAGATTACCATTTAAATAATATTAATAAATTAATAATTATTAAATAAATAAATATTAAGTAAATATTAGTAAAAATATTTTTGAATCTCAAAGTTGAAATTTATACTGAAGTATTATGTAATAAAGACCTTAACTGTGTGCAATTTTCATATTTTTATCTGGTCCCCCAACCATGATATTGGAAGTGGAAATTTGAAAAAAATTCAAAAATGTGTTTTTTAAAAATGAATATTTTTTAAAGCGTAATCTTACCAAATTTGATACTTTGTAAAAAGTAACTATATCATATATTGTAACAGCCCAAACAATATTAAGGCTGAGAAATTGTTCCTTCTTTGAAAAGCTTCTTGTCAAAAGTTGAATTTTGTACATTTTTGACCAATAACTTTAAGGTGTTACAAAATGTTTAAAAATACATATAGTTTGGTAATTATAGTTTAATTTCATAGGCCAGAGTCAATGCAGCTTATTTGAAAGATCTAGGGTACCCATTGCTGAATAATTGAAGAATTTGTAGATACCTTCAAACGCAAAATACCTCATGCGGCCAAGTACAAAAATGGTCGCCATCTCCAAACAGTAAACATTAATAATATTTTTTAAATACTTTTGAGCTCTCTAAACTTAAGGGTATCTACACACCAAATATCAATTTTTTCTGAGTTGGTCGAGCAACCAATTATTTTTTTTCTGGACCACTTGGTATGGATTGACCCGGTCTATTTTAATAGGAACCGATCCATAATTGATGGTGTGAAGAGGGAAAAGTGCCAGTCAACAAAAACAGGTGTTTAAAAATAATATACGAGGGTGGGTCATTACGTCCGTGACCTTTCAAATGAAATACAGGTTTTTCGACCAAAAGACCTTCTATTTTTCAACTTTGTCTCTTTTTAGCTCTATACATTTTGCCTAACGTTTCTCCTATTACTTTATCCTTTCCAAATAATAGGACTTGTCGAGGACCTCAAAATATGCATTATATTAGCGATGATTTCATAATTTAAGCCAAATCTCATCCATTTCCATTTCTTTATATTTGGAAATAGTAAATAGTTGCTGGAAGCTTAATCTGGAGAATATGTTGTACGAGTAAAAGTTGCTTGCATACTGCAAGCTATCCGTTGAATACAGTATCATACCAAGTACTGCCTCAGTTCAAATTTAAAACTTCGCGCCAAAGACCGCCTGGCGACGAACTAAGAACCCGATCGTGAGAGAAGACAGCAAAATAATATTAGATAAGTGCCATCCTTACTTGTTCCAAAGTTTCGATTCAATATCTTATCGGGAAGGTCCCACGCCTCTGTCACCATTCCGGGTCTTATCTTTCCAGCTTATCGGGAGGCATTTAAAAAGATTTCCGCAATGCATTTCTTATGGAAGAATTTTGCATCCACCTGGCGTCGAACTCACTGTCATTTGGCTACATTTTTTCCATGAGAAGCATAGAAGACTACCTCAACTTCAACCTCCGAAATTTTGGTTACTCTATCTTAACGATAAGTGCCTCAAAATAATTTTCAAAAATCCGCGCAATGCATTCTTATGGGAAAATTGCGATTTTTGGGAATTTCTGGCATCGAACCCATGATAGCTAGCGTCAAAGTCTGCATTATTCTGGCATCTAGAGCTTAGGGCCAGTACGTCGAAAAAATTTGACGTCGACGGCGCTCGTGGAACATGGTCAGAATTCGTATCCCCTATATCTATATATCGATATAGGTATATCCGGAGAGTTAGCTATATATAATAGATTATAGAAGTTGGTACCTCAAATCATTAAATTTCTTCCCTTAGCAGCTGTGCACATGTGGACCTTTGCACAGTCCTTGTGGAAGAGCACTATCTTTTGGTAAATATGGTCGTTTTTCCTTTAATTCTTGATTGAACTTGTCCAAAAGGTTTGAATAATATTCTACATTTACTATTCTTCCATTTTGGAGGTAATCAATGTGCATTATACCACATGGGTTCAAGAATATTGTCACCATAACTTTTTTGGCTGATAGACACACCTTGGTCACCATCAGAGCCGATTCGCCCCAAGAATCCACTGTTTCGACTGCTGCTTGGTCTCCTGTGTGTGGTCTTGGTCTCCATGTTCCTTCTACACTTATGAAATGGGGTAAAACCTCATCAGGATTTCTTTTGAACAATGCCAAGAACACTTTTGAAGTAGTCACACCCACCTTTCGTAGTCAACAAGAGAGCAAGCGCAGCAGCCATCATATGGATAGCTTTCTCACACCCAAATCATCATCGTTGTAACTTGTGCCAGTGCCATCACAAAGAAATTCAGTAAACCACATTTTTACCTTTTAAATCAATGGTGCAGAGTCCACACAGTATTTATCTAGCTTCTCTTTGATTTTAATGATGGTTTTCTTCCGCAAAAAATGAGGCTTAAAGGATACATGAAATTCGCTTTATTCCCATTTTCGAAAATTCACGTAGTTATCTCATTTCAGTGGCTGTAAAACACAAACTAAACAAAGCAACTATCTAGAACTTTGACATTTACCCACTCATAGATAGTTCTTGACTAGAATATGATCAATTTTCAAGTTAATAGTCGAGAAATTGACGAGATCATGGACTCATTGACCCACCTTCGTATTAAATTACTTAAATAATTTGCTAATAGATTATGAATATTTTTACCCATATTTTTCTACTTGTTTACCTGAATAAGTTCAGGGTGAGTTCTGTACCTCCATCCTCACATTTACATTTACACCCTGCAAACTGCCACTGGCACATGGCAGGGGGTGTAAAACACCGAAAAACCTATCTATCCTTGACTGCTATTGGCTTCTCTAATACTTTGTGGAAAAATGACCAGAAATAACTATCTGTCCTGGCAACTATTTCCCTGTAATGCTTCATTGTTTTGTCTCGAAGATCATGTACGCTGCTAACTGGTATGACAATATCAACTACCTCCACCCCAAGATCCGTAGTGATAAATTAATTAAAAAACTTCCCATGGTAATCAGGTCTTCTATCACAAAGCAAATTCCAACTGAAGGATTCTATCATAGCTGAAATACTGCTGTCAAATATGAAATCTCCCTTAAACCCTTTAATCTAGCTGCCCTATATTGAACCATCACAAGGCTGGAAGTTAATCCCAGTTTGTGTGGATCCCAAATCGCATAGCAGTATTCAAGGAGAGGTTGAATCAGGGAAAAGTACGCTATTTCCTTTACTCTCCATGATCAACCTCTTAGGATTCTACTAGCTAAACTTTGCATCCTATTCGCTTTACCTACTATGTTTTGAATATGCTATTTGAAGGAAAAACTACTACTGATAAGTGTAATACCTAGATATGATATTTATGATGCTTCATGAACTGCAACGGATATCCTGAAATATTATACGGTATGTGGGTAACATTAGTTGAACGTGTAAAATAAGAAAAGATGGGGAGAAAGCTCATCCGTCAGTGTTGTAATACCAAGCAAAACCTTCCGGTCCAGGCGCTTTCTTCTTGTCAACCTGTTGCAACAGCTTTCCTATTCCATCCACTGACAACTCAATTGGCCCCATCTCTGAATCAACCCGCATAGAAAAATAGTTTGTGCGTCCATGGTCTGAAGTAGAGTTTTCCTGGTAATGTTGATTCAGTAAGTTCGCTTTACCTATCGAATCACTAATTATTAGTCCCTTGTCATTAACAAGGCTAGATACTGAAGACTGACCTCCTCGAGATTCTCGGACGTATGACCAAAACTCCTTCTGGTCGCTTCCTAAAGACTCTAAAAGGGTTTTAGATCTATATTCCAGGAACTCATTCTGCGATTCCTCCTCAACCAATTTTCGTACCTCCACGTATTTCTGTCTATTTCTCCGCTCAATTTCAAAGACTACTCCGATCTTTTCTACCCTCATCATCCGCGCCTGTAAAAACCTTTGCCTCCTATGCAACGCCTGTAATTTAGGTTTCATACAACGTGCTTTCTTACACTCCCTCACGGTTTTAATTGGGACGAACCTAGCTAAGCCTTCTTTAAGTATACGCAGGAACTCTATCCAGCTATCCTCAACGCTATTACTACTCACAAAATTATTGAAGTCGTCCCTGTTTACGTTGATATAATCCCTGAATTCCAAAAAATTCGCTTTACGAAACATATAAACCTACCAAGGCGGCTTGAGTGATTTTACTATATCCGTTTTAATTACTGCAGCAATATCGTGGTCTGAAATTCCTTTTATTATATCTAGTTCATGGAAAAGGTGCGAATGTGACGTAACTAGTAGGTCTAATACAGTACCTCACGAATCGTCCTCATAACTTTCTTGTTAAGTTGATCTAAAGCGTTGGGCAAAAAAATGTCTATTAATTTCTGCGATATATTCTTCTCCTGACCTGAATATGAACTCGATAAATTATCCCAATCAATATGGAGGAGGTTAAAATCCCCTCCTACAACAATGATAAGATCCCTCATTTTCTTTCAAATGATCTCTAGTGATTCGGCTAGTTCCTGTATACATTCAACGTTGTCAACTGGGGGCCGATAAAACGAAAAGAGTACCTTCATTCGGTTCCGTCCAAAAACCGAACTCTATACCATTTCACTTGTACCGTTTTCTAGAAAGTCGATGCGTTGACACTTCAAAGATTCTTTTACAGCGATAAATACCCCTCCACCTATCTCAAAGAGTCTATCTTTACGATATACAATATAATCCGGAGGAAATATCTCACTTGATTCAACGTCATCGCTTAACCAACTTTCCGTTCCTATCACAATATCCGCGCAAGTGCTTCTCGTGAGGTTAAGGAATTCAAATTATCGCATTACTTACCTTCATTATTACCTCCACAAATAATTACATGGGTTGACAGTCTTTTTGGGTTACCTACTTGACCTCCTATCCTCTACAAAAAGTTGTATTAATCAAACACCACTGCATTCTAAAAA